>OZ024789.1:11350913-11360789 GCA_964017065.1 Haliclona indistincta | reverse complement strand
CACTCACTCATCCACTCACTCACTCACTCACACACTCACTCACTCATCCACTTACTCACTCACTCACTCACTCATCCACTCACTCACTCACTCACTCACTCACTCACTCACTCACACACTCACTCACTCATCCACTCACTCACTCATCCACTCATCACTCACTCACTCACTCACTCACTCACTCACTCACTCACACACTCACTCACTCACTTACATGTACCTACCCACTCACGTCTCTCTCTCCCTCCCTCTCTCTCTCTCTCTCTCTCTCTCTCTCTCTCTCTCTCTCTCTCTCTCTCTCTCTCTCTCTCTCTCTCTCTCTCTCTCTCTCTCTCTCTCTCTCTCTCTCCCTCTCTCTCTCTCTCTCTCCCTCCCCTCCCTCTCTCTCTCTCTCTCTCTCTCTCTCTCTCTCTCTCTCTCTCTCTCTCTCTCTCTCTCTCTCTCTCTCTCTCTCTCTCTTCAGATCCCAGTAACTCGTGAGGTGCTCAGTGCCCTTCCCACCATCCTCAGTGCATTGTGTCTCAATGCCAGAGGGCTCACTGTGTTCATAGACGCTGACCCATTCGATCACTTGTTTGGTATTCTCATCTCAGAGGACTACCTGCCAGCCATGAGAAGGAAAAGAGGCAACGACCAACTTAGTAAGAGTATGAATTGCATGTTTTTGTGTTAGAGAGATTTTTGTAGTTTTTGTGTTACTACTGTAATTAAGCCTTTCGGCTGCTTATGATTGATTGCTCTCTCTCTCTCTCTCTCTCTCTCTCTCTCTCTCTCTCTCTCTCTCTCTCTCTCTCTCTCTCTCTCTCTCCTCTCTCTCCCTCGCCCTCCTCTCTCTCCCTCTATCAGGTGACACAGCTTCCAATCTCGGTGGTGCAATGGATGAGTTAATGAGACACCAGCCGCTACTAAGAGACAGTGTAATGTCTGCCCTCATCAGAGTAAGCCATCAGACTCTACCTTGGCTTGTATACATCGCAGAATACATCAAGACAACATTATTTTATGCAAAAACGATCAGTCAAAAAACGAAAATGTTTTTGCGTATTCAGCTACAGCATTCCATTTTGCCAGCAGAAGTTAAACCAATTAAATGTGGGTGTGGTGTGGTGTTTAAGTGAGCATGCTGATACTCGCTTGTACGCATGAACCAAAGAAGAAAACCCTAGCTAGTCTTTGTTGTGATAGATGCTGTTTGACGACTCTTCCTAGCATTCTGTGCAAGCATATAGGCTGAGGCAGGCTCATACGAAAAGTTTAAAATCAAAGCATTCGTTTTCGCCGTATTTCAAGTATTCACTTTGGCACCCGTTTTGAAAAATGGATTGTTTTGATGCTCGTTTTTATCAAACTCGTATAAACGAGAGACCCATCTGGTAACAAATCTATACGTTTTCTACTAAAAACGTTACAGATCGTCTACGTGCAAACACTACATGTATATTTGATTGCCCCTCCCTCTTGTCCTCTAGCTCTTAAAGCAGCTATGTGTCATGGGCAGTACTCCATCTTCCTCTCCTCCCACTGTCACCACCAAGGCCTCTTCAAGCCGCTCCTCCAAGGCCTCCGCCCCTGCTGGAGAGTCCATGACCTCAGATAGTGAGAACGAGGAATACGATGAGTTCATGAGAGAGTCAAATGAAGATAAAACAAGTACTCGCGACGAGGACGATACTGGAAAAGCTAAGACAAAGTCAGTTTTGTCTCGCTCATTCACTCACTCACTCACTTACTCACTCACCGACTCACTCACTCACCCTCTTGCTCATTCACCCACTCTCCCACTCACTCACTCATACACACACTCACTCACTCATACACACACACACACACACACACACTCACTCACTCGCTCACTCACTCACTCATTCATTCACTCACTCACCCTCTCACTCACCTATTATCTCTCTCTCTCTCTCTCTACAGTAAGACCTCTCCTCCCCCACTATCTGAATTTGTCCTGAACGTGGTAAGTGTAACTCGATAACAGTAAGAATTGGTCAACAAAGTTTGATATTATTAAACTGAATCAACTCTGATTGTTTTTGTTTTGTAGATTCATTTTGTTGACGCTATACTCAGCAACAACTCTACTGATGATCATATCAAGGTGTTTGTCACTCATGGGGGTCTCCAGCCCCTCCTCTCTCTCCTGTGTCTTCCCGCCCTTCCTCTTGATTTCCCGTCATCGTCTACCTGCTCTGCTATTACCTTAGTCTGCCGGAGCATACTGGTATGTACATCTTGTTGTATATCACATTTCCATGCATTTGCACTTGTTATTCTATAAATATATGCACTGTAGGGCTGGTTGCTTTGCAAGTGTTTAATCATTTGTCTAGCAGATCGCAAAAATTACCAAATTTTGTATTTTTTATGCAATTTTGTATTGCACTTGTTAAAATTTTGTTCTCATAAAATTTAAGCTGATTGCTCTTCTAATGAACTATTATTTGTGTTCTCTCCCTCTCTCTCTCCCATTCTCTCTCTTCCTCTCTCTCACCCTCTCTCCCTCCCTCTCTCTCTCTCCCTCTCTCTCTCTCTCTCTCACCCCCCCCTCTCTCTCTCTCTCTCTCTCTCTCTCTCTCTCTCTCTCTCTCTCTCTCTCTCTCTCTCACCCTCTCTCACCCTCTCTCTCTCTCTCTCACCCTCTCTCTCTCCCTCCCTCTCTCTCTCTCCCTCCCTCTCTCTCTCCCTCCCCCCTCTCTCTCTCCCTCTCCCTCTCTCACCTTCTCTCTATCTCTCTCCCTCCCTCTCTCTCTCCCTCCCCCCTCTCTCTCTCTCTCTCTCTCTCCCTCTCTCTCTCACCCTCTCTCTCTATCTCTCTCAGAATATCGCTCACGAGGGTAAGCTCTTGGACGAGGCTCTGACCCAGATCCAGGCCGCTCTCTCTGAACTGGTTCCTATCATCAAGTCCCCGGAGGAAGCCAAGGGCTCTGTTATGCTACAGGAGCTGGAGAACTCACCAACCTCCACTCCCTCTTCCTCTCCTCTGCTGTGCAGATTAACAGCAATGGGTGCCTACATACAACTCTTCATTCATCTACTAAAGAGTGGACAGGTAATAACATTCAAAACTAGTCGATCAGAAGCTTTTTCATGTGGATTTTTTTTTAAATATGCTTGATACATGTTCATGTATGCTGATTTGATTGTTGTATAGGCTTTACAATTAATTTTTTTCTCAAAAGAATCTTCAAATTTTTGAAGTTTACAATTTTATTCAAGCTTGTTGATTTTTTTCTTTCTTTCATAGTTTGATTCTCGTCAACTGTGTGTGAAGCATTGGTCGTCTGATAAGGGTCTGAGTGTGCTGACTCAGCTCTCCTCTATCTATCGTGCGCTGGTGTGGGAGTGCTTCGCTGTTCTCGCTGTCGTGCATGAACTGGGACAATCTTACCAAGACGGGAACGATAAAAAGACTGAAACATCCACCGAGGGAGACAAGCAAAGCTCTGAGGTCGTTCCCATAAACGGCCCGAGCACTGCCGGACTGGTAGCAGCCAAGCTCTCCGAAGCTATGAACTCTAAAGCTTATGGGCAAGTATTGAAGCGCCACGCCCCCTTGCTGTGGGTTGCTACACGAGTGGGGAGCTCTCTAGCCGAGCTCATGAGCATGTTGGTACAGGTGTGTACGGGGCCTACACATCGGACTTTGCGGAGAGGAGCGGGTATGACTCACCAGCTACCGACTGAAGAAGCGATCGCTGTGTGTCGTAAGGTGACGGACCTACTAGTCGAGAGCTTGATGTGGAAAGTTCCTATGCCCCAGAGTAGTCACATGAAGGACACTTACATGTGGGAGTGGTTATTCTCAGGGTGAGTTGTACTGCTCTATAGCTGGCACTAGTCCTGATTGAGTGAATCTTGCTTTATACTGTACACAACAAACCACTGAGTTACTTCTCTATAGCAGGCACTAGTACTGATTGATTATTCATTTTTCAAAATCCCACAGAATGACATTCAAGATGTATGCTGTGGATTTCTGTCTCCTGCTCTTGTTCGATGAGCAGCAACAAGCTTACCATTTCATGCTGCATATCTTTGACGAAAAGAATCTTCTAGAATGTCTCACCAGGTGAACAACAAGCTAGTGTATCAGGTGGTCTATGGACCAGTGGTTGAAGCACTCTTGTGTAGCGTGCTGGGGCATGTTCAATACCCAGTATGTATTAGGGATGAGTGCAAAAGTGTATAAGCAGACTACACTTGACAATGCACTTATTTTAGTAGTGTATTGTGGTGGTTTCTGCTAACATTCTGTGTGACCGTTTCTGTCTGTTGCAATGGTGAAGTGAAAAGAGTTAAGTGTCACCTTCATGCACTAATGTGTTCAGTCTCTGATCATCCTCCATCGTGTGAATAAAGACAACAGTGACTGAACACATTAGTGCATGAAGGTGACACTCTACACTTACCACTTTAGCAAGAATACTGTATCACTACACGTTATTATTGCTATGTTGATCTCTGTTATAAATTTTTACATGATATTATGTTCTGTTTCAGTTCTTTTCGTGAAGCTCTCAAAGACAAAAAAGATGGTTAGTTGACATGTCTTTCTCACATACAGTACGAGCGCATTTCAGAACTAGCTTGTGACGTGCTTTTTTCTTGCTGCAGATGGTAGCACATCGTCGTTCTTGGAGGCGTGGTTGAATCTTGCCGAGAAGCTGATCAATGCTATGGCTATTCTAGACTCCGCCCACTCACTGTCACCGCCTCCCGGAGTACAAGGTGCTCCGAGGAAACTCAATTTCAATCCAATGTTTAACCCCATCCAGTTCATCATCAAGGCACAGAAGGTGCTCACTCACTCACTCACCCACCCACTCACTCACTCACCCACTCACACTCTCACTCACTCACCCACTCACTCACCCACTCACTCACCCACCCACTCACACTCTCACTCACTCACTCACCCACTCACTCACCCACTCACTCACTCACTCACTCACTCACTCACTCACACTCTCACTGACTCACTCACCTTCCAGGCTATACTGCCGTGTATAGAGGAGCTATGGGAGTCTCTTCATGACAACCACCACTGGGTTCTTCCCGAGGTAGTTGAACATCTAGTGACCACATTCAGGCACTTCTATACTAGTGAAAAGGTACATCACTACTCTCATGTCACTGCAAAATTATTCAGTGAAAGTATAATTGCATCATGCTTGCAAACAATCGTATAGTAGACTCACCTCTCTCTCTCTCTCTCTCTCTCTCTCTCTCTCTCTCTCTCTCTCTCTCTCTCTCTCTCTCTCTCTCTCTCTCTCTCTCTCTCTCTCTCTCTCTCTCTCTCTCTCTCTCTCTCTCTCTCTCTCTCTCTCCCTCTCCCTCCCTCTCAGGTTATCAAGCAGAAGTTAAAGGAGTTTTCAAAGGAAGAAGAAAAGGAAACTAAGAGCAAGACTTCTCGACAATCCTCTTCTCAATCTAGCGGCCCTCCGCCTACTCACCCACCACCACCTCCTCCTGGATCAGGCGGAACACAGCTAGACCCACTGTACTTGCAACTGGTTAGTGAATGTGTGAGTGAGTGAGTGAGTGAGTGAGTGAGTGAGTGAGTGAGTGAGTGAATGAGTGAGTGAGTGAGTGAGTGAGTGGCTTAACTCTCTTTCTTTGAATCTTAACTCCCTCCATCCGTCCTTCCTTCCTCCCTCCCTCCGTCCCTCCCTCCTCCCTCCCTCCCTCCTCCCTCCCTCCTCCCTCCCTCCCTCTCTCTCTCTCTCTCTCTCTCTCTCTCTCCCAGATCATTGATATGGGCTTCTCTCGAGACCAAGCTGAGCAGGCGCTGGTGTCTTGTAACAATGACCTAGCTGCTGCTACTGAATGGATCCTCACTCACCCTCTTCCTTCTTCCATCACTGCTCCTAGCAGCTCTGCAACCTCTACAACTCAGGTTAGTACAAATAAGTACTCAATCCGTATTAATTTTACCATAAATTTTGTTCGCAAAATTTTTAATCTAAATTTTAATTAATACATTTTTTTAATCAAAATTTTATTTAGTAAAAAAATTGTGCTTTAATGGTTTAAATTGTACAAATACAATGCTGGAACTATTATTTTTAGTGTATCTGCAAAATTATGCTTTGACGAAACTTTGTATCTTATTGTTTTTTTAGGAATTCTCTGCTGGACTGTCTGAAGAAGAACAGATTGCTCAGGCCATAGCTCTGTCTCTGGCACAGGAAGGCTCATCGGGGCAGCAGGCTGAGAAACAAACTGAAGCTGCAGAGAAGGCAGAGAAAGTTGAAGTGAAGGCGAAGAAAGAGAAAGAAGATCTTTCACCGATTGATGAGGGTGCTCTGGACTCGCTCAGCGATCGGTTATTGGAGGGAACATTGAGAGTGGTCTCACAAGTTAGAGACACTGTGTACAGCGCTTGTGACCTGATTACAGCTCTGTCTAAACGCAATGGAGCAAAGTGGAGAGAGAAAGCCATCACCAGAGTGAAGGATGAGGTATTGCACTCACTCACTCGCTCACTCACTCACTCACTCACCCATCTCTCTCTATCTCGCTCTCTCTATCTCGCTCTCTCTCACTCTCTCTCTCTCTCTCTCTCTCTCAGGCTGTCAAGGCAATGCGTCAACTTACCAGTGCTCTCTCAGAGGGTAGCTATGTGCTGGTTGGTGGTGTGCTGGATCCTCATGCCTTCCATGTCTGTCTGCTAGCTCTTATTATGGATGTAAGAAATAAAATCTTCTTACCTTTAAATAGACATGTATGAAAACTGTGCATGTCAAAAAGTTGTCTTCTTCAAATTGCATGTTGCATGCTTTGTGCATGTGCGAAAAATGTAAAGTGCAGCATTACATACATGTATTTAAAATGAACCAAGAAATTCAGAATTACCTTTCTCTTTGATCTTAGGAGATGCCAGTGGCTTGTGCTCCTGTTGTGTGTCAGAGTGAGGTGCTAGCATGCTGTGTTGAGCTACTTACTGTTGCACAGACCAAGCTACCTGACGTGAAGAAGGAGAGATCGACACCACTGTGAGTGAGAAAATGGAGGGGAGGAGGGAACGAAGGAAAGAGAAGGAGGGAGAGGAGAGAGAAGGAGGGGGAGGGAAGAGAAGGAGGGAGAGGGGAGGAGTAATGGAGGGGAAGGAACAAAAACCAAACTGTCAAAATACTTTTGGTTTCGTTTAGTCGCTGTGTGCTCTTTGACAAGAGAGACAGGCAGAAAGTGCTATCTGCTATATTTTTGTGTAGGTGGTTGTCTCCTCTGCTGCTGGTGTTAGAGTTCTGGGAAGGAATGGCCTCACTGACAAAATGGCAGAAACCACCTGCAAAGGTAAGTCGTCTCTTCTGCTAGTGGGCCCCTAGAGTAAGTGTAGACTCTCTGCAAATACACATAGCCTGTGTTGATTGTTCCTGTATTCTTGATCTCTGTGTTGCAGGATGCTCGCTGTGTGTGGCTGTCGGTGGAGAACATGAACGGTCGCTGGTGCTGTTTCTCTGCTGAGAATACCAAGTTGCTGGAGACAGCTTACCAAGAAGGCGAGTCTTCAGTAAGGTAAATCCACTAGTACTGCACGTCCTCGTCATGACTTTCTTTCTTCGACCAGGATAATCAGCAGCAGACAGAAGCTGATAGTGAGATTTGGTCCAATGGTACAGGTAAGTTCACTCGTTACTAAAAATTAATGATGGATAAATACTTTTAGTGGTGGATCAATGCTTCCAGTGGTGGATAAACATTATTTTTGTCGAGAGAAAAAAATAAAAAAAATGAGCGCAGTAAGCAGGATTCGAACCTGCGCGGGGAGACCCCATTGGATTTCGAGTCCAACGCCTTAACCACTCGGCCATCACTGCCACACGTGGCAATTGTTGGTTTAGAAGTTGGTGTAAATCTATTGCTCCTTGTTGTCACAGATCAACGTAGAGACGGGCACACAGAGATTTGTGCTGCGCCTGGAAATACCTAGTAAGAAAGAAGATGGCGACTCTACTACCCAACGGAGCTCAGACCAGCAGCAACAGCAAGCTTCTAGTGAGCAATCTCCAAATTGACGCACACAATATTATTGGTGTGTTCTTCTGTGTTGTTTAGATATCGCACTGCCGTACCGTCTGTCCAATGACCAAGCCATGTCAACTGCAGTTGTGAGGTAAATATAATATAGAGAACTGCTCACTGAATTACATGCACATAATGATATTCATAGTGAGCACTTTAGCTTAAGCAGGTTATGAATTTCATCAGTATTCAGAATCAAGCAAATTATTCTGCTGCAGTTTCTACAGTGCGATTCTCACCCTCTCTAACTTCAAGAATATTAATTTGTTATTTATTTGAAGGCCTCAATAGCATTAGAACTCCCAAAACACACAGAAAAAAACTGTTTGAAATAATGAAATCCCAAATACAAGTACAGTATATGTGATTCTTTTGTTTATCATTTTTACCACTAGGTGCTGTACACGGCTTCTCTCTAGTGACATTGATACGGAGGCTATCCACGCCACCATGCGGTTGCTACTGAGACTAACCCGCTCTCCTCCCCTAGCTGTCCTGTTCGTTGAAGAAGGCGGCCCTCAGGCTCTCCTCTCTCTAACTCATAAGTCCCACTTTGTTGGTTTCACGTCGCTGTGTTCTCTTCTCTTCCGGCACGTCCTTGAAGAAGGCGATCTTCTCCAGCAAGCAGTAGAGACTATGGTTCGCACTGTGATCTCCGGCACTAGTTCATCCGTTTCAAGAGAGTTCAAAATCCACGGACCCGCATGCAGAGATTTCGACTACGTTCTTCGCTTTCTCTCTCCATGTGCCTACAGGGACGACAAGCTCTTCTTTGACACAGCTGTTCAAGTCCTGCGTCTTTCTAATCTTCCTCCAAAACCGGAAGACTATGCCAGCAATGCTAAACTACCCCTCACTCCTCTGAAGTATGTAGGCTCTCTCCATCCGAACTCCAGTCTTCTTTCTCCCACTCAGAAAAACCTTATAAATCTACTCATTGACCAGCTCTGCATTAGCTCTTCCGAAGAGCCGCCCAGTGACGCTAACATTACAATTCAACCTAAAATGGACGAAGAGACAACTGACAGCTCTCTCAGCAGACAAGCGGGGATTAGACTGCGATCTTACTCTCGGATGTCGACCGGAGGGCGTGCGAGAAGGAACTCATACCGACGCCAGCTTGCCGGGAATGATGACGATGACGATCTTCGCTCTGAAGATATGGTGCTCGACAATGAGCCCGCCGGGGACTCCGATAGGACTCCTCAAAACATGTCTACTTCTTCGAACGGAGTTGACCAGTCTGCTGGGCCTGATCAAGAGGTGACAGAGACGAAGGAAACTGGAGAGAACGAAAAGCAACAGAAGAGGTTGCTGTTCTCGCAAGCAGCCATTCTGCGTCTTCTTGCCGAGCTGATCGAGTCCTACCCAGCTTGTGGGTGTATGATAGTAAGTAGCACAAAGAGAATCAAGCTACCAGCCAGTGGTAGTCAAGTTTCAAAGGTAAGCAATGGAATCAACATGAAACACAACTTGAATGAGTTACTACTGTATAGCGGGAAAATTTCGCGGTAGAATTTTTTTGCGAATTACAGACTATTCACGAAAAATTTATCCGCGAATGTCTTGTTTTACAAAGATAGGGCAATAGCGCTGATTCATGAAAAATATTATTCGTGAAATGTTCTATCTTGTGCATTCGCGAAAATTTCCCGCTGTATGGCAGTTGAAAAATACATGTTCTGCAATTCTGCTGTCCGGCTCTTATCTCACTCATTGTTTGTACATGTGCATGTCTAGATGTAGTTGTTGCTTCTGTTTGTATTTACAATCTGCTGTCTGACTGCTGTACTCTCTTGCTTGTAGGAGGTCTCCATTCTTGCTTACGTGCTGGACAATCTC
>OZ024789.1:11180913-11345913 GCA_964017065.1 Haliclona indistincta | reverse complement strand
GGCTCGTCACAAACCAGGGCAGCAGGAGAAGGAGGATTCCCCGAAGAGATAGACCCAACTTTCCTTGCAGCTCTACCCGACGTGATCCGGCAAGAAGTGGTTGCACAGTTCGAGAGAGAACAGAGACAAAGGCAACAACAGAGGCAGCAACAAGAGCCATCACAGCAAGACCCGTCGCAACAGCAGCAGCAACAACAACTAGCTAATGTCAGCCCTGACTTCCTGGCAGCGCTTCCGCTGGACATACAAGAAGAGGTTCGTCTGTAACAGTAGTATTTTAGTCAATGTACCCAAGTATCAAAGTACATGTGTGCACTATTACCATTAGTGCCGGTATAAATTTTTTGAGGTAAAAAAATTTATCTAGTAAATTTTGCGGTTTTAATGAGCACAATACAAAATTACTAAATTTAACTTTCTCGAGTGCGGTGTATAAATGCGTGAGAAGGATACTTGCTCAATGGTATGCTTCAGACAGCTTGTACATGTATGTAACTTGTTGTTCAGAAGTTGAATTTTTCTCTTCTTCCTTTTCACAGGTGCTACAGCAGCAGCGCTGGGAGAGAGCGCGCCAAGTGTCTCAATCCATTGATCCAGCTCTTCCAACTGATGCTGGTAACTTCCTGCAGTCTCTACCGTCTGAACTGCGTAGAACAATTCTTTCCGACGTGGATGACACTGTGTTAAACCAACTCCCTGATACCATCGCTCAAGAAGCACGCACCTTGCAAGAGGAGAGAATAGCGAGGAGAAGATGGCTTGAAGAAGAGAGACTAGCAATGCGACAGACATTGTTTGAAAGTGGTCGATCCGTCCCATCTTATGCAGGCTTCCCCATGGATCCAGCACTGAGGTACGCTGTGTTGAATTTGAACTCTCGTGACATCGGGAGAATGCGCGACGAAGGGCTGTCAGCAATTTTCAATCACGCTGCGAGTCAGATGGGCAGTAGTAGCACAAGCCAGAGCCCCTCCAAGCAGATGTTGGACCAGGAGGGCCTCTGCTGTTTGCTGGTATTTCTGTTTCTAGACCAGTCAAAGCTTCACTTTAACAGATTGTTTAGAATATTCCGGAGTCTTTGTCAGCACTTGCCGACTCGGGCCTGGCTCTTGTCCAGTCTTTTCGCTATCCTGAGCACAGCCAACGAACCTTCCATATCACACACCTGTCCTGCCCCACCTCCTCTCACACCATCACGTAGCTCCGCCCACCCTAAACCAGCTGTATGCAGTACACCAATCCACTCGCGCGACCACCCAGCCCACTGGCTCAATATGACCATCAACGCAGCCCTTGGTTCTCACGCTCCAATGTTTCAATTCAATCAACTCCTCGGTAAATCTCTCACTCCTACTGCCATACGTATCCATCCTCATGCCAGCACTATCATATGCAACAATGTCCTCGATCTTCTTGTCTTTCTAGCTCGCCAGTTCCCCTCCGCCTTTCTTCCTGTTGACCTCCTTCCTAAGGAGACCAGGAATTTGAGTCATCTGTGCCTGCAACCGTCAGCTAGCTCGAGCAACTTCTGGCAGTTGCTGCTCAAGCTGGACAACTCAACCAGCAGGAAGGGTAAGGGCTCAAATAAATCTTTCACCGTGCCCGAGACAACTACAGAGATGTCAGAGTCCGACTTGTTCTCATGCTCACCGTTTGGTCAGCTCATGGGTCTATTCAGTCATCGTATCATTCAGAGCAGTCTCCCGCTTGTGGATAAGCTCATTCGTGCCCTGAGTGTTATAGCTGGTACGATCCCCAAGCAGGGCTTGGCACGGCGTGAGAAAGCTCCTGATACTAGCTTGCCCAAAGCAACCGATTCCAAAGACAAAGAAGGTGACAGCAATGCTTATACCATTTACGAGAGCTGCACGGACATCAAGCGATCGTTGTCGGGGTCCCTGGTCTCCGTAGAGCTGCTACAGTCTGCCGTCTCTCTGCTCATCTCTGGTAAATGCAGTGAGGATTGTCTAGAAGATGCTACCACCTTCCTTATCAACCTGTCCCGTTGCAGTGGAGCTACTCGTGACACCATCTTGTTCATTCTTTTAGAAGGAGTGCAGAAGATCGGTCAAGTCCTCTCCTCACAGATAACCTGCCTTTTGAATGATATACTTGCCAGCTTGCCCAAGATAGCTAGCCGTCGTCAAAATAGCATCCCCTCATCGGACGACTCTGCAGAAGAACCAATGTCTACAGGTGGTAACAGTACAGCTAGCTCTTCTTCTTCAGCTCCTACGGCGGCCCCTTCCCTAGGGTCAGTGAGTGGTGTGGTCCTGCCTACACTAACAGGAGCACGACCTACTGTCGACCATTCCCACGACCTCCATCTCCCCTCAATGACCCCACTCACAGGCAAGGTCTCGCAACAATCTTTCTTCTTAAGACTGCTCAAGGTCATCTGTCAGCTCAGAGAAGCAGCCATGTTGTTCTCCTGCAAAACCACACCGATTCCTGGTGAGTAACTGGTTGAAGTACAATGTGTTGAAGTTGTCTTGTTTTACGTAATTTACTGTTATTATACGAATGCACAAACATGTTTTAAAGTACATATTTTTTTTGCGAACAACACAATTTGTAGAAATAATTATAGTACAGTGTAAAGTAGCAATAAGATGTAGGAAAAAAACATAATAAAAAAAACAATGAAAAGAAAAGAAAAATAGGCTACATGTAATAGTTATGATAAACTAACTACATGTAGGAAATAAAATAGATATTATGCTGTGATTCCTTTTTCTCCTCAGGTGCATTCCTGGACACCGACCCTCCTGCCAGCAGCTTTCTAGCTCGCATCATGACTCCTTCTCTCTCCTCTGCCGCTCTCATTAATAGCGATGATGCTGGTAACCAGAATGAGCCCGGAGCTACCCAGAATGAAACAGGCACTCAATCAGGAGCTGCCCAGAGTGAGACAGGACAAAGTCAAAGTGGGGTAGCAGAAGCTAGCCAGAATGAGGCTACTGGAGCTACGGCAGCGTCAACAAGCAAGCCGGAACCCGCTGCCAGTAAGCAGTTCACTCTTCCTCCTCTCAGCATGCAACTCGACCTGGAGACTCTCTGGGGAGTGCTGAGCGATTGTCTTGATGCCCTAGAGAAAACATACGACCCACACGCTGTCCTTGTGCTGCAACCAACAGTTGAAGCTTTCTTCTTAGTTCATGGAGACAGCAACGAAGATACCAAGGCCTCATCAAGTGCAGAGAGAAAATCCCAGCACAATTTTCGTTCGAGGCGGTTGCCTTCCTTTCACACTATCAGTGATACGGACAGCCTTCCCGGATCACCAGCACCATTCGTTGACTTGAGTCCAGTGCCCGGCACCCCAAGTACTGTGGATATGGAGGCGGTTGATCCTTACGCTCATCTACCACAAGATACTGCGCGCTTCTTGAAGTTTGCTGGTAAGGGAAAACACACAGACACACACACACACACACATACACATACGCGCACACACACACACACATACACACACACACAGACACACACACACACACATACGCACACATACACACACAGACACACAACACACACAGACACACAACACACACATGCATGCACACACACACCTTCCTTCCTATCTGCTGCCGATAAACGGTCACACAGCCCCCTACTAGGGGAGGGCAAGGTTCCTGTTTTGCCCTAGATATTTAATACCCTTCTGGTAGGTATGCAAATCCTCCGCGAAGGAACGTGTGAGGTATGTTGTGAGTGGCTCTATGGATCAGCTCCCTGAGCTCACTAACAATGTCAGCATACCATATGCTACCCTTTCTAGCTATAGCTCTTGGTTTTCATTCCTATTTAAGGGTGGCGGGTATGCAAAAATTGGTTTGCAAATAGCAAATTCTAGTAATGAGTATCTGTATCAAGTTAGCGCGAAGTGCACGTACAGCTTACACACAATGCTGTACAATTTTCAATGACGATTTTTCAACATGCAGTGCTAGCAAGTATATAAAAAGCGTTGTGCATCAAGCCAAGGACATTTTCGAGGGCATTCGTTTTTTGATATTTTGCTCGAGTTGTGAGATAAAGCGAAAATATTTTGCTCGTTATCAATAATAACTTGCGACTCGAGCAAAATATCGAAAAAAGGATCTTGACATGGATTTGGCGAAAACCTCAAGCTGCAAAATCCACATTGAAACTACAAACCTGTAGAAGGGTCTCCATGTAGATAACTGGTAAACTCAACACATAGCCGGCTAATTGTATCACTAAGTGATCTCTACATGGTTCATACAAAATAATTACAGGTCAAATGTCCCCTTTTGTTATAATTATGATATCGTTAATAAAAGATGTTTCTTTTGTGTAGATCGACACAGAACTGTACTAAACCAAATTCTTCGTCAATCCACTGTACCTCTATCTGAGGGACCTTTCGCTGTGCTTGTGAATCACACTCGTCTGCTTGACTTTGACGTCAAGCGACGCTACTTCCGACAAGAGCTGGAGCAGATGGACGAGGGAATGCGCCGAGAAGACCTCGTGGTTCACGTCAGACGAGATCACGTGTTTGAGGACTCGTTCCGAGAGCTGTATCGCCGTAGCCCGGAAGAGATGAAGGCTAATCTCTACATCACCTTCGAGGGAGAGGAGGGGCAGGATGCTGGAGGGCTGATACGAGAGTGGTACCTTATCATCGCTCGAGAGATGTTCAACCCGAACTACGTCCTCTTCAAGACCACTCCAGGGGACCGTGTGACCTACATGCCGAACTCCAGTTCTCACATTAATCCTAACCATTTGAACTACTTCAAGTTTATCGGTAGAATTATTGCTAAAGCTATCTACGATAACAAGTTGTTGGACTGCTATTTTACTCGATCGTTCTACAAGCATATTCTCGGGAAACCAGTCCACTATACTGATATGGAGGCTGAGGATTATGCTTTCTACCAAGGAATGGTGTATCTGCTGACACATGACCTGAATGAGATTGGTACCGAACTAAACTTCACCACTGAGGTATTTAATCCAGAAATCCACTCACTCATCTGCTCACTCACTCACTCACTCACTCACTCACTCACTCACTCACTCACCAACTCACTCACCCACTCACTCACCAACTCGCTCACTCACTCACCCACTCACTCACCAACTCACTCACCCACTCACTCACCAACTCACTCACCCACTCACTCACCAACTCACTCACTCACCCACTCACTCACCAACTCACTCACCCACTCACTCACTCTTTTACTCCCTCGCCCACTTACATGTACTCACTCACTCACTCATTCACTCATTCATTCACTCACTCACTTACCCACTCACTCACTCACTCACTCACTCACTCACTCACTCACTCCATTCGTTTACTACAGATCGAGGAGTTTGGTCAAATGGTTATGAAAGAACTGAAGGCAGATGGACAGAATGTTGCAGTCACAGAGACTAACAAGCGTGAATACGTGCAGCTAGCTTGCCAGATGAAAATGACTGGATCTATCCGCAGTCAGATTAAGAGTTTTCTTGAAGGATTCTACGAGGTGATTCCGAAGAGTTTGATTTCGATTTTCAACGAACAGGAACTTGAGTTGTTGATTTCCGGTCTTCCCACTATCGATATTGATGACTTGAAGGGAAACACAGAGTACCACAAATACAGCCCATCCTCATTGCAGGTCTGTAGATCACTCAACCACTCACTCACTCAACCACTCACTCACACGCTCACTCACCCACTCACTCACACGCTCACTCACTCACACGCTCACTCACCCACTCACTCACACGCTCACTCACTCAATCAGTCACTTAAGCACTTCAGGTGAAGTACTTATTATATACTAGTCAGGAGCCCATAAGAGGAAGGAGCGGATTTAGCCAAATGTAAACTCTGCTGTGCACAGCGTGTGGCACTTGTTGCTGACGTTTGTTCACAGCACATGCATGTGACATATGTATGTGTTGTCCTGTATGTGTTTATGTCCTGTAGCCAAAGAACACACGTGGGCCACAGCCTACTTGTAAAAGGCGTACACGAGTTTACATATGACGTTGACATGCCGGCTGACTATTGGCCCCCCCCACATGCAAAAAAAACCTTCCATATAGGGAAGTTTTTTGGACACGCAAGGCGGAGGAGTACGTTTGGCTATTACTACACGCATGATTGGAGTTGAACGCTCCTTCCTCTTATGGGCTCCTGACTAATGGTGATCTGTAAGATCTCCAAGCTTTTGTTCTCTTTATAAATTACAAAACAGTGCTATTTATTCTTCATGTCATTACCTCTAACTCAGATTCAGTGGTTCTGGCGTGCTCTGCGTTCATTCGATCAGGCAGACAGAGCGCGATTCTTGCAGTTTGTGACAGGCACATCTAAAGTGCCTCTACAGGGCTTTGTGGCTTTGGAGGGCATGAACGGTATTCAGAAGTTCCAGATTCACAGAGATGATCGCTCAACAGAGCGCCTACCATGTGCACACACCTGGTCAGTATAATGTTACATTATTGTATGTTGCTTGGGCACTCAAACACACCCAGTACTGTGTTTGCAAGTGAACGAACAAACATCAACGAGAGATTGTTTTGTGTCCCGCTGAATAGTTGAAGCATGAATTACATGTAAACTTGATTCTCTTAGCCATGTCCCTGGTGCAATTGAAACACATTGTTTTATGCTTCACTATTACGTCTAGTTGGCCTAATCCTCTGAATGTATTGCAGTATTTTGATGGTACCTATGCCCCGCCCACTATTGCCTATTTTAGAGAGCTCAATGTCAAGACTCAGTCAGTTTCTTATCAATTTGGGAAATAATTTTCCTCTTTATATTTCTCTAATTTGCCAGAGCAATTTCCAAGTAACATTAGCGAAATCATTATTGAAGCAAAGATTTTAGTATTTTGTATTGTTGATAAGTGTGGGATATTACAGAGTAATAAAATTATTACCTCGTAAAACACGTTCCATTATATGCACGCGACCTCCCTCTATATCACTATGGCTAAACCAAGCACTGCGTTGGATAATGTACACATGTATACTATGTAAGCTTATGTGAACTTTGGTTGTCCTTATGAGTTGTGTCATAATGGGCTGTCAATAATCATTTCCTGGTTACAGCGTTGCTAGGGTGTGGCTCATGGTTTGTGGTGGATGCCAGGCACCAAGTACTGCCAGCTACTTACAAGTTAAATCTAAATAGAGCACACATCCGGTGAAAGACGTTGTTTGCCGTCGATCCAAATCAACTTTCAGCTGTCCGTGTTGCCCACAGTACTTGCTGTCTCTGTGCTCAGTTGAGGTGACCTTGCCTAGGTCCTGTTTTATTCCGAGATTACAGCTGTGGTTTCTAGTATCCCCAATACCACGCGCATGTTTGCACCGCAGGGCACCTCTGGCTCGTGTTGTATAAGCATCTGTGGTGCCTCTGATATGCTTTCTCTAAGGTTGACCTTTGCTGCATCCTGTATGTCTAACATCATAGACAAGCATTGCCGTAGGGCAACAATATATCACATCAAGCCATCTAAATGTAAACTTCACTACTGTACCATGATTGTATTGTCCCACATTCCTTTAAAGTTCATTAACTCACTGATAACATTATCTGCCTCACTCACCCTTGCTTGATGAGTACGACCATTGCAACCACTGAGTAATCTGAAATGGTATCTTATTACACAAACAATGTTGTGTACTAGCTTGGTAGTAGGCTAATTTTGTCAGTAATTTTTCCTAAAATCAACACATTGTTGTGTAGTTTGTGTGTATGCACTGTAGCCTTGTGGAGTTGTACCAGTCATGCAGGGTGTAGTGGTAGTGATGTACACGAAGGCAACATATGAAATCACAACTGGTGATTGGATCAAGAAGGAAATGCATCTGTCCGAAACTCCGCTTTTTTACGGTTCGCGTTAGTGACGACGTTTACTACCAGTTGAGCAAGGAGATTGACACACATGTGGTTTAGCACACGCCCAGCAAAGTAGTCAGAGTCGATGGCGTCTCTTGCAGCTGCTTGCAGGGAACAAAATCATCTGGATAGGCTTGCACAGTGGGTATGGCCTTTTCTACGAGCACACAACTGGTGCAGTCCGTTCCACTAACTTGATAGTGCTAACACTGAGCTCCTTTTGCTGCTGTCTTCTTCGTGCAACAAAATCTGTTCATGACGCTAAAGTTGGAGTAATGTGTTAACATCAAAATTATATCTGAAGGCTCGTCCGCACTACAGAACTGGTTCAATGCGCATTAGCTAAAGATCGGATCAAAGCGAATCGATCTGCTTACCGCATGTCCGCACTGTTCGCCATTAGATCGACTTGCTGGTGTCGATCGCGTCATGTGACGTAAGCAACAGCTTGCTAAACAGCCAGAAAACTGGTCTTACCACGTACATGTACCATCGCTAGTCTGTGTGTTTCGCGCCCTTTCTTCGCCCGAGTGTGGACCAGAGCTTTCTTCTTTAGCACTGTACTAGCTGCACGTCATGTGTTTGAGACCACACCCACATCCAATCCAGTTTCAAGTCACTTCAACGCACCTCCGTAGGTGGATTGGGGCGAATGCGCATTGATTCACATAGATTCAGTTTTGCAAAATTGACGTGTAGTGCGGACGGGATTAAACTGGTTTCGAATGCGCATTGAACCGCATTAGAGCCCTAGTGCGGACGAGCCTTGATAGTAAGATAACTATAAACTTGTCTAGGTTGTAAAAATACAGAGATTAGAGATTAGATTAGAGTTCATCTCCTTGATGTCGCCCATGATTAAACACACTTGTCTGTCTCGTCTATTATCAACCACACAATGATAATACAGTAATTCCTCTAACAGCTTGATACTGTGCCAACTAGAAACGCACGCAAGCTAGCTAGGTTAACAGCTGCTACTACAGTACTGGGATAGTTCTGTTGTACCATGAAGCGATTAAGACCAGTGAATTCGCGTTTATAGTCCTATGTTTTAAAGAATTTGATTGTAATTAAATTCATTGGTACAAAATTAATGGTACGTCTGACCAAAATTGACACTTGTCCAATCAAAATTGTTATTGATCTGCCTTACACATTCAAAAATTATTTTGTACACTGAGTGTATTATATTATCCTCCTCTTTCTTTCAGTTTCAATCAACTTGATCTTCCTCCTTACGAGACGTATGATAAGCTCCATCAAATGCTCCTGACAGCTATCAGAGAGTGTCCGGAAGGATTCGGATTTGCTTGATAACTCACAGAGCCTAACAATGGTCATTCTCTCTCTCTCTTTCATCAACTGTTCATCTCATTGTTTCATTTTGTGTTTGATTATGAACTCTATTCACACAAAACACATGATTTGTAAATAATTATAATAATAATTATTATTGTTCATGCTATATATACATTACTAAGAGTTCATTACCTTGACATTACCATTGTCTGGTGTGATCATACAATTGCTGTGCATAACCTAGCTTCTATTTGTTAGTACCATCATAGATATTACTGTACTGTACTGTAATATCTATGGTACCATTTCAGGACGAGTCAGCTTCTTAGTTGCTAGTAGCTATTATTGGTTGTTGATGCTCAGAGGCGGCCTGCTTGAATTTGTGTACCGAACACGGGCGGATTTAGGGGGCCCTCAGAGCTTTAAAATAAAAATGAATATTCATGAGTCGTTGGAGGTTTGCAAGCGGCCAATAATCAAATTTATAGCCACATTATTTAGTCGTACTGTTCAGGAATAATATTATTTTTGAGAAATAAAGGCTGGTGCTCAGGCTTGGTAGATGAATTTATTAATTAGTTATTATTACATAGTACGTCATCTTTCACCAATCAGATTGCTCTATTCGAGGGCATTAATGTAGGTTATTGACCGCGCGTAGCGACTTCTATAGCAACAGACCGTTGCGTCTTTGCGAGTTTGAATGTTATTGCGCTCACAGAGATGAACTATGTAATAAATCATTTATTGCCCTGCACAACTCGGGCAATAACCGACATTAATGACCTCGGGAAAGTCGGTTGCCCTCGTACAGTCTCGGGCTGCGCCCTCGACCGTAACTCGGCAACCTACTTTCCCGCGGTCATTAATGTCGGTTATTGCCCTCGTGTGAGGGCAATAACTAATACTTATTCATCATGGTCGTGACTATAATTGGCCACATGCACGTGGTTGATTTAGTGCACGTGCAAGCCACATGTAAACTAGCTATTTTATCTCTGTTTTATCAGACAGTCGTTAGTCACGTACACCAAGCCAACTGCCAGCAATGATGTCTACACTAGATAGATATCGAAATTTAACAGCTAAAAATTGCACTAAAATTAATTAGCAGTCCAATTTCAAAGTTTTTCTGGGGAGGACTCCCAGACCCCCTGTTTTTTATAATTAAATAAAAAAATAAATTATAATCTTATTATTATAAATTTTAAGACAAATTTTGTCCCTTATTTCAAAAATCCTGCCTACGCCCCTGGCCTGTCAGTAGCGTAACTACCGTGAGGCAGAGGAGGCGCTTGCCTCCTCGCTTTTGCCCAACCAAAATTTTTATGAAAGCATATATCTTGCCTAGTACAGCTGTTTTGCCTAACACAGATGTCTCTATCTTGCTCTCCACTCCATCCAAGATACGTACCACGAACGCGCCATGCAATGGCGCTGCTATATACGAGGCAGTAAAATGACGTAATAATCGTAATTCAATGAATAATTGGGGCGAGCCTGAGCGAGCCCCACACTGGTCGAAAAGGCTCCCCCGCGATCTATGTATGTTTGTATGTATATATACGTACGTCATTCCGTAAATGCCATCACGTTCTATTTTATCGAACACTTTAAATTTACCACGTGTGTTCAAAGTTACTAATACTCTGACTGACTACTTGTATAATCTGTACAACAGTCAAGACTCATTATGGATCAGGCCTCCAAGAAGGAGGAGCAACTATTGAAAAGGAGAATACGCGAAAGAGCTCGCCGAGTTGCTGAAACCGCTGAGGAAAAGGAGCTGCGATTGAGCAAGCTTAGAGTTCGTGATAAGGCGCGGCGTGCAGAGCGTACTGCTCAGCAAAGAGAAGAAGCTCTACAACACCTGCGACGCCAACAGCAAGAGCGATGTGCTGATGAGACAAGTGAGCAAAGAGAAGACAGGCTACAGCTGATGAGAGATCAACAACGTACACGACGTGCTGCTGAGAGTGATGAACAGAGAGAAGAAAGGCTACAGCTGATGAGAGATCAACAACGTACACGACGTGCTGCTGAGAGTGATGAACAGAGAGAAGACAGGCTACAGCTGATGAGAGATCAACAACGTACACGACGTGCTGCTGAGAGTGATGAACAGAGAGAAGACAGGCGACAGCTGATGAGAGATCAAGAACATGAACGCCGTGCTGCTGAGGATTTGTCGCTGAGAAACGGTAGACTGCAACGCTTGCGAGAGAGTCGGGAAAGACAAGAAGATCGTTCACAAGTTTCTCTTCTTGACCAGCCTGCCGTCAGAGCAAAAGTGCTAAAATTTCATCAGTCTTTAATCGAAATAGAGGAGCCTTTATGCCTGACATGCCTAGAAAGTTTCCCTGGATTGACTGTATCTTCTGATGAATGCACCAGATGTCGCCGTGATGATTCTACACCAAAGTTGTACTCTGATGCCAACAACATGAACCCTGGAGAAGTACCTCCACAACTACAGGTAATTACTGTAGTTACATTAATTATGATTCCTTCTCACTGTTATTGCAGGGTTTAACTCCAGTAGAAGAAAATTAATGCTTATTTCGGCAGTTCTACCAATTATGACACTTTATCGGCTACCTCATGGTCAATATGGCTACAGTGGGCATATCATCAACCTACCTCAAGACGTTGCCTCTCTTGCAGACAATCTGCCTCATACACCTGCTGACATCACCGCGATTTTCGTGTAAGAAGATCAGTTGTACTACATGCTCTAGAGTGGTTGACTATAAATAACACCTACTATCGTAATGTGACTATTGATCACGATGTGTTAGCTCTTCTTCCTATTGATGGACATCTTTCTGGGCTTGTTACAATGTCAGTACAGTCAGATGAATTGGAGCCATCAGCACAGCAAGACATAGCACCACAAGATACCCCTCTTGCCAGTACTTTTATTCCAATGCCTACTACTGGTCGTACTGAACAACAAACTATCAGACAGTCTGTACAGCAGCAACAGCATGAACCAGCCATTCTCTCTTGGCCGTCATCAAGTGGTTCACCCATTAATGAGTTCACTACTGAGGGCTACATGTCTTGCGCTTTTGTGCTGCTGACTTTGTTGCTCCACGTCCTCACGCTGTCACCATCGGAAACTATTTTAAGCACTTAATGCAGTATCGTGATGGTAGATTTGCCAAGCATCCTCATTCACAGGAGTGTACAATAAATAACAAGCTGTAGTACCTTAATCTTGTGAATAGTGCGTTATGATAAATCATAATACGTAAAATTATTATTCACCATGATAATCATAAAGACATTAGAAACTAGATCTATACTATAGCATGACTGCATACTCCTCGTGGGCTAATTCGTTTAATTAAAAATTATACTAATGATTAGCTGATACATTACATAGCCAAGAAGGGCTGGCAGCATAATTTTATTTCAAATTTCAAATATACACTCGCTCAGGCTCGCCCCACATTGCTTTAACCCTTTTACCGCGACGCGCATATATTTATGCGCGATGAAATCCACCCGTATACGCGACGCGCATATATATATGCGCGTCTTCGTTACCTCGAAACAGCTACCGCTAGCGCCAGCCAACTTACTTTGTTGCTGCCAAAACTCCTTGGCAACGTTGAAACATAGTTGCTATAGTATTCTAACTTGTTTATTGTGGTTTCTAACACTCGTTAGTCTGTGTAAACAAACGCCCACCAAGCAGTGATAATTGACAGCTTCTTGCTGCAATAGTACAGTGTCTACACAGCTTTGCTGTTGAGACGAGTGCTGTACTTGCTTTCACAGACAGTTTGCTACTCAGGCAGAAGAGGGTGGTGTGTGTTTGAATATTATTATCAATCACAGCAATCAACATAAAAGTAATGGAAAGCTTGAACAAGATTTTGATCTTGAGCAGACAGCAAAAACACGTCAAGGTATCAGCAGATAGCATGGTAGTTTCTCAGCACTGTAATAGATGAGAAGAGGCTAATAATACTGATAACATGAGTATATAACTGTACAACTGAAGTGTATGACACACTAACTACTGCCATGACTAACATCAAGCTACAATGCACACGCCATGACTGCCATCAAGCTACAATGCACACAACAATCACGACATTTTTCAGCCAAGACGACACACATGGTTTACTGGTTATAATGTAAGAGACACTAGCACCAAGCACACACAAGCAAAACAAACATTATACACAAGATAAATACATTCTATTTTCACCTTTTTAAAGATTACAATCGTCCATAGCAAGCCTGAGCATCCTGACGATACACACGTCGCTCACGTACGCTGTACAGAGAAAGCAGTGTTCTTTGCTGGCACAATAAGTATAAAAATGTACTCACCTGGTTGTCACAAATAACTCAATAGCTTGCTAGTAGATAGCTCAAGGCAAACCAGAAGTTTATAACACTTACTAAGCTGTTGGAAGTGTAAAATAGTGATACAAAGTGTGCAGCAACAAAGCTGTGTTCTCCTGGAAATTATTTCTGTTCTAGTTGAGGCAGAAAATGAGCTCCAACAGGGCTGTCAACAGCAGTTGTGCTTAGTAACACACACAAAAAGGCTCCCACAATGACCATGGTCAAGTTCTAAACATCCTAAGAGGCTGTAGTTGCCGTGTACACAGAGCAACACGTAGGAGAAGCGTGACAACTCACTCGTCCGCCATCACTTGCTGACGAGTAGCTTTGACGGGTCATACAAAGCTTAAAAGTTTACTAGCAAAGCTCTGGAGTACACTAGTATGATAGACAACACTCACTTAGCTGTAGCAAACACGCAGAGGCGAGTAGAAGCGGCACAAACTGCTCTCCAAGTTACAGCAACATGAATGGAAAAATGGCGGTGAGGTAGGTGGAGTTAGACACGCCCGGTACAAGTTGAAAGCCGTTGATGATGTCGTTATCACGCTCAAACAGTCTTCCACAATGGCCAAGGTCCAGTTTTGAACAACACAGAAGGTTCCTGGTACAGCTTACGCTGCGTGGTGTAGGGAAGAAGCGAAGAATAGTTGCTCGCGTAAGTGAATGACGGTAGCAGATAGCTTTGACGGTCCAACTCAAGCTTTGATGGACAAATAACAGTAGCCCAGGACATAGTACAGGTTGAGAAAACATTGTCGTACCTCTAGCTTTCGCGCTGAAGCGTCCAGAGCAGAGACAAAGCGCAGTACCGAGATAGCTGTCACAATTCAAAAACAGCCATCGCGTGACGTGGGTGGAGCAACGTTTACAATTAATCGCGGTAAGAGGGTTAACAATCGTCTAGTTATTATTCGGCAAAAATCGCGCGCTTACGCGCGCGCTCCTCGACTCCTCGGTTACAAATTTCTAGTTACGCCTCTGCCTGTGCAAGATCTTCGCAATCATCCTTTTGTATGCTGCTGTAAAGTCGATAATAATCTATAACTCTGCTGCGGCCTCAGTCTTGGGATTGTCCACCGAGGACTTTGCAATCGCACCACTCATGATGAAGAAGAACGGCCAGAAAACAATCGCAGTCTTTGCACTTCTCCTTAGCGTGCTGATTGTCCTCCACACAACCAGGCTATCTAGCCCTGGCAAGGTGTCTACTGCAGTAGAGTCATTCCGTGACGATCGTGGCGCCGCCGACTCTGTTCCCGCTCTAACTCGGCTCTTCGATCAGCAGAATTCGATACTAGTGGGAGACTACTGGGAGAAGATGACTATGGGAATGAATAGCATGTTTCAGCTAGCTACCATCGCCAAGATGTGGAACGCAACGTTTCCTATCCCGTTTACTACAAATTCCAAGCTGTATGGTCTACCAGACGGTGGATTAAACTTAGACATTACATTTATTTATGACTTTCGAAAGTTGATGTACATGTGCCGCGCTAAGCAATTCAACATCACAGAGTTCTCCACTTTTGAAGAGTTTATTCTGTCTGCAAGCAGAAATGTGATTGGTATTGAATTAAAGTATGGCCGCACACTCCAGACTCCTGTACCAGCACATCACATCTACAATGTGGACTGCCATAAAAATATCAGCTCTAGACTATTGCATCAACTTAACCATGAAGCCAGTATCCGTTCTCTCAAACCATTTCATTTTGTCAAGTGTTGTCATATTCTAGCTGGTCACGACACGTCACCTCAAGAGATCAGTAAACTGTGTGGTATTCATGACCAGGGAAGAGTGACTATCCTCATCAAGCAATGGAGAGGTCTTGAAAACCATCCACGCTTTAGACTTTACATGAAAAATTTTGCGGTTCCCTATCCTGGGCCAAGTATCCCGTTGCCTCATAGCCACAGTATCATCCGTAGCTCAAATAGACTGTTATTAAGCAAACTTCCTAATCTACACACTAAGTTTATTGGAGTCCATCTACGATCTGAAAAAGTCATGCTCAGAAATAATACAGCTATCTACGACTATTGCTTTCAGCTGTTCTACAACCTCGCTCAAAACCTGTCCACCCATTATGGTCTACCAGTTCTATATCTTGGTGACTGGGCTACAAGACGAGTCTTTGGCACAAACATGCTTAAGCACAAGTTACTACTGACTGAATATAGTAAAACACACGATAGCGGATATAATGCACAGGTAGAGCAAGCTGTTCTTGCAAGAGCTGAGGTTCTGATACTAGTTGGAGGAGGATCTTTTGAAGTACAGGTCTACAATAGATTTCGAACTTATAACAACTCTGGAATTGCTTATAGAGTTTGTGCGGAGGAATCGGCTAGGAATAAATATTTGACAACTTCGTTAGTATAAGATTTTGTTTTATGATTAATTTATGTACATTAAAAATTCATTATTCTGCTAAAGACCAGTTTAAGCCAACACCATCGAGCATAATAATGATGATGTCATAAAAGTAGCATCATCTGCACATGCCCAAGGGAGGCTTGTGTAATCTGGTTAGCATTGATTATACAGCATTGTTGTGGGCGGGACGTCGACTGCAGTGGAAGTTGAGTCTAGTGTTGTTTTGGTTCACTAATACTAAAACTAAAACACCTTATACTAGAGGGTATTTTGTTTTAGTATACTAAACTAATACTAATTTGGTTTTAGCTTTCCAAAATTAATTGAATCATAGTTTTGGTGTAGCTAAATAATTATTGGGCATTCTACAAGTACACATGTGACATGTACAGTCACACGAACTTTTTATTTTGCCTAAGAAATACTTCACGCTCTAAGTTTAAATCTGTTAGTCGATTTCGCTTTCCAGTTGTAGCTTCTCCTGCTGTCGAAAAAACACGCTCTACTGGGGCTGAGGAAGCTAGACACTAAAACTTAATAAAAAACATTAAGTTATGGTTTAGTTTGCAGTGAGAATTTACTTATAGTTCTAGTTATAGTTTAGTACAGTCATGATTGATCTTTTAGTATTACTATTAGTAAAGAAATTAAAAAGATTTCTATCGAAATCAAAAGGATGTAGGGTTGTGAAATCTACCACTGGTTCACAATGTAAACTAACAAGGAACAAGCATAGAATGGTAACACGATTGACTTGCTAACAGACCATAGATCCCTACATCAGTGGCTGGTGTGGTTGACCTACTTGTTGACTGCTGACACCTGACGTGCATTCAGCTTGTGTACAGCCACTGATGTAGGGATCTATGGTCTGTTAGCAAGTCAATCGTGTTACCATTCTATGCTTGTTCCTTGTTAGTTTACATTGTGAACCAGTGGTAGATTTCACAACCCTACATCCTTTTGATTTCGATAGAAATCTTTTTAATTTCTTGTTTGTGTCCTTTTTACTTTTTTAGTGAAGTGCAGTTCAATATCATGCACGTACTGAGCCATCTATGTGTCCGCTATTGGTTTAGTTTCCTGTTGTTGATGGCTTTTCTTTATTATTACAATGTAGCTAAAAATAATTGTTATGCAGTACATATCAGCTCGCCTACGCATACATGCATGCATGCATGAGTGCATACGAGCCCCGCCCACACTAGTTTGCAGAGACAGGTACGGCGGTTATAATTATCTGGCAAGTGCAGAATTGTGGTCCCATACGAGCTTACCGTTCTTTGGAGACTCCAGACAGATATGTGTTCTCCGTGATCCATACGGCGCGGAGATACTCAAGCTAGTGCTTGGTCACGTGCGCTAACCACTGCTTGGTCACGTGCGTATTGCGCAATGACAATAATGGCGTCTAACACTTAGCTGACAATGGATCACGATCGAGAAATCGCGGAATTTATATCGCCGTTTCGCTAAAAACAAAGTTCGAAAGGCACCTGCCAGGAGAATTTCACGATTGTTCACGGGTGTTTTGGTCTCGGCACTGCTCGCGTAAAGGCGCTAGGCGCGCTGAAGAAAGAAGAAGAAAACGAAGATGACGAAACTCGATTTTCACCGTTTCCAGGTTCGTCACTTTAGTAACAATTTCGAGCAATCTCCTTGCTACTGTAGGATGGGGCAACGCCAGATAGCAGATTTAAGTGTCTTTGGACGTATAAAATTCATCACCAGGCGAAATATCAGCGTTTGAACGCTAATACATTGTATGTAGCCGCCATCTTGTTTTTCCGTTCAACCCTACATAGGGAGGCACTACCGTGCCTCCCTAATACTATACTAATACTATAACTAAACATATGAAAAGTGACTACTATAACTAAAACTAAAACTAGAATAAATATTATTTATCATGAGGAAAATACTAATACATAGGTCCAATATAGAATCTGCATGGCTACTAAAACAACATTAAGTGGAACCTATAAATAGAGGACACATTGGGACGAGGTTTAGATCTCTTCTCAGTGACTAAAATAATATTGGGACCTTGGACAGTGTTATCGCCCGTGAATTCCTTTATTTAATTAGAGTATATAGGGTTTAGGGTTAGGGTTTAGGGTGTAGTAAAATAATAATTAAAAGCTGCTAAAATTGATTTGATACGTGTACATGTGGTCAGTCTTGGTGGTATCATGCACAATATTTTAACCCGTAAACAACCAATTTCAGTGGATGACTATTGACACTGAAATTTCAATTTTCTCATAATATTCTGAAACACAGTCTATAAACTGTTAATATTATTATTGCTATCTCTATATTTTGAAAAAACTCATACAGTCATAGGCCCCAGTGGAACCTTGGTTGACAGCTACATCAATAGGCCGGCTGAACTCTCTGATGCAGTTATCATGGACTGTCCTGTGTTAGATTAAAGCAGTCACAAAACCTGTCACTGGTAGACATGGCAGGCCCCATTCTGGGACATACCCTAAATCAAAATTCCTTTTCCTTCTCGAATAATTTTATTTAGTCTTTCTGCAACATTCTACTACATATTATGCCGTCCAATGTTAATCAGTTATCAACAGTTTACAATACTCAATTCCATGGTACGTTCCTACTGTTTTTGGATCTATCACAGTTTTCCCCTCCCCTGTGCTACTAATCTTCTAGAATCAAACATCATGTCATCAAAATTAATGGGCAAGTGTAGATGTAGTGAGGAGCCCATGTCATTCCTCCTCTGCATGGGAGAATGTGAAGATCTCAAACTAACCAGAAGTGAATTACCTGCATAAGGCTAATTTGTTAGGTCAAAGAACGTGGGAATTGACCGTATTTGGTGGTAAAATTTGGCGGTAATATTTGGCGGTAGTGGTTAACCAATCGATCTTCAATCGATTTGTTAACCGCTTTAGGTTTTTAATCAATTCTGAGGTCTTCTATCTTCGGCACCATTCTGTCTACTATAGGTGCAAAGGTCTACAATCAATTCTTTTATTATAATAACACTCGGCACCATTCTGTCTACTATCCCTACATCACTGCCACACGTGGCAATAGTTGGTTTAGAAGTTGGTGTAAATCTATTGCTCCTTGTTATCACAGATCAACGTAGAGACAGGCACACAGAGATTTGTGCTGCGCCTGGAAATACCTAATAAGAAAGAAGATGGCGACTCTACTACCCAACAAAGCTCAGACCAGCAGCAACAGCAAGCTTCTAGTGAGCAATCTCCAAATTGATGCACACAATATTGTTGATGTGCTCTTCTGTGTTGTTTAGATATCGCACTGCCGTACCGTCTGTCCAATGACCAAGCCATGTCAACTGCAGTTGTGAGGTAAATATATTATAGAGAACTGCTCACTGAAATGCATGCACATAATGATATTCATAGTGAGCACTTTAGCTTAGGCAAGCAGGTTATGAATTTCATCAGTATTCAGAATCAAGCAAATTATTCTGCTGCAATTTCTACAGTGTGATTCTCACCCTCTAGCTTCAAAAATATTTGTTATTTATTTGAAGGCTTCAATAGGATTAGAACTCCCATAACACACAGAAAAACTGTTTGAAATAATAAAATCCCATGTACAAGTACAGTATATGTGATTCTGTTCATCATTTTTACCTCTAGATGCTGTACACGGCTTCTCTCTAGTGACATTGATACGGAGGCTATCCACGCCACCATGCGCTTGCTACTGAGACTGACCCGCTCTCCTCCCCTGGCTGTCCTGTTCGTTGAAGAAGGCGGCCCTCAAGCTCTCCTCTCTCTCACTCATAAGTCCCACTTTGTTGGTTTCACGTCGCTGTGTTCTCTTCTCTTCCGGCACGTCCTAGAGGAAGGCGATCTTCTCCAGCAAGCAGTAGAGACTATGGTTCGCACCGTGATTTCCGGCACTAGTTCATCCGTTTCACGAGAGTTCAAAATACACGGACCCGCGTGCAGAGATTTCGACTACGTTCTTCGCTTCCTGTCTCCAGTTGCCTACAGGGACGACAAGCTCTTCTTTGACACAGCTGCTCAAGTCCTGCGTCTTGCTAATCTCCCTCCAAAACCGGAAGACTACGCCAGTAATGCTAAACTACCCCTCACCCCTCTGAAATATGTAGGCTCTCTCCATCCAAACTCCAATCTTCTTTCTCCCACTCAGAAAAACCTTATAAATTTACTCATTGACCAGCTCTGTATTAGCTCTTCCGAAGAGCCGCCCAGCGACGCTAACATTACAATTCAGCCCAAAATGGATGAAGAGACAACCGACAGCTCTCTCAGCAGACAAGCGGGGATTAGACTGCGATCGTACTCTCGGATGTCGACCGGAGGGCGTGCGAGAAGGAACTCCTACCGACGCCAGCTTGCTGGGAACGATGACGACGATGATCTCCGGTCTGAAGATATGGTGCTTGACAATGAACCAGCCGGGGACTCTGATAGGACTCCTCAAAACATGTCTACTTCTTCGAACGGAGTTGACCAGTCCGCTGGGCCTGATCAAGAGGTGACAGAGACGAAGGAAACAGGAGAGAACGAAAAGCAACAGAAGAGGTTGCTGTTCTCGCAAGCAGCCATTCTGCGTCTTCTTGCCGAGCTGATAGAGTCCTACCCGGCTTGTGGATGTATGATAGTAAGTAGCACAAAGAGAATCAAGCTACCAGCCAGTGGTAGTCAAGTTTCAAAGGTAAGCAATGGAATCAATTATTGAAACACAACTTGAATGAGTTACTGTATAGCGGGAAAATTTCTCGGTAGAATTTTTCTGCGAATTACAGACTATTCACGAATAATTTATCCGCGGATGTCTTGTTTTAGTTGCCAAAGATAGGGCAATAGCGCTGATTTTTGAAAATATTATTCGTGAAATGTTCTATCTTGCACGTTCGCAAAAATTTTCTGCTGTACGCCGGTAGTTGAAAAATACATGTTTTGCAATTCTGCAGTTCGGCCCTTATCTCATTATCTATTGTTTACATGTAATTGTTACTTTTGTTTGTATTTACAATCTGCTGTCTTTTCTCTTGCTTGTAGGAGGTCTCCATTCTTGCTTACGTGCTGGACAATCTTCTTCCTGCCTCTTACACTCAAGGCAACTCAGCGTCTCAAGTTGCTAAACTATCAAAGACCTTTGTGCAGTGTCTTGCTTCTACCAACCTCCCTACTGACACACTGACTAACTTTGCTAACGAGTATCGCAGCGCCCTGTCACGCACACTCGCTCTTCCTGAATCCCAGTACAAGCATTATCGTGTACGATCTCTTGCAGGACTCACAGCTCAAATTGTTGAGCCCCAAGGGGGCATGACTACACGCTCGATTTCCAATCCAAGCCAGTTTGTGCGAATGCTAATCCGCAAAGGCTTCATAACCGATTTAGCTAAAGCTGTCTATAGCCTGGACTTGAACAGTCCAATGTTAATCACCACTGTGAACACTCTTCTCAAACCAATGGAGAGCTTGACAAAGATTGTCAGCCATTTCGTTGCTGCTCAGAAGCGAGCTGCTATGGTAGGCAAGCAGAACGAGGGACCTCAAGCTAGTAGATCAAATCAGCAGCCTTCTTCCGCATCAAGAGACCGACCACGAGATAGACAGCAAGGAGAGAGAACCGCTCTGGTGGGTGAGTCGCCTAGTCAGAATTCACAAACAGCGAGTCAGACACCTGATCCTAGTAACACGAACCAGCCGACCACGCCTCAAGAGATGTCTTCCTCGGTGCTGGGAGGAGCGGACAATAGCTTGATCCCTCTACAGCCGGAGGAGCAGGAGGATGACACTATACCAGAGGGGCCTCCACCTGAGCTGCTGCAAGAAGCCATGAGTCTGGGTTTTGATATCGGACGGCGAAGGAGACGTGAGCTGAATGAAGATGCTGCAGACCATCCCGATGACATGGACATTGATGTAAGCATCAGTTTGTCTGGTTATAACAGTGGAGAAAAATTTGGTCCTGTAAAATTTCAGTTAACTAGCTTAGTTGGTAAAAATTGTGTTGCTCAAGATTACACAAAAGTGTTTTCACGCTTAGAGGGTGTCCATGAAAATGTGATATTTTCTGTGTCCTTGAATTACACACGTATGTGGAGATTTTTACGCTTAGAGGGCACAAATTTTGGAATTTCGTGTAATTTAGTCAATACCTCTTTCGGTCTCTAAATTGTTTTTTTTGTGTGTTTTTCATCGTTGTAGGACATTGTCGATGAGCTCTTGGTGAGAGACCCCACAGCTCGTGCTCAGATTGGGTCTCCCGGGCAGATATTTGATGTCCTTGAATCAGGCAACCCTCATGGTTAGTGTACTGGTATACTGGTATCTGTATCTGTATAGGCGCCTATATTTGTACTATAGGCAAGGATCGGTTATAGGCAATGTAGGCAGTATAGCTGAAATTTTTATTTTAAAAATCATACTCAAAATTCAGTAACTGCAAGTTCTTCTTCCAAAACTGTAGCATTTCCACTTTTTCAGCTACAACCCTGTTTCCCTTTTCAACAGCGTTGTCTGTTTTAACAGAGTCGATGCAAAAGTACCTCTAAAATGGGACTCCTGTAGCATTTTTGGTTTTGCTGTTTTGTACATATGCAAAATAATATCTGTATCGGCGATATTGTGTGCCTATACTATCGGTATAGGACTGTATAGGCAAAATACTGTGTAGGTACAACACTACTCATGGTACATATAGGAAATCTTTCTTGCATCTAAACTGTGTCGTTATTTAAATTTTAATGCAGAGTCAGATGCTTCTAGTGATATATTGAGTCATTCTGATGAGGAAGATATGGAACCGGACAACTACAACTCAGCTGGCGAGGAGATTGAAGATGAGGAGTTCGACGAGAGTCGTGCTGCCTACACTGTTCCTCCGAGAGAGGAGGTTGTTGGTGAGTGAGTGAGTGAGTGAGTGAGTGGGTGGGTGAGTGAGTGAGTGAGTGAGTGGGTGGGTGAGTTAGTGAGTGGGTGAGTGAGTGGGTGGGTGGGTGAGTGAGTGAGTGGGTGGGTGAGTATTTGAGTGAGTGAGTGGTAGTCTTGGGCAGAAGCACTGGCTATGTCTCACAGACCACTAGTGGTTCTGGTGGGACTGCCTACATGTCTACCCACAGACCGGGAGTACTCCCTGTGATTTGTCAAATTTAAAATTGTGCGATCGTGAAATTTAGAATTGTTTTACGATTCTCTCTATCTCAGAGTCAGATCACATCAGTGATGTGGACAGCCATTCCAGCAGCGATGAGGCGGACCAGGACGATGATGAAGAGGAAGGAATGGCTCTTGACAGCGACCAAGAAGAGGAACAAGACGACGATGAAGAGGAAGAAAGAGAGAGCTTCAATCTTGTAGCTGAGGAAGAAGAAGGCAACGTGACGTATGACCTAGCTGAAGAAGAGGAAGAAGATGACGACTTGGAGGAAGATGACGATGAAGACGAGCTCGACGAAGACGATGAGTTGAACTTTGAGACATACGAGGATGGAGCCATGGAGGGAGACCATGATTACGTGCACGTCAGCTTTCCGTGGGAGCTGGGCTGGCACGATATGCACCCTCTGGAGCATCATCACTACTACGCTGGGTCAATGGCTGTCAACTCTCCTCTCGGCCGTGCTTACCATCTCCGTGCTCCCGGTTCACTTGAGCTTGACCTTTCGCCGTCAACGCGACCTACGCTGCCTCAACAGCACCCACTTCTTCTTCGTGGAGCAAGACAAGGAGGCTCGGGGTCAGTGGGAGCTCAACACACTGACGGAATGCCTCGTGATAACATTGTGCAACAGATGCTCACTAATATCAGCAGTTGGGTGGGGAGTGAGGAGGTGCTTAGCCTTAATATGGGCGGGGGGACTCCACCCAGAACTAATGGTGAGCCTAATTCTTTAGTATAAGCACATGCTTCTAAAAAAATGTTTCTAATGCTGAAGCATAGAAATTTACATTTACAATTATTTAGTGTTCACTGTTCTCTCTCTCACTGTTCTCTCTCTCTCTCTCTCCCTTTCTCTCTCCCTCCCTCCCTCTCCCTCCCTTCCTCTCCTCTCTCTCTCCCTCTCCCTCTCTCTCTCTCCCTCTCTCTCTCTCTCTCTCTCTCTCTCTCTCTCTCTCTCTCTCTCTCTCTCTCTCTCTCCTCTTTGCTCCTACACAGCTGTCAGAGGAGGTGCTGAGGCATACATCAATACCATGACACCGGACGAAGACATGGAGTCCACCGTTATTCCTGATCTTCTCAGTCGCTGGCGCGAGGAGTCACAGGCCTTGGACCAATACGCAGCCACACGCTGCATTGCTATGCTCAGAAACAACCTGTTAAAAAGGCTTGTAGAGATTTACAACAAAGAGGCAGAGCAGAAGAGAGCTGAGAGCAAGGAGAAGAGTAAAGCGTCAGCTCAACCTAAAGCGACTACTTCGCAAGATCATGAAGTCCCCGTTGGTCCAAATCCGTCTGACGAAGCTACACCTTTGGTTGCTACACCAAGAACTACGTCCTCATCCGTTGAACAACTTCAGTCAAGTTTGCGTGCTGTTGCGGATGCTTTAGCTCAGACTGTTGTCCAGGTGAGAAGTGCCCGCCACCTCATGGAGCTGGGGCCTAGGGAAGACTCGGACGCCCTTGCCTCCACGAGAGAGAGAGAGGAAGGCCAGGAACCCAGCACAGATCAAACAGCAGAGAATGCTCCTACAGCTCAGCCTGATACACCCCAGACTTTGTCCTCCGCTACACAAAACCAGTCTTCAGTCACGTCTTCACCCTCGACCAGTGTCCGAGGAGTGCGCAGTCTTCCTGACCTGTCCAACTTTGACGGCACACAAGAGTCAGCTCGTTCAATCCTCGCCAACACCAGTCGCAGCGATCCTCTCTACATCTTCCTGTCCGCTATAGCTGGTGCTCCTGCTCCGCCTCTTCCTGAATCGACGGAGCTATCGCAAACTCCTCCCATCTCTCAATCGTCCTCCTCACCTCGACTACCTGTCTTCACTCAACTTCAGAACAGCAGCAACGTCGAGTCTCCCTCTGCTCTTCCTGTGTCCGTTATACAAGACCACCGAACCACTCCACCAAGTCAAACCTCAATCAATTCTTCCTCGTCAACAGAACAAGTACCCACTACCAATCCTCACGAATTAGTCAATCCCTTGTCTACCGCTAGTGAACAGCAGCCTCATTCTCAAACTCCGCAGTCACTAGAATCAGTCCCTTCTCACGTATCTCAGAGCGTCCTTGCTGCCGGTAATCTTGCCGATGTCCTCGCTGTAGAGTTAGCTCGTGCGATATCTAGTCGCTTGCCTAATCCAGCCGACGAAACCGCTACTTCTTCGGCTAGTCAGCAAGTGCCTTCATCCTCTCAACCTATACATGCACAAGACCAAACCAATCAGACTCTAGCTTCTAATCCCGTGTCGACTGGTTCGTCAAGTCCTTCAGACACTCTTGCTCCTATTCTTGCTTCTCTACAAATGCCACCTCCTCCATCCCAACCTCAGGACTCCACTACCCAGGATCAGAGAGAAGAGAACCATTCTGTTCCTGTTGCTGCTGAAATGCAGGTGGACATATCTGGGTCAAGCAGTCAGTCTGTTGTAGTAGAAACCAGTCAATCTAGTCAAACGGGTTCAACTGATGCAGCTCAAACTAGTTCTACCGAGACAGTTCAGACAGGTTCTTCAACTGGTACGCCGAGCACTCAGACAAGCTCTGCCGAGACTCATAATCAGACAGGTGGATCAGAAACCAGTCAGGCAGGTTCATCACAGACCAGGGCAGTAGGAGAAGGAGGATTCCCCGAAGAGATAGACCCAACTTTCCTTGCAGCTCTGCCCGACGTGATCCGGCAAGAAGTGGTTGCACAGTTCGAGAGAGAACAGAGACAAAGGCAACAACAGAGACAGCAACAAGAGCCATCACAGCAAGACCCATCGCAACAGCAGCAGCAACAACAACTAGCTAATGTCAGTCCTGACTTCCTGGCAGCTCTTCCACTGGACATACAAGAAGAGGTCAGTACTGTTAGTCTGTCACAATAGTATTTTAGTCAATGTATCAAAAGTACATGTGTGTACTATTTTACCATATTAGGGCCGGTATAAATTTTTCGTGGTACAAATTTTATCGGGTAAATTTTGCGGTTTTAATGAGCACAATACAAAAATTACTAAATTTAACTTTCTCGAGTGCGGTGTATAAATGCATGAGAAGGATACCTGCTCAATGGTATGCTTTAGACAGTTTGTGTGTAACTTGTTGTTCAGAATTTGACCTTTTTCTCTTCTTCTCACAGGTGCTGCAGCAACAGCGCTGGGAAAGAGCACGCCAAGTGTCTCAATCCGTCGATCCGGCTCTTCCAACTGATGCTGGTAACTTCCTGCAGTCTCTACCATCTGAACTGCGTAGAACGATTCTTTCCGACGTGGACGACGCTGTGTTAAACCAACTCCCAGATAGTATCGCTCAAGAAGCACGGACCTTGCAAGAAGAGAGAATAGCCAGGAGAAGATGGCTTGAAGAAGAGAGACTAGCAATGCGACAGACATTGTTTGAAAGTGGTCGATCCGTCCCATCTTATGCTGGTTTCCCCATGGATCCGGCACTGAGGTACGCTGTGTTGAATTTGAACTCTCGTGACATCGGGAGGATGCGCGACGAAGGACTGTCAGCAATTTTCAATCACGCTGCGAGTCAGATGGGCAGTGGTAGCACCAGCCAGAGCCCCTCCAAGCAGATGTTGGACCAGGAGGGTCTCTGCTGTTTGCTGGTATTTCTGTTTCTAGACCAGTCGAAGCTTCACTTTAACAGATTGTTTAGAATATTCCGGAGTCTTTGTCAGCACTTGCCGACTCGGGCCTGGCTCTTGTCGAGTCTTTTCGCTATCCTGAGCACAGCCAACGAACCTTCCATATCACACACCTGTCCTGCCCCGCCTCCTCTCACACCATCACGTAGCTCCGCCCATCCCAAACCAGCCGTATGCAGTACACCAATCCACTCACGCGACCACCCAACCCACTGGCTTAATATGACCATCAACGCAGCCCTTGGTTCTCACGCTCCAATGTTTCAATTCAATCAACTCCTTGGGAAATCTCTCACTCCTACTGCTATACGTATCCATCCTCATGCCAGCAGTATCATATGTAACAATGTCCTCGATCTTCTTGTCTTTCTAGCTCGCCAGTTTCCCTCCGCCTTTCTTCCTGTTGACCTCCTTCCTAAGGAGACCAGGAATCTGAGTCATCTGTGCCTGCAACCGTCAGCCAGCTCGAGCAACTTCTGGCAGTTGCTGCTCAAGCTGGACAACTCAACCAGCAGGAAGGGTAAGGGCTCAAATAAATCTTTCACCGTGCCCGAGACAACTACAGAGATGTCAGAGTCTGACTTGTTCTCATGCTCACCGTTTGGTCAACTCATGGGTTTGTTCAGTCACCGCATCATTCAGAACAGTCTCCCGCTTGTGGATAAGCTCATTCGTGCCCTGAGTGTTATAGCTGGTACTATCCCCAAGCAGGGCTTGGCACGCCGTGAGAAAGCTCCTGATACTAGCTTGCCCAAAGCAACCGATTCCAAAGACAAAGAGGGTGATAGCAATGCTTATACTATTTACGAGAGCTGCACGGACATCAAACGATCGTTGTCGGGGTCCCTGGTCTCCGTGGAGCTGCTTCAGTCTGCCGTCTCTCTGCTCATCTCTGGTAAATGCAGTGAGGATTGTCTAGAAGATGCTACCACCTTCCTCATCAACCTGTCCCGTTGTAGTGGAGCTACTCGTGACACCATCTTGTTCATTCTTTTAGAAGGCGTGCAGAAGATAGGTCAAGTCCTCTCCTCGCAGATAACCTGCCTTTTGAATGATATACTCGCCAGCTTGCCCAAGATAGCTAGCCGTCGTCAAAATAGCATCCCCTCATCGGACGACTCTGCAGAAGAACCAATGTCTACAGGTGGTAACAGTACAGCTAGCTCTTCTTCAGCTCCTATGGCGGCCCCTTCCCTAGGGTCTGTGAGTGGTGTGGTCCTGCCTACACTAACAGGAGCACGACCTACTGTCGACCATTCCCACGACCTCCATCTTCCCTCAATGACCCCACTCACTGGCAAGGTTTCGCAACAATCTTTCTTCTTAAGACTGCTCAAGGTCATCTGTCAGCTCAGAGAAGCAGCCATGTTGTTCTCCTGCAAAACCACACCGATTCCTGGTGAGTAACTGGTTGAAGTACAATGTGTTGAAGTTGTCTTGTTTTACGTAATTTACTGTTATTATACGAATGCACAAACATGTTTTAAAGTACATATTTTTTTTGCGAACAACACAATTTGTAGAAATAATTATAGTACAGTGTAAAGTAGCAATAAGATGTAGGAAAAAAACATAATAAAAAAAACAATGAAAAGAAAAGAAAAATAGGCTACATGTAATAGTTATGATAAACTAACTACATGTAGGAAATAAAATAAATATTATGCTGTGATTCCTTTTTCTCCTCAGGTGCATTCCTGGACACCGACCCTCCTGCCAGCAGCTTTCTAGCTCGCATCATGACTCCTTCTCTCTCCTCTGCCGCTCTCATCAACAACGATGATGCTGGTAACCAGAACGAGCCCGGAGCTACCCAGAACGAAACAGCCACTCAACCAGGAGCTGCCCAGAGTGAGACAGGAAATAGTCAAAGTGAAGCAGCAGGAGGTAACCAGAACGAGGCTACTGGAGCGACAGCAGCGTCGACAAGCAAGCCGGAACCCTCCGCCAGTAAGCAGTTCACTCTTCCTCCTCTCAGCATGCAACTGGACCTGGAGACTCTCTGGGGAGTGCTGAGCGATTGTCTTGATGCCCTAGAGAAAACGTACGACTCACACGCTGTCCTTGTGCTGCAACCAACAGTTGAAGCTTTCTTCTTAGTTCATGGAGACAGCAACGAAGATACCAAGGCCTCATCAAGTGCAGAGAGAAAATCCCAGCACAATTTTCGTTCGAGGCGGTTGCCTTCCTTTCACACTATCAGTGATACGGACAGCCTTCCCGGATCACCAGCACCATTCGTTGACTTGAGTCCAGTGCCCGGCACCCCAAGTACTGTGGATATGGAGGCGGTTGATCCTTACGCTCATCTACCACAAGATACTGCGCGCTTCTTGAAGTTTGCTGGTAAGGGAAAACACACAGACACACACACACACACACATACACATACGCGCACACACACACACACATACACACACACACAGACACACACACACACACATACGCACACATACACACACAGACACACAACACACACAGACACACAACACACACATGCATGCACACACACACCTTCCTTCCTATCTGCTGCCGATAAACGGTCACACAGCCCCCTACTAGGGGAGGGCAAGGTTCCTGTTTTGCCCTAGATATTTAATACCCTTCTGGTAGGTATGCAAATCCTCCGCGAAGGAACGTGTGAGGTATGTTGTGAGTGGCTCTATGGATCAGCTCCCTGAGCTCACTAACAATGTCAGCATACCATATGCTACCCTTTCTAGCTATAGCTCTTGGTTTTCATTCCTATTTAAGGGTGGCGGGTATGCAAAAATTGGTTTGCAAATAGCAAATTCTAGTAATGAGTATCTGTATCAAGTTAGCGCGAAGTGCACGTACAGCTTACACACAATGCTGTACAATTTTCAATGACGATTTTTCAACATGCAGTGCTAGCAAGTATATAAAAAGCGTTGTGCATCAAGCCAAGGACATTTTCGAGGGCATTCGTTTTTTGATATTTTGCTCGAGTTGTGAGATAAAGCGAAAATATTTTGCTCGTTATCAATAATAACTTGCGACTCGAGCAAAATATCGAAAAAAGGATCTTGACATGGATTTGGCGAAAACCTCAAGCTGCAAAATCCACATTGAAACTACAAACCTGTAGAAGGGTCTCCATGTAGATAACTGGTAAACTCAACACATAGCCGGCTAATTGTATCACTAAGTGATCTCTACATGGTTCATACAAAATAATTACAGGTCAAATGTCCCCTTTTGTTATAATTATGATATCGTTAATAAAAGATGTTTCTTTTGTGTAGATCGACACAGAACTGTACTAAACCAAATTCTTCGTCAATCCACTGTACCTCTATCTGAGGGACCTTTCGCTGTGCTTGTGAATCACACTCGTCTGCTTGACTTTGACGTCAAGCGACGCTACTTCCGACAAGAGCTGGAGCAGATGGACGAGGGAATGCGCCGAGAAGACCTCGTGGTTCACGTCAGACGAGATCACGTGTTTGAGGACTCGTTCCGAGAGCTGTATCGCCGTAGCCCGGAAGAGATGAAGGCTAATCTCTACATCACCTTCGAGGGAGAGGAGGGGCAGGATGCTGGAGGGCTGATACGAGAGTGGTACCTTATCATCGCTCGAGAGATGTTCAACCCGAACTACGTCCTCTTCAAGACCACTCCAGGGGACCGTGTGACCTACATGCCGAACTCCAGTTCTCACATTAATCCTAACCATTTGAACTACTTCAAGTTTATCGGTAGAATTATTGCTAAAGCTATCTACGATAACAAGTTGTTGGACTGCTATTTTACTCGATCGTTCTACAAGCATATTCTCGGGAAACCAGTCCACTATACTGATATGGAGGCTGAGGATTATGCTTTCTACCAAGGAATGGTGTATCTGCTGACACATGACCTGAATGAGATTGGTACCGAACTAAACTTCACCACTGAGGTATTTAATCCAGAAATCCACTCACTCATCTGCTCACTCACTCACTCACTCACTCACTCACTCACTCACTCACTCACTCACCAACTCACTCACCCACTCACTCACCAACTCGCTCACTCACTCACCCACTCACTCACCAACTCACTCACCCACTCACTCACCAACTCACTCACCCACTCACTCACCAACTCACTCACTCACCCACTCACTCACCAACTCACTCACCCACTCACTCACTCTTTTACTCCCTCGCCCACTTACATGTACTCACTCACTCACTCATTCACTCATTCATTCACTCACTCACTTACACTCACTCACTCACTCACTCACTCACTCACTCACTCACTCCATTCGTTTACTACAGATCGAGGAGTTTGGTCAAATGGTTATGAAAGAACTGAAGGCAGATGGACAGAATGTTGCAGTCACAGAGACTAACAAGCGTGAATACGTGCAGCTAGCTTGCCAGATGAAAATGACTGGATCTATCCGCAGTCAGATTAAGAGTTTTCTTGAAGGATTCTACGAGGTGATTCCGAAGAGTTTGATTTCGATTTTCAACGAACAGGAACTTGAGTTGTTGATTTCCGGTCTTCCCACTATCGATATTGATGACTTGAAGGGAAACACAGAGTACCACAAATACAGCCCATCCTCATTGCAGGTCTGTAGATCACTCAACCACTCACTCACTCAACCACTCACTCACACGCTCACTCACCCACTCACTCACACGCTCACTCACTCACACGCTCACTCACCCACTCACTCACACGCTCACTCACTCAATCAGTCACTTAAGCACTTCAGGTGAAGTACTTATTATATACTAGTCAGGAGCCCATAAGAGGAAGGAGCGGATTTAGCCAAATGTAAACTCTGCTGTGCACAGCGTGTGGCACTTGTTGCTGACGTTTGTTCACAGCACATGCATGTGACATATGTATGTGTTGTCCTGTATGTGTTTATGTCCTGTAGCCAAAGAACACACGTGGGCCACAGCCTACTTGTAAAAGGCGTACACGAGTTTACATATGACGTTGACATGCCGGCTGACTATTGGCCCCCCCCACATGCAAAAAAAACCTTCCATATAGGGAAGTTTTTTGGACACGCAAGGCGGAGGAGTACGTTTGGCTATTACTACACGCATGATTGGAGTTGAACGCTCCTTCCTCTTATGGGCTCCTGACTAATGGTGATCTGTAAGATCTCCAAGCTTTTGTTCTCTTTATAAATTACAAAACAGTGCTATTTATTCTTCATGTCATTACCTCTAACTCAGATTCAGTGGTTCTGGCGTGCTCTGCGTTCATTCGATCAGGCAGACAGAGCGCGATTCTTGCAGTTTGTGACAGGCACATCTAAAGTGCCTCTACAGGGCTTTGTGGCTTTGGAGGGCATGAACGGTATTCAGAAGTTCCAGATTCACAGAGATGATCGCTCAACAGAGCGCCTACCATGTGCACACACCTGGTCAGTATAATGTTACATTATTGTATGTTGCTTGGGCACTCAAACACACCCAGTACTGTGTTTGCAAGTGAACGAACAAACATCAACGAGAGATTGTTTTGTGTCCCGCTGAATAGTTGAAGCATGAATTACATGTAAACTTGATTCTCTTAGCCATGTCCCTGGTGCAATTGAAACACATTGTTTTATGCTTCACTATTACGTCTAGTTGGCCTAATCCTCTGAATGTATTGCAGTATTTTGATGGTACCTATGCCCCGCCCACTATTGCCTATTTTAGAGAGCTCAATGTCAAGACTCAGTCAGTTTCTTATCAATTTGGGAAATAATTTTCCTCTTTATATTTCTCTAATTTGCCAGAGCAATTTCCAAGTAACATTAGCGAAATCATTATTGAAGCAAAGATTTTAGTATTTTGTATTGTTGATAAGTGTGGGATATTACAGAGTAATAAAATTATTACCTCGTAAAACACGTTCCATTATATGCACGCGACCTCCCTCTATATCACTATGGCTAAACCAAGCACTGCGTTGGATAATGTACACATGTATACTATGTAAGCTTATGTGAACTTTGGTTGTCCTTATGAGTTGTGTCATAATGGGCTGTCAATAATCATTTCCTGGTTACAGCGTTGCTAGGGTGTGGCTCATGGTTTGTGGTGGATGCCAGGCACCAAGTACTGCCAGCTACTTACAAGTTAAATCTAAATAGAGCACACATCCGGTGAAAGACGTTGTTTGCCGTCGATCCAAATCAACTTTCAGCTGTCCGTGTTGCCCACAGTACTTGCTGTCTCTGTGCTCAGTTGAGGTGACCTTGCCTAGGTCCTGTTTTATTCCGAGATTACAGCTGTGGTTTCTAGTATCCCCAATACCACGCGCATGTTTGCACCGCAGGGCACCTCTGGCTCGTGTTGTATAAGCATCTGTGGTGCCTCTGATATGCTTTCTCTAAGGTTGACCTTTGCTGCATCCTGTATGTCTAACATCATAGACAAGCATTGCCGTAGGGCAACAATATATCACATCAAGCCATCTAAATGTAAACTTCACTACTGTACCATGATTGTATTGTCCCACATTCCTTTAAAGTTCATTAACTCACTGATAACATTATCTGCCTCACTCACCCTTGCTTGATGAGTACGACCATTGCAACCACTGAGTAATCTGAAATGGTATCTTATTACACAAACAATGTTGTGTACTAGCTTGGTAGTAGGCTAATTTTGTCAGTAATTTTTCCTAAAATCAACACATTGTTGTGTAGTTTGTGTGTATGCACTGTAGCCTTGTGGAGTTGTACCAGTCATGCAGGGTGTAGTGGTAGTGATGTACACGAAGGCAACATATGAAATCACAACTGGTGATTGGATCAAGAAGGAAATGCATCTGTCCGAAACTCCGCTTTTTTACGGTTCGCGTTAGTGACGACGTTTACTACCAGTTGAGCAAGGAGATTGACACACATGTGGTTTAGCACACGCCCAGCAAAGTAGTCAGAGTCGATGGCGTCTCTTGCAGCTGCTTGCAGGGAACAAAATCATCTGGATAGGCTTGCACAGTGGGTATGGCCTTTTCTACGAGCACACAACTGGTGCAGTCCGTTCCACTAACTTGATAGTGCTAACACTGAGCTCCTTTTGCTGCTGTCTTCTTCGTGCAACAAAATCTGTTCATGACGCTAAAGTTGGAGTAATGTGTTAACATCAAAATTATATCTGAAGGCTCGTCCGCACTACAGAACTGGTTCAATGCGCATTAGCTAAAGATCGGATCAAAGCGAATCGATCTGCTTACCGCATGTCCGCACTGTTCGCCATTAGATCGACTTGCTGGTGTCGATCGCGTCATGTGACGTAAGCAACAGCTTGCTAAACAGCCAGAAAACTGGTCTTACCACGTACATGTACCATCGCTAGTCTGTGTGTTTCGCGCCCTTTCTTCGCCCGAGTGTGGACCAGAGCTTTCTTCTTTAGCACTGTACTAGCTGCACGTCATGTGTTTGAGACCACACCCACATCCAATCCAGTTTCAAGTCACTTCAACGCACCTCCGTAGGTGGATTGGGGCGAATGCGCATTGATTCACATAGATTCAGTTTTGCAAAATTGACGTGTAGTGCGGACGGGATTAAACTGGTTTCGAATGCGCATTGAACCGCATTAGAGCCCTAGTGCGGACGAGCCTTGATAGTAAGATAACTATAAACTTGTCTAGGTTGTAAAAATACAGAGATTAGAGATTAGATTAGAGTTCATCTCCTTGATGTCGCCCATGATTAAACACACTTGTCTGTCTCGTCTATTATCAACCACACAATGATAATACAGTAATTCCTCTAACAGCTTGATACTGTGCCAACTAGAAACGCACGCAAGCTAGCTAGGTTAACAGCTGCTACTACAGTACTGGGATAGTTCTGTTGTACCATGAAGCGATTAAGACCAGTGAATTCGCGTTTATAGTCCTATGTTTTAAAGAATTTGATTGTAATTAAATTCATTGGTACAAAATTAATGGTACGTCTGACCAAAATTGACACTTGTCCAATCAAAATTGTTATTGATCTGCCTTACACATTCAAAAATTATTTTGTACACTGAGTGTATTATATTATCCTCCTCTTTCTTTCAGTTTCAATCAACTTGATCTTCCTCCTTACGAGACGTATGATAAGCTCCATCAAATGCTCCTGACAGCTATCAGAGAGTGTCCGGAAGGATTCGGATTTGCTTGATAACTCACAGAGCCTAACAATGGTCATTCTCTCTCTCTCTTTCATCAACTGTTCATCTCATTGTTTCATTTTGTGTTTGATTATGAACTCTATTCACACAAAACACATGATTTGTAAATAATTATAATAATAATTATTATTGTTCATGCTATATATACATTACTAAGAGTTCATTACCTTGACATTACCATTGTCTGGTGTGATCATACAATTGCTGTGCATAACCTAGCTTCTATTTGTTAGTACCATCATAGATATTACTGTACTGTACTGTAATATCTATGGTACCATTTCAGGACGAGTCAGCTTCTTAGTTGCTAGTAGCTATTATTGGTTGTTGATGCTCAGAGGCGGCCTGCTTGAATTTGTGTACCGAACACGGGCGGATTTAGGGGGCCCTCAGAGCTTTAAAATAAAAATGAATATTCATGAGTCGTTGGAGGTTTGCAAGCGGCCAATAATCAAATTTATAGCCACATTATTTAGTCGTACTGTTCAGGAATAATATTATTTTTGAGAAATAAAGGCTGGTGCTCAGGCTTGGTAGATGAATTTATTAATTAGTTATTATTACATAGTACGTCATCTTTCACCAATCAGATTGCTCTATTCGAGGGCATTAATGTAGGTTATTGACCGCGCGTAGCGACTTCTATAGCAACAGACCGTTGCGTCTTTGCGAGTTTGAATGTTATTGCGCTCACAGAGATGAACTATGTAATAAATCATTTATTGCCCTGCACAACTCGGGCAATAACCGACATTAATGACCTCGGGAAAGTCGGTTGCCCTCGTACAGTCTCGGGCTGCGCCCTCGACCGTAACTCGGCAACCTACTTTCCCGCGGTCATTAATGTCGGTTATTGCCCTCGTGTGAGGGCAATAACTAATACTTATTCATCATGGTCGTGACTATAATTGGCCACATGCACGTGGTTGATTTAGTGCACGTGCAAGCCACATGTAAACTAGCTATTTTATCTCTGTTTTATCAGACAGTCGTTAGTCACGTACACCAAGCCAACTGCCAGCAATGATGTCTACACTAGATAGATATCGAAATTTAACAGCTAAAAATTGCACTAAAATTAATTAGCAGTCCAATTTCAAAGTTTTTCTGGGGAGGACTCCCAGACCCCCTGTTTTTTATAATTAAATAAAAAAATAAATTATAATCTTATTATTATAAATTTTAAGACAAATTTTGTCCCTTATTTCAAAAATCCTGCCTACGCCCCTGGCCTGTCAGTAGCGTAACTACCGTGAGGCAGAGGAGGCGCTTGCCTCCTCGCTTTTGCCCAACCAAAATTTTTATGAAAGCATATATCTTGCCTAGTACAGCTGTTTTGCCTAACACAGATGTCTCTATCTTGCTCTCCACTCCATCCAAGATACGTACCACGAACGCGCCATGCAATGGCGCTGCTATATACGAGGCAGTAAAATGACGTAATAATCGTAATTCAATGAATAATTGGGGCGAGCCTGAGCGAGCCCCACACTGGTCGAAAAGGCTCCCCCGCGATCTATGTATGTTTGTATGTATATATACGTACGTCATTCCGTAAATGCCATCACGTTCTATTTTATCGAACACTTTAAATTTACCACGTGTGTTCAAAGTTACTAATACTCTGACTGACTACTTGTATAATCTGTACAACAGTCAAGACTCATTATGGATCAGGCCTCCAAGAAGGAGGAGCAACTATTGAAAAGGAGAATACGCGAAAGAGCTCGCCGAGTTGCTGAAACCGCTGAGGAAAAGGAGCTGCGATTGAGCAAGCTTAGAGTTCGTGATAAGGCGCGGCGTGCAGAGCGTACTGCTCAGCAAAGAGAAGAAGCTCTACAACACCTGCGACGCCAACAGCAAGAGCGATGTGCTGATGAGACAAGTGAGCAAAGAGAAGACAGGCTACAGCTGATGAGAGATCAACAACGTACACGACGTGCTGCTGAGAGTGATGAACAGAGAGAAGAAAGGCTACAGCTGATGAGAGATCAACAACGTACACGACGTGCTGCTGAGAGTGATGAACAGAGAGAAGACAGGCTACAGCTGATGAGAGATCAACAACGTACACGACGTGCTGCTGAGAGTGATGAACAGAGAGAAGACAGGCGACAGCTGATGAGAGATCAAGAACATGAACGCCGTGCTGCTGAGGATTTGTCGCTGAGAAACGGTAGACTGCAACGCTTGCGAGAGAGTCGGGAAAGACAAGAAGATCGTTCACAAGTTTCTCTTCTTGACCAGCCTGCCGTCAGAGCAAAAGTGCTAAAATTTCATCAGTCTTTAATCGAAATAGAGGAGCCTTTATGCCTGACATGCCTAGAAAGTTTCCCTGGATTGACTGTATCTTCTGATGAATGCACCAGATGTCGCCGTGATGATTCTACACCAAAGTTGTACTCTGATGCCAACAACATGAACCCTGGAGAAGTACCTCCACAACTACAGGTAATTACTGTAGTTACATTAATTATGATTCCTTCTCACTGTTATTGCAGGGTTTAACTCCAGTAGAAGAAAATTAATGCTTATTTCGGCAGTTCTACCAATTATGACACTTTATCGGCTACCTCATGGTCAATATGGCTACAGTGGGCATATCATCAACCTACCTCAAGACGTTGCCTCTCTTGCAGACAATCTGCCTCATACACCTGCTGACATCACCGCGATTTTCGTGTAAGAAGATCAGTTGTACTACATGCTCTAGAGTGGTTGACTATAAATAACACCTACTATCGTAATGTGACTATTGATCACGATGTGTTAGCTCTTCTTCCTATTGATGGACATCTTTCTGGGCTTGTTACAATGTCAGTACAGTCAGATGAATTGGAGCCATCAGCACAGCAAGACATAGCACCACAAGATACCCCTCTTGCCAGTACTTTTATTCCAATGCCTACTACTGGTCGTACTGAACAACAAACTATCAGACAGTCTGTACAGCAGCAACAGCATGAACCAGCCATTCTCTCTTGGCCGTCATCAAGTGGTTCACCCATTAATGAGTTCACTACTGAGGGCTACATGTCTTGCGCTTTTGTGCTGCTGACTTTGTTGCTCCACGTCCTCACGCTGTCACCATCGGAAACTATTTTAAGCACTTAATGCAGTATCGTGATGGTAGATTTGCCAAGCATCCTCATTCACAGGAGTGTACAATAAATAACAAGCTGTAGTACCTTAATCTTGTGAATAGTGCGTTATGATAAATCATAATACGTAAAATTATTATTCACCATGATAATCATAAAGACATTAGAAACTAGATCTATACTATAGCATGACTGCATACTCCTCGTGGGCTAATTCGTTTAATTAAAAATTATACTAATGATTAGCTGATACATTACATAGCCAAGAAGGGCTGGCAGCATAATTTTATTTCAAATTTCAAATATACACTCGCTCAGGCTCGCCCCACATTGCTTTAACAATCGTCTAGTTATTATTCGGCAAAAATCGCGCGCTTACGCGCGCGCTCCTCGACTCCTCGGTTACAAATTTCTAGTTACGCCTCTGCCTGTGCAAGATCTTCGCAATCATCCTTTTGTATGCTGCTGTAAAGTCGATAATAATCTATAACTCTGCTGCGGCCTCAGTCTTGGGATTGTCCACCGAGGACTTTGCAATCGCACCACTCATGATGAAGAAGAACGGCCAGAAAACAATCGCAGTCTTTGCACTTCTCCTTAGCGTGCTGATTGTCCTCCACACAACCAGGCTATCTAGCCCTGGCAAGGTGTCTACTGCAGTAGAGTCATTCCGTGACGATCGTGGCGCCGCCGACTCTGTTCCCGCTCTAACTCGGCTCTTCGATCAGCAGAATTCGATACTAGTGGGAGACTACTGGGAGAAGATGACTATGGGAATGAATAGCATGTTTCAGCTAGCTACCATCGCCAAGATGTGGAACGCAACGTTTCCTATCCCGTTTACTACAAATTCCAAGCTGTATGGTCTACCAGACGGTGGATTAAACTTAGACATTACATTTATTTATGACTTTCGAAAGTTGATGTACATGTGCCGCGCTAAGCAATTCAACATCACAGAGTTCTCCACTTTTGAAGAGTTTATTCTGTCTGCAAGCAGAAATGTGATTGGTATTGAATTAAAGTATGGCCGCACACTCCAGACTCCTGTACCAGCACATCACATCTACAATGTGGACTGCCATAAAAATATCAGCTCTAGACTATTGCATCAACTTAACCATGAAGCCAGTATCCGTTCTCTCAAACCATTTCATTTTGTCAAGTGTTGTCATATTCTAGCTGGTCACGACACGTCACCTCAAGAGATCAGTAAACTGTGTGGTATTCATGACCAGGGAAGAGTGACTATCCTCATCAAGCAATGGAGAGGTCTTGAAAACCATCCACGCTTTAGACTTTACATGAAAAATTTTGCGGTTCCCTATCCTGGGCCAAGTATCCCGTTGCCTCATAGCCACAGTATCATCCGTAGCTCAAATAGACTGTTATTAAGCAAACTTCCTAATCTACACACTAAGTTTATTGGAGTCCATCTACGATCTGAAAAAGTCATGCTCAGAAATAATACAGCTATCTACGACTATTGCTTTCAGCTGTTCTACAACCTCGCTCAAAACCTGTCCACCCATTATGGTCTACCAGTTCTATATCTTGGTGACTGGGCTACAAGACGAGTCTTTGGCACAAACATGCTTAAGCACAAGTTACTACTGACTGAATATAGTAAAACACACGATAGCGGATATAATGCACAGGTAGAGCAAGCTGTTCTTGCAAGAGCTGAGGTTCTGATACTAGTTGGAGGAGGATCTTTTGAAGTACAGGTCTACAATAGATTTCGAACTTATAACAACTCTGGAATTGCTTATAGAGTTTGTGCGGAGGAATCGGCTAGGAATAAATATTTGACAACTTCGTTAGTATAAGATTTTGTTTTATGATTAATTTATGTACATTAAAAATTCATTATTCTGCTAAAGACCAGTTTAAGCCAACACCATCGAGCATAATAATGATGATGTCATAAAAGTAGCATCATCTGCACATGCCCAAGGGAGGCTTGTGTAATCTGGTTAGCATTGATTATACAGCATTGTTGTGGGCGGGACGTCGACTGCAGTGGAAGTTGAGTCTAGTGTTGTTTTGGTTCACTAATACTAAAACTAAAACACCTTATACTAGAGGGTATTTTGTTTTAGTATACTAAACTAATACTAATTTGGTTTTAGCTTTCCAAAATTAATTGAATCATAGTTTTGGTGTAGCTAAATAATTATTGGGCATTCTACAAGTACACATGTGACATGTACAGTCACACGAACTTTTTATTTTGCCTAAGAAATACTTCACGCTCTAAGTTTAAATCTGTTAGTCGATTTCGCTTTCCAGTTGTAGCTTCTCCTGCTGTCGAAAAAACACGCTCTACTGGGGCTGAGGAAGCTAGACACTAAAACTTAATAAAAAACATTAAGTTATGGTTTAGTTTGCAGTGAGAATTTACTTATAGTTCTAGTTATAGTTTAGTACAGTCATGATTGATCTTTTAGTATTACTATTAGTAAAGAAATTAAAAAGATTTCTATCGAAATCAAAAGGATGTAGGGTTGTGAAATCTACCACTGGTTCACAATGTAAACTAACAAGGAACAAGCATAGAATGGTAACACGATTGACTTGCTAACAGACCATAGATCCCTACATCAGTGGCTGGTGTGGTTGACCTACTTGTTGACTGCTGACACCTGACGTGCATTCAGCTTGTGTACAGCCACTGATGTAGGGATCTATGGTCTGTTAGCAAGTCAATCGTGTTACCATTCTATGCTTGTTCCTTGTTAGTTTACATTGTGAACCAGTGGTAGATTTCACAACCCTACATCCTTTTGATTTCGATAGAAATCTTTTTAATTTCTTGTTTGTGTCCTTTTTACTTTTTTAGTGAAGTGCAGTTCAATATCATGCACGTACTGAGCCATCTATGTGTCCGCTATTGGTTTAGTTTCCTGTTGTTGATGGCTTTTCTTTATTATTACAATGTAGCTAAAAATAATTGTTATGCAGTACATATCAGCTCGCCTACGCATACATGCATGCATGCATGAGTGCATACGAGCCCCGCCCACACTAGTTTGCAGAGACAGGTACGGCGGTTATAATTATCTGGCAAGTGCAGAATTGTGGTCCCATACGAGCTTACCGTTCTTTGGAGACTCCAGACAGATATGTGTTCTCCGTGATCCATACGGCGCGGAGATACTCAAGCTAGTGCTTGGTCACGTGCGCTAACCACTGCTTGGTCACGTGCGTATTGCGCAATGACAATAATGGCGTCTAACACTTAGCTGACAATGGATCACGATCGAGAAATCGCGGAATTTATATCGCCGTTTCGCTAAAAACAAAGTTCGAAAGGCACCTGCCAGGAGAATTTCACGATTGTTCACGGGTGTTTTGGTCTCGGCACTGCTCGCGTAAAGGCGCTAGGCGCGCTGAAGAAAGAAGAAGAAAACGAAGATGACGAAACTCGATTTTCACCGTTTCCAGGTTCGTCACTTTAGTAACAATTTCGAGCAATCTCCTTGCTACTGTAGGATGGGGCAACGCCAGATAGCAGATTTAAGTGTCTTTGGACGTATAAAATTCATCACCAGGCGAAATATCAGCGTTTGAACGCTAATACATTGTATGTAGCCGCCATCTTGTTTTTCCGTTCAACCCTACATAGGGAGGCACTACCGTGCCTCCCTAATACTATACTAATACTATAACTAAACATATGAAAAGTGACTACTATAACTAAAACTAAAACTAGAATAAATATTATTTATCATGAGGAAAATACTAATACATAGGTCCAATATAGAATCTGCATGGCTACTAAAACAACATTAAGTGGAACCTATAAATAGAGGACACATTGGGACGAGGTTTAGATCTCTTCTCAGTGACTAAAATAATATTGGGACCTTGGACAGTGTTATCGCCCGTGAATTCCTTTATTTAATTAGAGTATATAGGGTTTAGGGTTAGGGTTTAGGGTGTAGTAAAATAATAATTAAAAGCTGCTAAAATTGATTTGATACGTGTACATGTGGTCAGTCTTGGTGGTATCATGCACAATATTTTAACCCGTAAACAACCAATTTCAGTGGATGACTATTGACACTGAAATTTCAATTTTCTCATAATATTCTGAAACACAGTCTATAAACTGTTAATATTATTATTGCTATCTCTATATTTTGAAAAAACTCATACAGTCATAGGCCCCAGTGGAACCTTGGTTGACAGCTACATCAATAGGCCGGCTGAACTCTCTGATGCAGTTATCATGGACTGTCCTGTGTTAGATTAAAGCAGTCACAAAACCTGTCACTGGTAGACATGGCAGGCCCCATTCTGGGACATACCCTAAATCAAAATTCCTTTTCCTTCTCGAATAATTTTATTTAGTCTTTCTGCAACATTCTACTACATATTATGCCGTCCAATGTTAATCAGTTATCAACAGTTTACAATACTCAATTCCATGGTACGTTCCTACTGTTTTTGGATCTATCACAGTTTTCCCCTCCCCTGTGCTACTAATCTTCTAGAATCAAACATCATGTCATCAAAATTAATGGGCAAGTGTAGATGTAGTGAGGAGCCCATGTCATTCCTCCTCTGCATGGGAGAATGTGAAGATCTCAAACTAACCAGAAGTGAATTACCTGCATAAGGCTAATTTGTTAGGTCAAAGAACGTGGGAATTGACCGTATTTGGTGGTAAAATTTGGCGGTAATATTTGGCGGTAGTGGTTAACCAATCGATCTTCAATCGATTTGTTAACCGCTTTAGGTTTTTAATCAATTCTGAGGTCTTCTATCTTCGGCACCATTCTGTCTACTATAGGTGCAAAGGTCTACAATCAATTCTTTTATTATAATAACACTCGGCACCATTCTGTCTACTATCCCTACATATCATTGCCGATCAACAATGACAATAGGTGCATACCCTCTGAGGCTTATGATTTCTTGCATGATTGCGTATACTAATTGCAGCTATTATTATTACCAAATACGGCCAATTTCCCACATTCTTTGACATACCTTATACTGTCTGGATTTAGAGACACTCAAAATTTGACTTTGGTGCTGAAATGTTAGAGTTCATCTACCGCCATCATGATAGACTGCAACATGACTTAGGATATAGTTTCATCAACACAAAACAATGTGGATTACATGATCCAGTTTCATACACTAATAATTAGTCTCTGTTCCCTGTTAAGAGCTCTGATATAGTCATCAGCCAGAACATGGATAGTAGCCAAAACAATGGTTGCATGGAATTCTTCAAGAATAAGCGACAAAGAATTTTAATGACCAACAAAAATTTTCATACTTCCACATGTATAAAAATTAAGTATAGACAACTTTATAGTGTGCAGCATGCAACAAAGTTTTTGTTTTGGAATGATTTCACATTAATTTTTAAGTAAAAGCTAGACAAAACCTTTGAAATAAACTGGAAAACTGTCAATGGAGTCATCACTACTGATTGACTGGTAAATAGACCATGCATCCTTACATCAGTGGCTACATCAGTGGCTGTACATGAGACTTCGTGCAGGCTAACAGTCAACAAGCCAGACTGTAGAGCAGCCACTGATGTAAAGATGTGTAACACTATCCTTTCTCCCAACGACACAGTCAATTTCAAATCACAGAATCAGCAAGGACTGAACCCCTATTTCTTATTTCACAACTCTTTTTATACATGTACCTAGCTATTCCAGTTCTATCTGGAATATTCCAGTCCTGTCTGGCACACATCATACTCACAAATTAACAATTCTACATGGTAAACGTTCTAAGGGTCACATTTCCCCGCTCTTTGATCCAGCGTCCTCGCTTGATCTCACTTGTCCAACTGTCTTTCGAGGACGAAGTCTGTTATGCCAGGCACCTCCTACTTGTTCATTGGATGAAGATGAGGATATACCAGACTCTGGCGTCTTCTGAGCTTCCTGGTCCTGATCAATCGTTGTGGTAACTCTGATCTCATCATTATTCTTGTTCATCGAGTCTGTAATCTCGGGGGGACATCGCCTGACCCGGTTCAATGCAACCCTGATGGAATCTGCTTTTGGTTTGTCAATCAGTCGTACTTCAGCTCCATTTTCAAACAACCTGAGAATGCGGTATGGTCCTCTGAACGGTCTTGCAAACTTGTATGCTTTTCCTCGTACTTCTGCAGGCATGTAAACAAACACACGTTCGCCCACTTTAAAGCCAGGATCTCTTGAATGTCGATCGTGTTGTTTCTTTTGTTTGTGTTGTGCTTTCTCCACTTGCTCACGTGCCAGCTCCCAGGTTGAAGCAAGTCTCTCGTTCACCTCGGATTTGTATGTGTCAATGTCGGTCAAACTGCGGTCTGCTGTTGGTGATAGAGCTGACTCTGTGGGTGGTCTAGGATCTCGTCCATATAACAAGAAGAAAGGGGATTCTTGGGTGGACTCTTGGATGCTACTCCGGTAAGCATACAGCACATATGGGAGCTTTTCATCCCAGTCTGCTCCTCCTTTCTTTACGGTCTTGGCCAACATGTCCGTCAAGGTCCGATTAAATCGCTCTACTAGGCCATCTGTTTGTGGATGATATGACGTCATGTTCATCTTCTTTATTCCCATTAGCTCGTACACCTCATGAATTAACTTGGATAGGAAAGCTTTACCTCGGTCAGATAGTAATTCTGCTGGTACACCATGTCGTGGAATCACATGTTCGACTAAAAGTCGTGCTATGGTAAGAGATGTCTGGTCCGGTACGGCAAACACTTCTGGCCATTTTGTCAGGTAATCAACAAAAACCACTGCATACTGATTCCCCTGGTCACTCTTTGGTAGTTTCAAAACATCTACTCCCACGCGATCAAATGGTCCGTTGACTGGAATCGGAGTCAGTAGTGGTCTTGTGACTTGACCTACATTCCTTGATGCACACACAATACAGGCACGGCACCACCGTTGGATATCTGCACGCATCCGTGGCCACCAGTAATGTTTGGCAAGCTGTCCATGTATTTTTGCTTCCCTTAGATGTCCTCCGAAGACACCACCATGAGCTTCTTCAAAGACTTTGTGACGATCGGCGTTAGGCAGCACAATTCTGAGACTCATGTCCTTCTCCATCACCCTATACAGGACACCCCCGATGACTTCAAACTGAGGTTTAGTCAGGATTAGTTTTCTTGCTGCATTGTTGTCTGCTGGTATGGAGTCCTTTTCTATATACTCAATCATTGGCTTCAATTCAGGGTCTTCCAACTGTCGCTTTCTCAAATGGTCATCCTCCCCGCTCTTTGTTTCTTCGTCCTCATCTAGTGTTATTACTCCCAGAAGCACAGGATTGTCTTCTCTCTCTTGGACCCCCAATGGCATTCTAGAAAGTGCATCAGCATTTGCGTTCTTCTTCCCAGGTCTGTAATGAATCGTCAGGTCAAGTTCTTGAAGTGCCAGTCCCCACCTTGCTAGTTTTCCGGAAGGATGTGGTGTGTTCAGTAACGTCTTCAACGCCTCATGATCGGTGTAAACATCACACTTGTGCCCATAGAGATAGGTGCGAAAATGTTTCACAGCCCACACAACCCCCAATGCTTCCAATTCAGTGATACCATAATTTGCCTCATGCTTGTTGATGGTTCTGCTGGCATAAGCTACCGGTCGAACTGTGTTGTCATCCTGTTTCTGTGCCAGGACTGCACCTAGCCCAACTCCGGAAGCATCTGTCTCCAACAAAAAACCTCTCGTGAAGTTTGGAAAGGCGAGTAGAGGTGCACTTGTCAATCTCCTCTTCAGTTCTTCAAAAGCCTGCTGACAAGGGACATTCCAGAGAAATGGAGTATCCTTTCGGGTTAGTTTAAACAAAGGGTGAGCCACCTGGGCGAAGTTCTTAACCAATCTTCTATAATACGAGGCTAGTCCTAGGAACGACCGGAGTTGCTTAAGGTCTGATGGGACTGGGAAACTGCTCACTGCTAGTACCTTTTGTCCATCTGCAGCTATTCCTTCAGCAGACACCACGTATCCTAAGTAAGATACCTCTCTCTTGCTCAGATGACACTTGCTTGGTTTCAGTCGAAGGCCTGCTTCGCGTAGTCGCTCAAACACTTTCCGCAGATTCTCCAGATGATCTGTGAAAGTAGCTCCCAGTACCAAAATGTCATCGATGTAGTCCAGACATACATTCCTCGTCAATCCTGCCAGCACTGTCTCCATGAGGCGCTGAAAAGTGGCCGGGGCATTGCACAACCCGAAAGGCATAACCGTGAACTCATACAGTCCAGAGTGTGTGATAAAAGCTGTTTTCTCAACCGATTCAGGAGCCATCTTCACTTGCCAATAGCCAGAGCAGAGATCAAGTGTTGAGAAATATTTCGAGTTTGCTAGCAGATCCAGTGATTCGTCCACTCTAGGAAGTGGGAATACATCCATCTTCGTGATGCTGTTTAGTCGGCGATAGTCTACACAAAATCTTGTCGAGCCATCCTTCTTCGCCACCAACACAATTGGGCTCGCCCATGGGCTCTTTGATTCTCGAATTACTCCTTGCTTTAACATATCTGCCACCATCTGGTCTACTTTCTCACGAAGTGCAAATGGGATTCTTCTAACTGGTTGACGGCAAGGATGATTGTCACCTGTTTCAATTGAGTGTTGAACAATCTTAGTAGATCCTAGTTCAGTTGTATCCAGTGCAAACACATCAGCATACTCCAATACTAGTGCTCTGAGTTGCTGGGCTTCATACTCTGACTGAGTTGGTTCAGTCCAGTCTAGTTTGTCAAGGAGCCCCTCTTCTCTTGCTCGATCTTCACACGTACTGGTCTCCAGGATACTCAGGCCGGCCACCATTGGTGAGTGTGTCGTATCTGTTTTACTTGGGACAGTAGACAGATCCACTGGCTCCATGTTACCCAAAACTTCATGTTGTTCGAGAAGCACCGGTTTCAAACTGTTATTAGTGATAATCAAAGTGAATTGGTTCTGAGCATCAGGTTCTATTGCTGCATTCTCCATTGTGATTCCTCTCTCTTTTAGTTGGCTGATGGCAGGCTCAAACAAGGCTAAAGAGTGTTCCAACTGGGCACTCGCTTCAGCACGCACAAGTCTCTCATGTCTTGCAGGTATTCTCACCGGCTTCAGTAATCGCACAGCTGCTGTCTGATGAGTACATTTAGTCTTGTTGTCTTTCATCAGGTCCACTTGTTTCTCTCCTCCATTCATAACAACATGACATCCTAGTGCATTGAGGACATCTGTTCCTAGCAGTAGGGGAAGTGGGGCGTCCTTTTGAAGATAAACAACAGCAGTGGTAGAGAACTCTGCCCTAGATAGCGTCCCATGTCTTCTGCCTCTTTTGTCCCTTGCTGAGCTTGAGGATAGGCCAAGTAGAACAAGCGGCGAAGCTCCTGGGCGTAGTTGTCGACAGTTTCTCCTGGGTGACGTTGTCTCCTGTCATGAAACAGACTACTCTGAACAGCACGCAGTCGCACAGGTGTAAACCGTTTCTTTAACTCAGTCACCAGAAGTGAGTAGTTTTTCCGGGCGTGTTCCGGGCAGGACTTGTAAAACGAGTAAGCTTGTCCCCTCAGGCGTGTTGTCAGGTTCACTAGACTTGCGCGTTCACCCCAGTTACAAATAGAGGCCACCATCTCTAGCTGCTCAATCCAGTCTGCGAAGGTTTCTCCACTTTCCATAGTATCTCCGGCAAACGGCCGTATTGGTGGTAGCTGGTTGGCAAGAAGGGCGGCTGACCATGCTGAATGTAATGGTGGTTGAATCTCAGCAGTAGAAATGCTCTGAGGGAGCGGTGGATGGGCATCAGTTGTTGTCGTATTCACAGGTAGAGATGGATGGACACCAGTAATAGCAATAGTAGTAGTAGAAGCAGTAGTACTTCCAGGTGAGAGACATGGATGGGCACTCGTCGTACTTGCAGGTATAAATGCTGCAGCGGTAGTGCTCAGTGGGAACGGTGAATGAACTCCAGTAGTAGTGCTCAGCGGGAACGGTGAATGAACTCCAGTAGTAGTGCTCAGCGGGAACGGTGAACGAACTCCAGTAGTAGTGCTCAGTGGGAACGGTGAATGAACTCCAGTAGTAGTGCTCAGCGGGAACGGTGAATGAACTCCAGTAGTAGTGCTCAGCGGGAACGGTGAATGAACTCCAGTAGTACTGCTCAGCGGGAACGGTGAACGAACTCCAGCAGTAGTGCTCAACTGGAACGGTGAGCGAACTCCAGCGGTAGTAGTGGTGACTGTTTCCTCCACATCGTGGCGTCGGGCTTCTTCTAGCTGCTCGACAAGTCTCTGTTCACGTGCCTCCCATTTTTCGCGTTCCAACTCCTGCTTCCGGTAGTAGTTCAATTCCGCCTGCACGTGTTCAATCTTCAGTTTTTCGTATTCTTCTTCTGTTCTTGCTTGTTTCTTCAATAACCACTCGTGTTCCTTCTCTGTTTCTGCCAATTTAATGGTCAATTGGGACATTTCGTTGGACATCTGCGTCACTTGCTGATCCAGCTCTTGCTTAGTGGCTTCTGTTTTCTCTATTGCTGTGGTCTCGTTTTCCCGAGCTTCGTGCAACTGCACTCTCAAATCGTTCACTTCCAGCGTTAAGCGTTCAACCTCAGCACGACCTTGATCCGCTGATCCTACTTCAGAGGCCGCCCTGCTTGCTTCATCGCGAAGGCGAACGTTCTCCACTTGTAGACCATTCAGCTCATGACGTAGGTTATCTAGCTGTGTACGCAGTAGTTCTGTTTGACTCATCGCTGTAGGAGGTCACGGGAGGAGGATAGAAGCCTCTTGTAGAAGATAGATGTAGATGAGAAATAGTAAAAAATCCCGGACAAGCCCCCAAAATGTAACACTATCCTTTCTCCCAACGACACAGTCAATTTCAAATCACAGAATCAGCAAGGACTGAACCCCTATTTCTTATTTCACAACTCTTTTTATACATGTACCTAGCTATTCCAGTTCTATCTGGAATATTCCAGTCCTGTCTGGCACACATCATACTCACAAATTAACAATTCTACATGGTAAACGTTCTAAGGGTCACAGATGCATGGTCATCAGTCAGTCAATTGTGTGTGTGTACCATTCTATGTTGGTTGGAATGGTAACACACAAGATTGTTGTTTACCATCTCCTTGTTGCTCCCTGTTGGTTTACCATCCTGATTCTTTTTAATTTTTTTTACTATAGATTATAAAAATTAATTTAATTTGGTTTTAGTTTAGTACACCAAATTGAATTATAGTTTTGGTATAAATAATTATTATTGGACATTCTACAAGTAGACATGTACAGTCACAAGTACTTTTTATTTTGCCTAAGAAATACTTCACGCTCTAAGTATAAATCAGTTAGTCGATTTCGCTTTCCAGTTGTAGCTTCTCCTGCTGTCGAAAAAACATGCTCTACTGGGGCTGAGGAAGCTAGACACTAAAACTTAATAAAAAAACATTTAGTTATGGTTTAGTTTGCAGTGAGAATTTACTTATAGTTCTAGTTATAGTTTAGTACAGTCATGATTGACCTTTTAGTAATACTATTAGTATACTATACTAATACTATATCTAAACATATGAAAAGTGACTACTATAACTAAAACTAAAATTACACCATGTAGGCTGAGGAAAAAACTAATACTAATACCAAAGGTCCAAAATAGAATCTGGCTACTATTACAACACTAAGTGGAACCTCTAAATAGAGGACACATTGGGACGAGGTTTAGATCTCTTTACAGAGACTAAATATTAAGACCATGGACCGTGTTCTTGAATGGGGCAAGGTGTTAGTGTAAGGTGTAAGGTGTTAGTTCAACATAATGCAGTAAATAATTAAATGCTGCTAAAATTGATATGTGTACATGTTGTGGTATCATGCACAATATTTTAACCCGTAGACAACCAATTTCAGTAGATGACTATGGACATCCACTGAAATTGTAATCTTTCTCTTATTCTGAAACACAGGGGCTGTATAGTCTATTTGTCCGCAGTCAATCATGTGTGTTACCATTCCATGTTGGTTGGAATGCATGGTAACACACAAGATTGTTGTTTACCATCTCTTTGTTGCTCCCTGTTGATTTATCATCGTCCTTCGATTCTCTTCTACTGATGATTCCTCGTTGATGATTTCTTCATGCGCGGTGCATTGCTTCTTGTTAGTTTGAAGTGTATTAGGTATTATGCCGATTACTTCTTTGACAAAGCTTATGATTTCAATGTTACATCTTTTATCTCTGACTCTCAGTTCTGTTTTGTCAGAAATCGTTCTACTCTTCTCCACCTTCTGCTCTACAGTGAATTTTTACACAATGCCTACGACAACCGGCAGCAAGTTGATTCTATTTATCTTGATATCAGCAAAGCTTTCGATACAGTCTCACATGCAAAACTTTTATCCAAATTATGGAATGCTGGCATCATTGGTAACTAAATGGTGTTTTTTCAAACCCTATCTATCCAATAGACAGCAATGAGTTGTTGTTGCCAACAACAAGTCAGAGTGGCGTGCTGTTACTTCTGGTGTGCCGCAGGGAAGCCCCTTTGATACCCTCTTTTTCAACGCCTTACTTATTTGCTGACGACACAAAGTGCTGTACTAAAATCTTATCGTCTTCTGACAGCTCTGGTCTTCAGGAAGACTTAAATCTTATTAACGACTGGAGTTCCCTCAGTGGGCTCACTTTCAACATCTCAAAGAGTTGTTTACTACGTTTTTATAACAGGGCCACCTCAACTGTTGATGCCAACTACCACCTCAGCCAAGCAGTCATCCCTACCCAAGACCACTGTAAGGACCTTGGTATCGTATTTGTTCTGATCTCTCTTGGTCACAGCACTACAATCATATCTCAGCCAAGGCATGCAGGCAACTTGGACTGATAAGGCGCACTTTCTCTACTTCAGTCTCTGTGAGAGCAAAAAAACTTCTTTACCTTTCCTTGGTTAGATCCCAATTAACCTATTGGTCTCAAATTTGGAGACCTCACCTTATCAAAGGCATCCTGCTAATTGAGAAAATTCAGAGTCGGGCGACCAAGTTCATTCTCGATGACTTTTCCTCTCACTACAAAGCAGGACTAATCTCTTTGGGTCTACTTCCCTAGATGTTCCTCTATGAGCTTTTGATGTTTTTTTTTTGTGAAGTCTATAAAGTATCCTGACCCAAGCTTTGGGGTTGACAAATATGTCTCATTTTCATCCCTTCCCGCCAGATCTGGTTCTACTACTAAACTAGTCCACAAATACAGCTCCACCTCCTTATTGCATCACTCCTACTTTCACAGATTGGTTCGTATCTGGAATAGTCTTCCTCCGATTGACCTCACATTCCAGATTGAAGTACCAAATCAAGCAGGACTTCTGGTTTATTTTTTATTAAAGTTTAATCCTTCTACTCCTTGTTCCTATTACTTTATCTGTCCCTGCAATAAGTGGAGCCTTAATCCTATTAATGTTAATTTTACCTAATACTTAAATAATTATCTCTGGGTATATAGTCCTTATAGATATTCCATCAGTTCAGATCTATTATTTCTCTCTCACATCCTCCTCTTTCTTTTATTGTGATATGTCTCTAAAATCAAAATTGAATTGAATTGAATATTAAAGAGAATTAAAGTAAAAATTCTTAATAAAAAAACTGAAAAGTGTAGGGATGACTCTTAAAAAAGGAAAGGAACAAGATGGGATGATGCTTGCAAAATTAAAGGAACAAAATGGAATATTGCTTGCAAATGTAAAGTCCAGAGTATCCCTACATCAGCAGCTTGCAGCGACGACGTGCTACTGACAAATGCGGAATCCTCTTCCTATACCTTTTACAACTGTCAACTACTTCATCGGACTGCGTCCTCCAAAGACAGATACCCCTAGTTATTTACAACCGTCAATTACTTCATCGGACTGCGTCCTCCAAACACAGATACCTCTAGTTATATTTACAACCGTCAATTACTTCATCGGACTGCGTCCTCCTTCAAGCCGCTGATGTAGGGATACTTGGGACTTTACATTTGCAAGCATTATTCCATCTTGTTCCTTTAATTTTGCAAGCATCATCCCATCTTGTTCCTTTCCTTTTTTAAGAGTCATCCCTACACTTTTCAGTCATATTAAAGATTTTTTACTTTACTTGTTCCTGTTACTTTTTTGATCACTATCAGTTTGAACTTATTAGTTGTATTCTATGTTAGATGTTATTTCATTTTGACAACTCTGTGAGCAGCAGTTACTCAGTAGTCTAGCAGATGTGAACGTACACAGGGTCTTGAGAGTAAAGAGTGTGGTTTAAATGTTTAATAAAATTAATTATTACCAATCACAAGAATAATCATTCAATGAAAATAGTTAAAGAGGTTGAGGACACAGACAGCATAATGTCAATTCCAGGTATGATTTGACAACATGATACTTGCTAGAATTGTAATGGATGAAGAAGAGACTGACACTAGTACTGATGCCAGTGCAAGCCAAATAGTAGGAGCACGCCTGGGACTTGCAGAGTGGAGTTTGCTTGTCTATCGATAGTCTTCGACCATACCAAGTCTCAGCCACGCAGCGTTAGCCATAGCGGAAAGACGAGCCCGCACGATGGCCGGCGACCAAGAACGACCGGTCGGGCAGCATTGCTGTAAAATAGCGTACGAGCATCGCCCGGCGAAATCCATGCAACGGATTCTGCACAGATGGCAGGTGAGCTTGCTGGAGAAGTTTTAGCTTCGTACGCTACACACAACTTAAATAAAATCTCCCCGAACGATCCGGCGTTCTTGGTCGCCATCGGGCGGGCTCGTCTTACCGCTATGCGCGGCTGAAACTTGGTATGGTCGAAGACTATCGATAGACAAGCAAACTCCACTCTGCAAGTCTGTCTGTACAAATACCCATGGCTAGAAAATAAAGGTACTTGCTAAAGTCATGAATATAATTAATTCTGGTAGCCCGCCACCTTAAGTCCAAAACGGCCCAAAAACCATGTTTTTCAAGGATTACTCGCTTCTGGTAGTGTTTCATGCCTATCTAAGAAGTAAGTGCACTAGATACACGTGCAATTGCGCAGGTTTGGTAGTGATTCGTTAACTCAGGACAGCGCTAGGCTCGTTGAAAGAAGAAGAAAGAAAGAAAGAAGAAAGATGAACAATTCGCGTGGGCGGTGATTTCAGTTCACCACTTTAGAAACGTCTTCCGGCTTCGCCAAAGGTATTTTCATGCTCAGAACAATCGTCTGATCAATCCTAGATGCCTGGAATCTCTAGAAATGCTAAAACAGCGAAGATCTGCAACGGCTCCCTGAGAGTCGCCATCTTGATTTTTGTCGTCAAGCAAGCAGTGCCTGTGACTTTCATAGACTTCCTACAAGCGCTTAAACTTCAGATTCACTTAGAGATAGTTAAAATGCAGTAGAAATGTATAACAATAGAGATATGTGCGAAAACCCATTTTCACACATGAGTAGCCGCCATCTTAACTTGAGGTCATACCTACATATCATTGCCGATCGGCAATGATAATTACCGGTACGGTGAGCATTTGGTAGGCTTCGTAGAAGGCCGGTACTGCAGACATTGCTCAGTAGAATTCCCGCATAGCACAAAGCATATTCAACATTGAAAGCTTCAAAAGCATAACTCAGCGATTTTTACCCGTGCGCAGTCTGCGCCAGGGTTATGCGTTTGTGTCCGTCGGTATATATATATAGACGGATGTGTGTGTGTCATCAAAAAAACACGCTTGTGTGTGTGTGTCATCAAAAAAACACGCTTGTTTACGTCTCACCGCTCTGAATTCTCCACGAAAACACTCTCTACAGCTTCTTCACTGAATTTATAGTCCTATGAAGACGTTTTCTGAGCTGGCAAGCCTTGTTCGAGCGGCTAATCCATGGCTATCTAAAGCTACGTGTTCTTGTAAGAGCACTTACGGTATTGTGGGTGTGTCACCCAACCTCCTATCAATGTCGATGTCCTCACTCAGTCTCACATTTACCGTACGTCAGAGCCATTAAATAACGTGCGTGTTGCTGTAATGCAGGAGTAGTCGTGTTTAGCTCCTAGCTCAGCGCACGGGTATGTGTTCATTAGAACTCTAGTTGAAGTAGCATGACAGCAATTCGATTGCCTTAAAATGTCGGACAACAGTAGGTCGACTTCGTTGGCTCATAGCAACGCATCAATACATTTCTACGAGCTCAGAATAACTATTCATGAAGCTAATAGAGTGTTCACTAGCTTAGAAGTATAAATACGCTGGAATAGAGAGAAATAGCAATGAAACAGCCAACGTTAGTTGCTTACGCTAAAACGGCCTTCTAGCCGTCAACGCTGGAATCGATGAAATCTAAATTAAATTCATAACAATTTGTGTCGTCACTACCGCTTACCGTCCATTGTCTTATTCTCTCTATTATCTATCTACTATACTTCCTTTTGTATACGATATGCTGCTGTAAAGTCAATAATAATCAATAACTCTGCTGCGGCCGCAGTCTTGGGATTGTCCGCCGGGGACTTTGAAATCGCACCACTCATGATGATGATGAAGAACGGCCAGAAAACAATCGCGGTCTTTGCACTTCTACTACTTAGCGTGATGATGATCTACCAATATACCACAACTAGGCTATCTTGTCCCGGCAACGTATCTGCTGGAGTATTATCTCGTGACGGCCGTCACGGTGGCGCCGCCGACTCTGCGGTTCCCTCTCTGTTGACTCAGGTCTTCGATCAGCAGAATTGGATACTAGTTGGAGACTACTGGGAGAAGATGACTATGGCAATGAATAGCATGTTTCAGCTAGCTGTCATCGCCAAGATGTGGAACGCAACGTTTCCTATCCCGTTTACTACAAATTCCAAGCTGTACGGTCTACCAGACGGTGGATTAAACTTAGACATTACATTTATTTATGACTTTCAAAAGTTGATGTACATGTGCCATGCTAAGCAATTCAACATCACAGAGTTCTCCACTTTTGAAGAGTTTATTCTGTCTGCAAGCAGAAATGTGATTGGTATTGAATTAAAGTATGGCCGCACACTCCAAGCTCCTGTACTGGCACATCACATCTACAATGTGGACTGCCATAAAGATATCAGCTCTAGTCTCTTGAATCGACTTAACCGTGAAGCCAGTGTACGTTCTCTCAAACCATTCCATTTTGTCAAGTGTTGTCATATTCTAGCTGGTCACGATACGTCACCTCAAGAGATCAGTAAACTGTGTGGTATTCATGACCAGGGAAGAGTGACTATCCTCATCAAGCAGTGGAGAGGTCTTGAAAACCATGCACGCTTTAGACTTTACATGAAAAATTTTGCGATTCCCTATCCCGGGCCAAGGACCCCATTGCCTCATAGCCACAATATTATCCATAGCTCTAATAGACTATTATTAAATAAACTTCCTAATCTACGCACTAAGTTTATTGGAGTCCATCTACGATCTGAAAAAGTCATGCTCAAAAGTAAAAATACAGCTATCTACGACTACTGCTTTCAGCTATTCTACAACCTCACTCAAAACCTGTCCACCCATTATGGTCTACCTGTTCTATATCTTGGTGACTGGGCTACAAGACGAGTCTTTGGCACAAACATGCTTAAACACAAGTTACTACTAACTGAATATCGTAAAACACACGATAGCGGATATAATGCACAGGTAGAGCAAGCTGTTCTTGGAAGAGCTGAGGTTCTGATACTAGTTGGAGGAGGATCTTTTGAAGTACAGGTCTATAATAGATTTCGAACTTATAACAACTCTGGAATTGCTTATAGAGTTTGTGCGGAGGAATCGGCTAGGAATAATTATTTCACGACTTCATTAGTAGAAGATGTTGTTTTATGATTAATTTTGTGTACATTAAAAAACTAATTCTTCTGCTAAAGACCAGTTTTAGCCCTGAGAGGTCAAAACACCATCGAGGATAATAATGATGATGTCATTAGCATCATCTGCACATGCCCAAAGGTCGCTAGTTAGCTGAGTATAGACTATACTGCATTGTTGTGGGAGACTACAGTGGAAGTTGAGTCTAGTGTTGTTTTTGTTTACTATAATACTAAAACTAGAACACCCTCTACTTATACTAGAAAGTCTGTAATTAGCAAGTCAATCGTGTTACCATTCCATGCTTGTTCTTTGTTAGTTTACATTGTGGACCAGTGGTAGACTTCACAACCCTACATCCTTTTGATAGAAATCTTTCTAATTTTCTTTTTAATGAGGGTGTAATTTCAACTTGGTATGCGGTAAATAATTAAATGCTGCTAAAATTGATTTGATACGTGTACATGTGGTCAGTCTTTGTGGTATGGTGCACAATATTTTAACCCGTAGACAACCAATTTCAGTGGATGACTATTGACATCCACCGAAATTAGAATTTTGTCTTATTCTAAAACACAGTCAATAAACTATTAATAAATTATTGCTAATTTTCGCAAACTCATTAAATTTTAGTCTTAGGCAATTAGTGGAATCTTGGTTGACCTCTCTGATGCAGTTATCATGGACTGTCCCGTGTTTGATTAAAGCAGTTACAAAGCCTGTCACTGGTAGACATGCAGGCCCCATTCTGGGACATACCCTAAATTAAAACTCCTTTTCCTTCTCAAGTTATTTATTCTAGAATATTTAGTCTTTCTAGAGCATTCTACTACATATTATGCTGTGCAATGTTGATCAGTTTTTTATCAACAGTTTACAATTATACAATGTACTCAATTCCATGGTAAAATCCTATACATAGCTCCGGTGCGAACTTTCACCTCAAATTTTGCAGTTGCCTATCTCGGGCCAAGGATCCCATTGCCTCATAGCCGCAGTATCTTCCATAACTCAAATAGACTATTATTAAGCAAACTTCCTAATCTACACATTAAGTTTATTGGAGTCCACCTACGATCTGAAAAAGTCATGGACAGAAATACAAATACAGCTATCTACGACTATTGCTTTCAGCTATTCTACAACCTTGCATAAAACCTGTCCGACCATTATGGTCTACCTGTTCTATATCTTGGTGACCGGGCTACAAGACGAGTCTTTGGCTTAAACATAAATTACTACATGTACTAACTGAATATCATAAAGCACAATATAGCGGATACAGTGCACAGGTAGAGCAAGCTGTTCTTGCAAGAGCTGAGATTCTGATACTAGTTGGAGGAGGATCTTTTGAAGTACAGGTCTGCAATAGACTTCGAACTTATAACAACTCTGGAATTGCTTATAGAGTTTGTGCGGAGGAATCGGCTAGGATTAAATATTTGAAGACTTCATTAGTAGAAGACGTTGTTTTATGATTAATTTTGTGTACATTAAAAAATTCATTCTTCTGCTAAAGACCAGTTTTAGCCCTGAGAGGTCAAAACACCATCGAATTTTGCTATGTCACACGTTGGTTATTAGCCAGTGATGAGTCATAACTACTAAACTGATTCAATGTATTTTGTATTAGCTATGACATATCGCATGACAGTGTTTTTTGTCGCATGATAATATTTATTATGCATGACATCACAAGAATCCATTAACTAGCAAGACGGCGGTTAGAAAACAGCAGAAAACAGTCGCGTTTGTCGATGTGCGTATATCTACAGACTCTGCGCAAGTGCTAAAGTAAAGACCAATTGTATTGGCAATGTAATTTCCTAATCTTGGACCTTAACTTTCAGAGAATAGGATTTCTCGTGCCCGCTTTTGGTCGGTCGAGGACGCTATTATTTGCTCCCCGACGCCGAACTAATGAAATTTAAGGCAAAACACTCAGCCCACAGGCAGGAGCCCTGGGTGAGGGTTTTAATGCAGCGTTAAGAAATCTTAACTACCAGTCACTCAAACGTTATGTGCCTAACATTGTCCTTCCAGAGGGTCCGATATCCCGCCATGTTGCGCTGCGCCCATGTCGTCCATATGAATCAGGGTGTTCAGTAAGGGTAGAGGATCATTATGATACATGCAACATGCCAGTAGGATAATTAGTTCAGTACTGAGATATGAAGCAAAATGTGCAAAAAAAAATATTATTTACTCTCTTCGTGTGGAACACTATACGTAGTTGATAGCGAAGATGCTGTCGCATATCGATGTCTAAGCGGAAGTATGACGTTGAGTCGTTGACCAATCAGACCGTCATCATACGCGAGACTACAAGCGTTGCTTCCACTTTCGTCCAAGATCTTCGCAATCAACTGCACAGCTCTCAATGAAAAAACGTGACGTCACACTGTTAAAACGAAAGTGGCCCGGAAGGTGAAAGATTCGCGGACTCACTTTTCCCACGGAAAAGTGAGGCTATTCTCCACCTTCGGTGTGATATTATCACTTTCGTTCAAACAATAGTTTATATATCGATAAAATTGCACAGTCTAGCATTCGCGTTCATGCAACGTCAAAAACTCGCTATTACCATCTGTCTACTATACTTGCTGCTTTAAAATCAATTATAATCTATAACTCTGGTGCGGCCTCTTTCTGATTGTCCGCCGGGGACTTTGACTCATGATGAACAAGAACGGCCAGAAAACAATCGCGGTCTTTGCACTAGTTCTTCTCCTTAGCGTGCTGATGGTCTTCCACACAACCACGCTATCTAGCCCTGGCAAGGTATCTGCTGCAGTATCATTCCATGACGGTGGTGGCGCCGCCGACTCTGTTCCCGCTCTAACTCGGGTCTTCGATCAGCAGAATTCGATACTAGTGGGAAACTACTGGGAGAAGATGACAATGGCAATGAATAGCATGTTTCAGCTAGCTACCATCGCCAAGATGTGGAACGCAACGATTCCTATCCCGTTTACTACAGATTCCAAGCTGTATGGTCTACCAGACGGTGGATTAAACTTAGACATTACATTTATTTATGACTTTCGAAAGTTGATGTACATGTGCCGTGCTAAGCAATTCAACATCACAATGTTCTCCACTTTTGAAGAGTTTATTCTGTCTGCAAGCAGAAATGTGATTGGTATTGAATTAAAGTATGGCCGCACACTCCAGGCTCCTGTACCGTCACATCACATCTACGATGTGGACTGCCATAAAGATATCAGCTCTAGTCTCTTGAATCGACTTAACCGCGAAGCCAGTGTACGTTCTCTCAAACCATTCCACTTTGTCAAGTGTTGTCATATTCTAGCTGGTCACGACACGTCACCTCAAGAGATCAGTAAACTGTGTGGTATTCATGACCAGGGAAGAGTGACTATCCTCATCAAGCAGTGGAGAGGTCTTGAAAACCATGCACGTTTTAGACTTTATATGAAAAAATTTGCAGTTCCCTATCCCGGGCCAAGGACCCCATTGCCTCATAGCCGCAGTATCATCCATAGCTCAAATAGACTGTTATTAAGCAAACTTCCTAATCTACACACTAAGTTTATTGGAGTCCACCTACGATCTGAAAAAGTCATGCTCAGAAATACAAATACAGCTATCTACGACTATTGCTTTCAGCTATTCTACAACCTCGCTCAAAACCTGTCCACCCATTATGGTCTACCTGTTCTATATCTTGGTGACTGGGCTACAAGACGAGTCTTTGGCACAAACATGCTTAAACACAAGCTACTACTAACTGAATATCATAAAACACACGATAGCGGATATAATGCACAGGTAGAGCAAGCTGTTCTTGGAAGAGCTGAGGTTCTGATACTAGTTGGAGGAGGATCTTTTGAAGTACAGGTCTATAATAGATTTCGAACATATAAAAACTCTGGAATTGCTTATAGAGTTTGTGCGGAGGAGTCAGCTAGGGATAAATATTTGACGACTTCATTAGTAGAAGATGTTGTTTTATGATTGATTTTGTGTACATTAAAAAATTCATTCTTCTGCTAAAGACCAGTTTTAGCCCTGAGAGGTCAAAAAACCATCGAATTTTGCAATGTCTGATCACACGTTGGTTATTAGCCAGTGATGAGTCATAACTACTACCCAATGTATTTTGTATCATCTATGACTCATCGCATGATAATAAATTATTTATTATGCATGAATCCATTAATCTAGCAAGATGGCGGTCAGAAAACAGCTCTCTAGCAGAGAACAGCCGCGTTTGTCGATGTTCGTATTTCTACAGACTCTGCGCAAGTGCTAAAGTAAAGATCAATGTATTGGCAATGTACTTTCCTAATCTTGGACCTGAGAATCGGATTTCCAGTGCCTAAGCTTTTGGTCGGTCGAGGACGCTAATTATTTGCCCCCCGACGCCGAACTAATGAAAGTTAAGGCAAAACACTCAGCGCATAGGCAGGCGCACTGGGTGAGGGTTTAATGCAGCGCCGGTTAAGAAATCTTAACTACCTGTTACTCAAAAGTTCTGTGCCTAACCAAGAGCGCATAATTAAGAGAGAGCGTGGTAAGAGAGTAGGAGCGGGACACTCCCACGCACTTGATTAAAAATTGCAACTCCACACATGATGACCGTGTTTCTAAAGATAGACTTGTGATGGCTGACGGTACGCGTACGTACACTTTCGTATTGAATGGAACTGGCCTTCTAGAAGGTAAGAACCAGCTTTTCACTAACCTAGGGCGATCATGCTTGTCTGCTAGTTCGAGTAGATACTGTTAAAGCAAGAAACGAGTTGAATCCGTGATGGTGGACCGTCGTGCTGTTTTTCTACAGCTCAGTGGTATACGAGCACGTGGAGATAGTCTGCGCGTCATTGTGGGTGTAGAAAGCTTCTAAGAGCTGTTACTTACCTCAAGGAGCCTCTAACTGCCAAGTTCCATCTAATACGAAACTGTACGTACGCGTATACCGTCGGCCATCACAAGTCTATCTTTAGAAACACGGCCATCATGTGTGGATTTGCAATTTTTAATCAAGTGCGTGGGAGTGTCCCGCTCCTACTCTCTTGCCACGCTCTCTCTTAATTATGCGCTCCTGGCCTAACCTTGTCCTTCCAGTGGGTCCGATAGCCCGCCATGTTGCGCCACCCCCATGTCACGTGACTTGAAGGCAAATGAATCAGGGTGTTCAGTAAGGGTAGAGGATCATTATGATGCAACATGCCAGTAGGATCATTAGTTACTGAGATATGAAGCAAATGTGCAAAAAAACTATTTTTTACTCTCTTCGTGTGGAACACTATACGTAGTTGATTGCGAAGATGCTGTCGCATATCGATGTCTAAGCGGAAGCATGACGTTGAGTCGTTGACCAATCAGACCGTCATCATACACAAGACTACAAGCGTTGCTTCAACTTTTGACATCACTTGTCCAAGATCTTCGCAATCAACTGCACAGCTCTCAATGAAAAAATCGTGACGTCATACGATGCCTGTTTTCTTTCGATGCCCGATGCCCGCGCCTGTACGATGCCCGCGTCTGTTTTCTTTCACCTTCTGGCCCACTTTCGTTTCAACAGAAACGAAAGTGGGCCAGAAGGTGAAAGAAAACAGGCGCGGACTCACTTTTCCCACGGAAAAGTTAGGCTATTCTCCAACCTTCGGTGTGATATTATCACTTTCGTTTAAACAATAGTTTATATATCGATAATATTGCACAGTCTAGCATTCGCTTTCAACGTCAAAACCTCTCTATTATGCCATCTGTCTACTATACTTGCTGCTGTAAAGTCAATAATAATCTATAACTCTGCTGCGGCCTCTTTCTGATTGTCCGCCGGGGACTTTGACTCATGATGAACAAGAACGGCCAGAAAACAATCGCGGTCTTTGCACTAGTTCTTCTCCTTAGCGTGCTGATGGTCTTCCACACAACCACGCTATCTAGCCCTGGCAAGGTATCTGCTGCAGTATCATTCCGTGACGGTCGTGGCGCCGCCGACTCTGTTCCCGCTCTAACTCGGGTCTTCGATCAGCAGAATTCGATACTCAAGTAGTGGGAAACTACTGGGAGAAGATGACAATGGCAATGAATAGCATGTTTCAGCTAGCTACCATCGCCAAGATGTGGAACGCAACGATTCGTCCTATCCCGTTTACTACAAATTCCAAGCTGTATGGTCTACCAGACGGTGGATTAAACTTAGACATTACATTTATTCATTATGACTTTCGAAAGTTGATGTACATGTGCCGTGCTAAAGGCGCGTTCACATGGAATCCACTTTTGATGCGCATTCAATCCCCAAACTTTTAATGGAAAAGTACCAAAAAAAAAAACACATAAAAGGCAGCGCCAGAGGGCCGCGACAAACAAAAGTTCTAAGTTAATAAATGGTTAGTGTAGACAGAATCAAAAAAGGAAGAAGCAAAATTCAAAGCGAATTGGAAGCGAATTCAATGCGGATCGCGAGCGTTCACATGTAGCGAATTGGATGCGAATTACGCGGCTATTCCATTTTTTAAATGTCTACATCACGCTCTTCTTAGCCTTCAACGATGCTTTGTAGCTTCAAACGTCCATTACAAAGCGTTTAGTCCACCAAGCGCCTTGTATCTATTCGCGTCTGCCCACGCACTAAACGCAATTCGCTTCCTATCCACTTTCAATCCACCACGGGAGGTGGATTGAACGCAATGCGCATTGAATTCGCATTGAGCAGAAGCGGATTCATGTGAACGCTAACGAACCGGATTGAATGCGCATTCAATCCACTTTGGAGGGTCCACGTGAACGCGCCTTAAGCAATTCAACATCACAATGTTCTCCACTTTTGAAGAATTTAGTCTGTCTTCCGGTGATACTGGTAACCAGGGATACCAACCGGGGATACTGGTATCTACAGGATTGTATGTCCAAGTTTGCTGCCAACTACGTCTTGTCGTTCTTTAGTATTCCAATTTCTTAGTCAGCAAAGCTGAAGCACGAGGTCAGTGCACATCTCACAAACGTGAACGCAAAATATCCGGTATTCCTGGAACGTCAGGAAAATATCGCGCATGCGTATGCATTAATTGGCGAGGTACTAGGCTATCTGTTGTCAGTCTGTCGCAACGATTTCTCGTCGCTCACTGAAAACTAAGCGCTGAAACGTGCAACACAAGCTAAAGTCGATATTTGCTTTAAAATGAATTGTAGGGAGTTTGGCTGTAAGGCTCTGTTCGTGAGTTATGGCGTGATTTGCTTACCTCGTGATCAATGGCCATCTTTAGAGTTCTCCATAGACAAAACTATCCACAGTTGACTACCTATAATATAGAAGCTGATAAGTTAGAATTTCACTACAGGATAGCAGCGCAGGTCAGCTATGGAAGCATGTTCAGTATGCGTGTGCTGTATTGAACATTGTAGACACGCCCAGTTGAATTGTGGTCAGCACTGATTGGCTTCTGATTGCATCACTAAAGCAAAGCATTGTGATTGCTCTACAGAAATTATGTATTTATGCAGCTGCAGCTGTTGTCGTCGTGTTTGTAGAATTTGGTGGATAGCTAGCAAAAATAGCAAAAAAAAAGGGATTGAAATTAGTCACTAACCCTACCCTCAGTAAGGGCAAGGTCAGCAGCAGTGTCTAGGCGATTGAATGAGAAGAGCGACCGTGATCCTCGAAGGCAAGTTATTGTAGAACGAAGAAGAGAGAAGGTGAGTTTACATCTAATGAGGCGGATGACTGAATTGTAAGACTGGCCAGACTTCTCAGCAATCATAGAGGATATTCTTTTGTACACAACTGATGCTGCTGGGCCGATACCTCCAAGAGTGTTGAAGACTAGTTGCCCATACAGACTAGTTGCTGATCCGCGTACGCACGTGCACGTGTACTGTTTACGCCCCGCCCACACCATTTCTCGTTCCCATTTCCGTTTCCCATTCCCTATTTCCCCGTTCCTGGTTTTACCACCTCCCGCGCATGGCTGGCGACCCAAGGAACCTTCTGTGTGGACAGATTAATGCTAGAATTTCAGTGCCAACTGGCCGCTGATTGTGATCAGTCAAGATCAATGCGTTTATAACTGTCCTGACATTGTGACGAAGCTCTTCAAATGTATCTTACCGAGGTTACAGTGTACCATGAGCACTGATGCATTCAATTTCTTCTGCATTCTGTTTCCTCTTCAGTTAAAGTGCCATGTTGAAAGTGTCCTCTATCTGAAGTTTCCTGTCCATATGCATATTATGGATGCCAGTTGAAGGTATAGTAATTGACACAGCTAGCTATTAATTATTGTTGTGTATTTTTCGCAGTTGAAAAGAAGTCAGCTCCCTATGCACTTGGAAGCATTTACATACAGGCACATAGCCCAACAGGTAGAATGATTGAGGGCCATTGAAGAAAATCTATGACCCAGTTATGCTCTCAAAGGTATAGTAGGGTGTAGTAGTGATATTACCACTTTAGTAAGCCACAATGCTTTACACTTGATATGCATTATGTGACATAAATTATTAGAATGGAGTTGTACTAAAATGTAGTGCCATTGTGAGCCTGTAGCGTGTACAGGAAGTTTATTTATCTGCCCTATATACCGTGGCGTCATTATTATTCAGTATTTGATCTCTTCAACAGGATCCCATCAGACCACTCCGCTCACTGTATTGATGACAAGTTCAAGACAATGGTTAGCCGCACATTCCAAACTTTACATGGATCTCATTGAGAAAATCTCATTATGATGGTTATGGAGGATTGACAACTTTAGAAGACGCCAACACGAGGTGGTGATTCTGGTATTCGGAAGTCCATATTTCTGTGCCGTTTTATACCTCGCACCAAGGGTACAAAATGTGTGCCAGCGTCTTCCTGAATGGAAACGATGAGGGAAGAGGGACTCACTTCAGTTTCTACATTGCATTAATGAAAGGTCCTAATGATGCTCTACTGCCTTGGGCATTCCGCCAAGTTGCTAAGAGACAGAGCATAGAAACGTAGTCGGAACTTTCTGTCTGGATATTCATGCATTTTTATGTGTATGCAATCACCTTCATGTAGTTCTTTAATAGTTTCTGCAGCTCTCTGTAGAATAGGTTTGTGTGTGCTGCTTTTGGCTGCATGCGCTGTTTATAGAATTATTGCTTGCTAAGTATGCCATATTATTTTTGATTGTAGCAAACCAATTTGGCAATGTTTCTCACACACAAAACTGGTGTGAGCTGCACACAAGCACCTGGTGTAATTAACACAGTTGACCTGAGTGAGTGATATTGACACATTTATTAGTGTTACAGTGAGTTCACACAGATTTTTGTGTGGGCAAACGATGAAAGTTTTTGCAGTGTACCGGGTCAAAATGTATGCTTTACCGTGCTGTTGTATTTCATTTCAAATTCATCAATGCAAGCCATAGATCTATGATGCAAGCTATGGCTACTGCTAGTGACTTTCCAGGAGCCCGTAAGCCCTCGGTTGCATGGCGAAGGGATGGAGTCCATCAGTCACTCGCGATCGCCGCTCATTGCGAGCATTGATGATAAGCGCGCTGCTGGTTTTCTGCATTTAGAAGAACGTCCTATTAATTTTACTCTCTGGAGTACCCAATCGTCTCTTGTTGGACTGGTATGCATTGAACCAGCAAGGATCCTGCTACATAGAGCTTCTCAACCAAGCCATTGACGACGGCGTCCGGCATTACTGTGGACGTCCACTGCGAACGATTAAAGCGGAGGATATCCAACCAAGCTTGCTCTATCAAGAAGACAATTTCGTCGAGGCTTCGAGGTAGATCACGTATGAAGCAGCTTGAAAGACATCGTCATTCGAGGTGCGGAAGGGAGAAACCGTGTAAGCGTCCAGGTGCTACAAGAACTGGAGGCGGAGACTATGGAAGAAGCCGAGGAGTGGAGAAGCAGATGTCGATCTCCGCAACAAGGCAGTCTTCCTCATTATTACCTCAACCTGGTGACAGACCCCATCAATTATTTCAAACGGATCCACAACAACAGCAACAAGCTAGTTCTCTCAGCATCCATGACCAGTCCCCCAATTTTCCCAGCTACAACACAATCCCTGGTACACAAACAATATGCTCCCCCAACAACGGTATACTACTGTCCCGCTTACTACACTAAACCATTAACTTATCAAGAATTTAAGATGCCCGACTAGCTGCATGTTGTATCATCGCCATCAGTATCACAACTCTCACAAGAACAAGTCAATTAAGATAGAGGAAAAGAGAGTGAAAGAGTTTGTAGAGTGTTTCAAAGGGTCAAATTAGGATACTCAGTAGCAAACGTAAAATTTGCAACTCAACTATCAGGTACATGTCCATTCACAATCTGCTGCACTGTGCTGAGCAGCTCATTATTGTGGTGAACTCTGTTGACTATTTGTTTGTGCACTAGCTAATATATTGTGTTAATCATGTGTTGTTGTGTTGTGCTAATCATTGTACCTGCTGTTGCTGTGCTAATCTTTGTACCTAGCTAGTGTTCATAATGGACCATCTGTTATAGTACCTTTATAGTGAGTGTATTGTACAGATTTGAAATAGAGTGGAGTTATCATTCAATAGTAAACTCTAATACTGCGACATCTCGACGAGTATGCTTTATTTACTCTTGATAAAAATTATTATTATTTTGTACGTCACGTGATTGCACACATGCGTATCAAACAAACACATTCTATCAATCGTCAAGAAGGCTGTGTGGGTTGTGAGCCGTTCTTTTCATTCTAGTAGAATTAAGAAAAAGGAGGTTGGGGTCACCTATACTTATTTACACTGTATAACACTGCATCGTAGCACTGCAGCATAGTCAGTGCTGGTGGACACTGTGAGAATGCTGGTCTGTGCTAGCTAGGTGTGGTGTTGCTTGTCATTTCTTCAGTATCTATCCACCTCTACTCTCCATGCCTCCTGGGAAATGGTACATAACTACACAAGCAAAGTAAGACCCCTGAAAGTGCCGAGAACAGTGTGCATCTTGCGATCACTTGTTGACCAGTAACCTATACCATTGCATCAGGTTATCAGGGCATTTTTGGCCTGCTCGACATGCACAAAGTTTAATTCATGTACATAATTATTTATAGGGATGACCGCGATCTAAGGTGGCGGCTACTCATGTATGAAAATAATGATTTATGACCTCTTCTATCTCTCATCTCTGTCAGCCAGTCTGTCTCTCTCCCTAGGCTCTCTATCTCTTCCTCTCCCCTCCGTCCTTCTCCCTCCCCCTCTCTCTCCCTCCCCCTCTCTCTCTTTCCCTCTCTCTCTCTCCCACCCTCTCTCTCCCTCCGCAGTTTTAACCCAATTTGCATAAATCATAATCAGACACAATAAATCAGTTAACACAATCATGTGTGACTACAGTTATCAAAACTGACATGGCTACTATTCTAGATAATAATTAAGAGCACTAAGGTGTAAGAAAAAATATAATGAAAAACAGAAAAAAGATAGTAGTTAACTAAAAATAATAAAAACTAAAATAAAGTAATAAACAGTATAGGTGTAGAAAAACAATGAAGAAAAAGAAACTAAGATAAAAGCAAATCTTCCCTGATATTTTTGTTGTGCGCATGTGTTAGATGTGAATAGAATGAGATGTTTTCCTGACAGCTTTGTAAGCTATGTGTCAACTTCCACTTTACTCTTCACGCACCAGTCATGCGAGACTTGTGTTAGAAATTCTAGCCAGAACCAGCCAACATCTGCTGTGTTACTCAATGCGAAATAATTATTATGCAAGTCTCCAATCTGTACAGAGCAAGACATTCAGCAGCTCAACTCTGTACCTCAGCTGCCAAAATAATTAGGTAGTGTAAAATTGCTCAGAAATTCCTTTACTACCATTTTAATGAACTTTATAAATTTAAAACCACCGCTTTGGGTTTGGGAACCCTCAAAATAATTTACTATTTCTGAAAATAATTTTACCAGACACTGTCAATAACATAATTATTATTGCTGTCTATAATTTAATTTTTGTAGCTAGGTCTTAGGCAGTATTTTACACGGAATCCCGCCGATGGGATGAAGTGTCACATCTAATCCATCACGTATAGTGTAGTCATCGGGAAGTGTTAAAGAGTACGTCTGTAGTAAACGAACAAGAACAATCTTTGCTTCAATCTGTGAACAGAGAAGCACACACATGTGCAGTGAAAAGTGTCAACAGATCCAGAATGATCACATACCATAGCAAATACTCTTCCAATGCACATTCGATGACTAATACCAAATGGTAGATAAGAATATGGACTTGGTCTGGACAGAGAAAGCAAAATAATTGATAACAATAACAGCAGACATACCGTGGTTTTCCTGGAGCAAATCTTCCGGGATCAAACGCCATTGGATTATCAAAATTCATGGGCAAGCGATGAATAGCGTAAATTGGTACCTATAATACATGTAATTGTCAAATAGAATTCTTTAAGCGAACACATGCACTATGTATACATGCTTTTGGTGTGAACTCTCAAATCATTCAGAATCGATTAAGACATGTTGACGTTATATCCCATTGCTGGCGGAAGCTCGTGGTTCATCAATGGCTGTAATACAAATCCATGCAGGCCTGAGACGCCAATTAGCAGTGCTATAAGCAAACCTGTTTTCTTTCTTTTTACTTTCCTATGAAATTTGCACCGAGAGCACAATAAGAGTCAATAATGGTTGAACTTGTAGGTTGTGTATTATAGTCATTGACGAACCACAAGCTTTTGCCAATGAATGAGTGTAACCGGCTTAAGCAAATTTTAAGTGAAAATGGTCGTTCCATCAACGTTTAATCACTTCTGAATGAGATGAGTATAATAGACCTTTTCACCATAAGTGACCTAAAAATGCTGTGAAGTCACAATGGAGTATAGTCTTCCAATAATGGCGAATGTACCGAATAAAAGCTGGTTCAGAAATATTTTATGAATGCCTTTACAGCATGGTTGAAATGATGTGCTTGCAAGTGAAATGGTTCAAATGATGTAGGGTTCAGGTTGGGTTGAAAATGTCTTTCCTCAAAAGGCCAAGATAATAGAAACTGAGGCTTTATTTCTTTGAGTCTTCATTATTTAGCACTTGCCTCCTCAATTTGTCAAACATTATTTACCTTCCACTAGCTAGTCCAGCTCTGACACTATTAGCTACGAGTTTTGACTGCCATATTTTGCGGTCTTAAAATGATGTAATTCTCATGAATAATAATTATTAATAGATATTTCCAAATTGCACGCGCAAGTGTACATCCTCTCTTTCTCTATGCCCCTGGATCATGGTCAGCAAGATTTGAACTGTTTGGTTGATTTTGCCTACTACATACCGTGATTGTGACACCAGGAGGGATGTGGTAGCCACACAGCATCATTCCATTTGGTGATGGTGAGTACCTCCCGGCTCCTGCAGCAGGTGGATGAAGACGAAGAATCTCTTCCAGCACCTGAAATATTGAGGAACATGTCAGGTAAGCAATAATAATCACATGTATAAAAGCGCTTTAATCCCACGTTAATTTGGAGTGGTCACCTGAGTGAGATAAGTCAGGTTATCAAGATCGTCTGCTTCCACTTCAGTTCTTTCTCCCATAACCTCGTCAATCTCCTCCACATCCCTGAGCAAAGAAATGGAAAACAAGCAGGCTCACAGCTATAGCTAGCTGTAGTAACATAATGTACATACCGCTGCAGTATGTCAGGGTGCTTGAGTAACTCTAGTGTAGCAAATGACAGTAGACTACCAGTGGTGTCTTGACCTAATTTTGAGACAGAATCACACGTACAAAGGAAATAGAAGTCCAACAAACCAGCAACGAAGAAAATGATAAAGTTGTCAATCAAATCTTCCAGTCCTTGGTTTCCCTCCACATCTGTGAGAACAATGGCTGTCACTGCACATAAAGCCGTGTTCGCACTGACAATCCTGGGTTGAAATCAAACCCGACTTACCTGGGTTGAACTCGGTTAGCGCGCGTCCGCACTCGACCCGGATCGATGCGAGTCAGGTCCATGCAGCAGTCCAAGGTAGAGTGTATAGCACTAGCACGAGAGCTTCTTGACAAAGTAAGTCTTTCTCTTGGGCTTGAGCACTCAGGGAACGTCTCTAGTGTGCGTACACGTGGCGGTGCCAAGGCAAACCCGGTTTCAACCCACATACGTATGTGGGTTGGCTTAACCTGGGTTGAACCCGGATTCGCCAAAACCGGATCTGTGCAGATCGAATGCGGACGAGATTTATCCGAGTTCAACCTGGGTTGAACCCGGGTTCGCGCGCCAGTGCAGACAGGCCTTAAGAATCATACTCACCAATTGATCTAAGTATCATTGTCAGCAAGTCACTGGGCACATCCTCCTGGTTCCTGAGTGCCTTTATTCTTGATCTGATACAGTACTCACCCAGCTCTCTCATTCTACACATGCTGTCAATGTACTTGGTGTTCTCACCAAATCGGACATACTGAGGATCAAGACAAGTTTGTACACGATAAGTTCAAATAAAGAGTTTACACGATTCAGCATAAAATTGATGTTAACAGGCAGCAGTTCAAAGCCATACTGAAAAGCAATACCAAGTGCCTTGTTGGTAATGTATTTTGCTGAACATCTCTATCTAGTGTACGTCTGTGTGTGTATGTGTGTGTATGTGTGTGTGTGTGTGTGTGCATGGTGCATGTGCATGTGTGTGTGTTTGTGTGTGTGGCTGTGTGTGTGTGTATATTAGAGAGTTTTAGTTAGCCATTCACGCCAAACGCCTGAATTTCAACGGCTGGTTCAGTGACGTCACCACTTATCTTGTAATTTGTGTACACGCGAAGAAGGCAACCTATTCGTGTACGTATACAACACTGTAGCGCGCACAGTATTTTGTAGGCACACGTAAGACACACAAAAACAGAAACCTAAAGCATGTGGCTTTGTGCTAGCTTGTAACAAATGCGCTGGAAAGCTAGACGAGAGAAGCGAGAAGTCTTTGAAAACCATACGGGAAAACCAGGTGCCAGCCGTTGTAAACGGGAAAATTGAACGCGAGGCTGGGGTTAACGGTGGTCCACGTGCTAATTTCTGATGTCAGCATTGCCAGACGTTAACCATAAGTGCAAATAAACATGTAACTAAAACTCTCTATTACCAGGTTTCAACTCCTGAATATACACATGCAACTCAAGAGCAAATACACAAGTGTGGACATGCACTACATACATTTTGCAATGGGTTCCTCAATTTTTTATCCAAACCGTGTAACACGGTGTCTAAAGTAGCTAACAGTCCACCACTTGGTGCAAGTAGAGCATTAACAAATGAATCTTGAGAATAGTCACTCCCAAATGCAACCTGAAGAAAGAGTAGTTATGCTAAAACAGTTTATATCGCTTGAATATAAGCAAAGGCAGTAATAACCATACCAAGCTGACGGCATGCAGTGTAGTGTTTCTGTAGTGGTCTCTCAGATCAAACGATGTCTTGCCATCAGCCACACCCCTCAGTGTCTGGACAAGATCCTCAGCTAGTTGATTGAACTTGGGCACTTGTTTCTTAAGAGCACTGGAGTGATGAATATATTCACACACACATGCACGCACGCACGCACACACATACACACACAACACACACAGCACACACACACACACACAGCACACACACACACACACACACACACACACACACACACGCACGCACGCACGCACACACACAACACACACACAGCACACACACACACACACACACACACACAGCACACACAGCACACACACACGGCACACACACACACACAGCACACACACACGGCACACACACACGGCACACACACATTGCTATACCTTTTAACAAATGCAGGATCAAACAATCTTCTGTTCTTCTTCCAGTCCTCATATTCTGATATTCCTATCAAACCGCGTGGAGTACATCTGGATGAGAGAAAAGGGATATGACACTCCAGCAATCACATTCAGATCGCATGTTCACTACCTTACTCCAAACATACTACTAAAGACATCAGTGTCTCTAGGAACTGTTCTACTGGAAACTTCCTAAGGACATATAGAAAATCACAGACATACTCACTCGCTCATTCACCCACAGGATCACTCCCTCACAGACTGACTGACTCACTCGATCGATCACTCACTCACTCGATCACTCACTCACTCGATCACTCACTCACTCGATTGATCGCTCACTCACATGATTGCTCACTCACCTTGATTCCTTCAGAATCCAATAGTATAATCATGGGTTTGTGAGCCAACCATATCATATACACTAGACCAACCTCTCTAGACCTGAAGTAAACGTTCAGAAAGTTACAGATTGTTATGCCTACATCAAATACCATTCTCCTAGTTGATAATGGAAGAACCATCCCTTCTGCTGCTTTGCCTTTTGGAGTTGTGGCACGTGACCTTTGAAAAATCTGGATAAAGTGAGATACCTAAGTTCATGCTCAGGATATGCAGCGTCACACTCAGTTGTCTATGTATAGGTTAGAGACCGAAGCCAAGGGATCTACGCAGTTTAGAAACCTGAGGAAGCCATATAGAATGGTGATGCAAGGGTTCCTATACCGCATAGACCACCCCATTGGTCGAGGTCTCTAACCGGCTTAGAGTATAGCAACCGTTGCTACCCAACAAGGAATTTTGACGCTGTGAAGAACACGACCATACTTCAGCGATAGCTAGGAAAACACAGGTGAGTTTAGCTAGAGTACATCACTAAACGGTTTTCCGTGTCTTGTTACACCTTCCTGGTACTCTGTCTCGTCTCCTACTGCCATCGCTTTCGTGTCTGCTAGCGACAACAAGAACTTTCGTTTCTGGAACTCACTCACGCTCACACGTGTACAAGCCTCACATCACGTGTTCCTGTAATAACAATGTAAATGAATGCACTTTCACTAAAGCATACTGTGGTCTATCTGTTCAAGAAAGGACTCCGTCTGTTCGCGGATGGACACTACCCGTTCGTGGATGAACTCTTAAGCAAAATAGAGCCTCGGTTCTAATAAATTTGATTGGTCAATAACATTGAGCTATACTCTAAAACCTAATAGTCTACTATTCGTCTCCTATATACACTGCCACACGTTAGCTTATCTGTGTTTTATCTCAGTTTACTCTACTCACGATGCTCCTTTGGGTGATGGTAGGTGAGAGAAGCGACGATGAACTATGATAAGGTAGACAGAGAACACGATCACAGCAACTAGACTGAGCCCAGTGACCAGGACGAGCAGAGCCGCTAGTAACCCGAGCACACTGAGCATCCTTGACCTCCGGTTGCTTCCTGTTTGGATGAGGGCGTGGCTAAACACGTGGTCTGCCTAGAATATTCTGCTGGACTAAATTAAAGCATGCAGTCACCGCTAGAAGCCTGTGAACACAGCATTTATTTTGGTTGTATAGTCTGAAAATTTCCAATTTGTAGTATGTAGAGCTAGCTCCTTCACCGCTTGCTGACTGTTCAAGAAACGCAGCCCACGCCCATCGTATTTTACCTCTTACACAAATTATTTCTATGAGAATTTTGCATGCCTGTACCAGTAGCAAAAAGCTAATACAAGGGTACCAACCAGTAGAATCGACAGACAACATAAGTTACTAGATTAAATTAGATAGCTAGATAGTCACGATTATCTCCCTTGACACAGAGGGTGATTGATCGGAGACAATAGACTACTCATAAAAATGAGCAGCTAAAGTGGTCCAAATTCTATTTCTTCTTTTATGCTTAAATCCTCTGCTCATTCTATCTATCTTCCTCTCTCTATTTTATTCAACCTTTCCATCTCCTCTGGTCTTGTCCCCTTGACTGGAAAATCTCATCTATTGTCCCCATTCCTAAATCCTCTCCTCCTTCATCCTCACCCTCTAACTATTGTCCCATCTCTCTCCTCTCTTTAGTTAATAAACTCCTAGAAAACACATCCATTCTATCTTTCTTGATTTCTCTCTTTCTAATAATTTAATTTCTCCTCTTCAATTTGGTTTTGTTTCCCACAGATCTACTACCAATGCTCTTCTCTACTCTACTCATTCCATACACTCTCTCTTAGTCAAACTCCTCTGTTTGTGGTGTATTTCTAGATTTAAAAAAGCCTTTGACTCTGTCCCTCACCAACCTTTACTTGACCTCCTCTCTTCTCAAAACTTTCCTCCTCTCCAGTTAAACTGGCTGTTCTTAACAGGTCTCAATCTGTCCGTCTCAATGGCTTCTCCTCTTCTTCTCAGTCTATTCTCTCTGGTGTTCCCCAAGAATTCAAACCTACAAGAATTGAGGGTTGCGGCCTTCAATTCTTGGTCCTCTTGTCTTTATTTGATATGTCAATGGTATCACTCAACTTTCCCTCTCACTCAATTGCCACCTCATCCTCTATGCTGATGACATCTTTATCTTCAAACCTATTAAGGTGCATGGCGGGTGCATAATTTTAGGTTTGGTTTTTCTTTCTTTGTTTATCGAATTTTTATGCCTCTTTTAACTTCCAATCTGACCTCTCTTGTGTTTCCTCCTGACTTTCTTCCATTTTTCCAACTCCTCTTTTGTTTATTCTCTCCCTCCTCTGCTTATCTCTGACTCCCCTATTGATCGTGTTTATTTCTTTAAGTATCTTAATTAATTGGTGTATTTCTCACTCCATCTCTTTCCTATTCCATGCACATTTCTCACATTAATTTTGTAAAGAGTCCCGTATGGTACTAGGTTTAATTGTCAGACATTTTTATCATTTTTTTCTTCTATTATATTTGTTCATTAGTCTGTCTAATTCTTGAGTATTGCTCTCCTGTCTGGTCTCCTTCCTCTCTTCTAAACTCGTTGCAATTCTGTCCAGTCTTTTGCTCTAAAACTCGCTTCAAAATTCAATTCTGACTCAATCTCCTCAATTACAACATTTCAAGTCTCTCCTAGCTCTCGTCGTAAAGTCTAAATAACTCTCTTCAAATTATCCCACAACCCTTCTCTCTTTCCTTGCTCCTCCATTCTTACCAACACCCTCGTCCTCCCTACCTCATTCGTTCCTATGACCCTAACAACTTCCTTCCTATTTTATCCTGTTCCAGTTCCTTCTCTAAATCTTTTCCCCTCTACCATTCTTCTGTGGAACTCCCTTGACTCTTCTATTAAGTATTCACCCTGACATGTCCATTTTCTCTTCTAAAGTTTCTAGTCATATAATTTATTCAAACCGACTACACCCCACTAAATAATTTCATTACTGACTGTGTTATTCCTTTATACGTGTTTTTTTTATTTTTGCTCTCTATTAGCCTCTGGCTATTGAGCGTGATTTCTCATAATAAAAAAGTAGAATAAGCACGTTTTATGTATACTCAGTAAAATATGGTATTACAGGAAATGCAAAAATGCATGTAAATAAGTATAGTGTTTTATGAAGGCACACTATAGAGCAAAATCTTATAAGTGATCTTCGTCTTCTAAAATCTTCTAAGTGATCTCCAATATATAGTACGTCTTCTAAAATCTTCTAAGTTTCATTATAGAGGTATGAGGGGTTTCCTTTAAGAGGGGTAATTCCACTGTATAATTAATTTTTATAATATTAATTTTAATTAAGTTACAGTCTTGTTATGTCAGACAACCAGATGAGTATTGCATCATAGATATGTTTGCATACAGTATGAAGTGTTACAACCATTTGTTTATAGTATTAAGTAAACTACAGAAGTGCACTGTAGTAAAGCCAGAAGTGATTCTTGCATGCAGTAAATAATATTATTTCACTATTATGTCTATTCCATTCTACACCACATGTGTTAGATCTGACCAATCCACTTGTATCAGTGTTTAAGGACCCCGGCTCTGATTTTGAGTTATAAGTCACAATGACGATAGATAATTATTACAATGTATATTAGTGTCTGTGTTGGAGTGTCCTCCAGTAAATACGCTTTCGAAATACAATTCTCCGTACACTACTAACAGTTCTCAATGGTTTGTATTGCTGATGAACATTTCTCTGCAGCAATGTTCTTTTTTCCTTTTCCTCACAACTTACTCTGTGAGCGATTTCAGTGTTGTTGTAAGTTTGAAACCTTTTGTAGACTTGTGTTTGAAAGGAGCCTCCTCCAACTAGTATCAGAATCTCTGCTCTGGCAAGAAAAGCTTGCTCTACCTGTGCCTTGTACCCTTCATCTTGCGTCGGAAGATACTCAGTTAGTTTTATTTTGTACCTTGACATTTTCTTGCCAAAAACTAAGTTAGTGTAAGAGTCACCAACATAGAGAACAGGTAGTCCAGGATACTTAACACACAGCTTCTGAATGAGATGGTGAAATCGTCTGAAGCATCGTTTGTACATGGATTCCTTCCTACTCATGAGCCTGATTTTCTCAGATCGTAGATGTACTCCAATAAATTTAGTCTGTGTATTTGTTAGTTTGCTCGACAACAGTTTAATTGAACTATGAATAACATTAGTACTATGAGGCAGTGGAATCAGACCTGGATTAGGATAAGGGACAGTACTAAATTGCTTCATGTAAAGTCTAAAGCGTGCTTGGTTTTCAATTCCTCTCCATTGCTTGATGAGGATAGTCACACTCCCCTGGTCATGAATACCACACAGTTTACTGATCTCTTGAGGTGACGTGTCGTGACCAGCTAGAATATGACAACACTTGACAAAGTGGAATGGTTTGAGTGGAGGATTGAAAGAACGTCTGTTTGCCTCAAAGTTAAGTTGATTCAAGAGGCTATGGTTCATGTCCTTATGGCAGTCCACATTGTAGATGTGATGTGGTACATTAGCATGGAGTTGGCTTTGCTTCTTCACATATTTCACTTCAATACCAATCACCTTTCTGCTTGCTGAGTTGATAAACTGCTCAAAAGTGGAGAACACTGTGATGTTGAATTGCTTTGCTAGGAGCAGCAACCTATCAATGTTATAGATGATGTCCAGGTTTAGTTTTCCATCGGGTAGACCATAAAGATAGGAATTAGCAGTGAAGGGGATAGGAATCGTTGCGTTCCACATCTTGGCGATCGTAGAAAGTTGGAACATGCTGCTCATCGCCATGGTCATCTTTTCCCAGTAGTCTCCCGCCAGTACTGAATTTGCGGGCGGGAGTGAATCAGGTCGCACCTTAGACTCGAACGCAGGAATAGGCTCAGGGGCAGTAAATTCCAGTTCCACAGCGCAGGGGTGCTCTAGATAAAGGATTGCTGCAAAGGCACTGAGTGCAAAAACTGCCGCTGCAATTTTGAGACAGGTCGTCTTCACGGTGGCGGGATCCATATGGATCAAACTGCCGAGTGGCGGATCTGCCTACATGTATGTGAACCAATAGGACTAGGTATCCATGCACTATAGATATACTTACTCAGTACAAAGTACATAGTACAGGAACTGCAGCCTCTCGGGAATTACCCATTAATGTTAAGGATTGCAAGCAAGAGCTCAGTGTTCAATGCCTTAATGACCTACATGTATACTGATTCAATTTAACGTTTCAAGTAATCGGCAACAAAGTGCACTTTTGTGGCTAATTTCGAGCGGTGAGACGTAAACAAGCGTGTTTTTTGTCCACACACATATAGACGGACACAAACGCATAACCCTAGCGCATACTGCGCACGGATACATGATAAACTAGATAGTGTTACTGTTAATTCTCCTTCTGTTACAAATCTTTTAAATATTTAGTACAAAGACATTACACCTTGTATTAGCATTTTGCTATTTTGTGTTGTGTCTATAATTATTGAATTGTTGTCGGGCGTCTGTGAATCAGTGAATTGTTGTCCGGCATAGTAGACTACTGACCAAAAATTATGACGTGCTAGGACCCTTGGCTCCACCTGTACTTGCCGTGTGATTCTGCATATTCTACTGATTCTATACTAGCGAACTGTTTTCTACTAGTTATAATCTTTATACAGACCAAGTTTTGGCTGGTTTCAGTGCCAAAGTAAACAATCTAACAGCACGGTGTGTAACAGCATACAAATAATTATGGTCATAATAACTACAGCCCACTGTATTCTCATCCCTATGCATACTGTATTGATGAACTTTGAACTGAAAAATAGTGTTAACCATTCTGGGTTCTGGGTTTGGTTCTGGCATGAGCCGCAAATTAGATTTTAATCTTGGTTGAAAGCAATCAGTCTGACTGCCTGGACTTTATCCTACATGGAATTCCTCCAATGGGATGAAGTGTCACATCTAATCCATCACGTATAGTGTAGTCATCAGGAAGTGTTAAAGTGTACGTCTGTAGTAAACGAACAAGAACAATCTTTGCTTCAATCTGTGAACAGAGAGCACACACACGTGCAGTGAAAAGTGTCAACAGATCCAGAATGATCACATACCATAGCAAATACTCTTCCAATGCACATTCGATGACTAAGACCAAACGGCAGATAATAATAAGGACTTGGTCTGGACATTACAAAAAATAATAACTAACACTGATCTATTTTATTGTTGACATCTCACCGTGGTTTTCCCGGTGCAAATCTCCCGGGATCAAATGTCATTGGATCATCAAAATTTGTAGGTAAGTGATGAACAGCGTACATAGATACCTGCATAAGACAGAGATGCTAAAATTAATTCACTTTATACTGTGCTCAGTAAATGTACAATGTAGAAAATAAATATATATCTCTAACAACATCAAAAGGATGTATAGGGATGTAGGTTAGCAAGAAATCCACCACTGGCTCAAAATGTCAACCAACAAGAAAGTAACACAGAATGGTAACACAGCACGGTTGACAGGATAATATAGACCATACATCCCTAACATCAGTCACTGATGTCCTGGGCACTGCTCCAGGCTATAATGGCGCTAGGTGTGCTGAAAAAAGAAGAAAGGAAGATGATGAAACTCGAATTTCACCACTTCTAGGTTCATCATTTGTTCGAGCAATCTCAATGCCAGAAAAGTGTTTTTGCACATGTACAATTCTCCACCAAGTGAAATAATTATGTGCAGTAAGCAAGATTACCATAATCTTTGTATTCGGAGGGATATAGTAACCACATACAGTCATCCCATTGGATGGTGACTGTCTCCCAGCTCCTGCTCCAGGTGGATGAAGACGAAGAGATTCCTCTAGTACCTTCAAATAATTTAAAGAACTTGACTCTATTTGTCATACCTAGCTCTCTTACCTGGGTCAAGTAAGTCAGCTTATCAAGATCGTCCGCTTCCACTTCAGTTCTGTCTCCCATAACCTCATAGATCTCCTCCATAACCCTGAGCAATGGAACAGTGCACAGTGACAGCTAGCTGAGGTCATGTGTACCAGTGCAGTATGTCCGGGTGCTTCAGTAACTCTAGTGTAGCGAACGACAGTAGATTGCCAGTGGTGTCTTGACCAGCAAAGAAGAAAAGCAAAAAATTATCCACCATATCCTGCAATCCTTCATTTCCCTGCACATCTGTGAGAAAGACTCACTCAATTATGCCACTAGTGGCATGTTGGGATGATGGCTACACTAGACTGAAAACAATTTTTTGCATAAGAATTTCATCGTTTCCCTGGTATCAGATATTCATTGCAAGCACTTACAAAGAGTCCAATAAGACCATCACTGAAGAAAGCATGTTGGTACGACAAAAATAATAGTGAGTGTCTCATCAGGAGGCAAAAGCGATTTCAAGTTCCAACCTTCTGATGCTTCTCATGCAGGCTAACAGTCAACAGCCTATAAGCATGATGGTAGGAATGCATGGCCTAGGCTATTAGTCAGTCAATCGTGTTACCACCTGTGTTACCTAGCTCCTTGTTGATTTACATTGTGGGCCAGTGGCAGATTTCCTCTTTACTAATCTACCATTCCTACATCCATTTTAATTTTTCTTGTTTTCTCTAGCTCTCTGAAAAAATTCACTATTATCTACAGTAGAACTCAGTGGTTTAATTGTTGTGTACAGTATAAAGCAAGAATCACTGAATCAGACTAGTGTCTGCTATAGAGAGAAGTAAATAGACAACTCACCAATTGATCTAAGTATCATTGTCAGCAAGTCACTGGGCACATCCTCCTGGTTCCTGAGTGCCTTTATTCTTGATCTGATACAGTACTCACCCAGCTCTCTCAGTCTACACATGCTGTCTATGTACTTGGTATTCTCACCAAATCGCACATACTGAAAATGAAGTGGATATAATTATTTAGTAATGCTAAGAAACTGTTTTGGGGTACATTTTGTGTAACATGCAATTTTTATTAGGGTCAAACCAAACTCGTACGTTGCTACTCAATTAAATGAAATAGTAACTATCATCTATTAAACTAGCGCTTCTGTATTGAAAGTGGCTATATCTGTGTAGCTATATATCCTTCATGTGGAGATATAAGAGTTTGAGCCTAATAACTCGCCATTATAGTATAAAACCATGTAAACTGTTTCACACTACATTTATAATTCTGTGCAAACATTGCCAGCAAGTGTAATATGCTTAGATGGAACTCCATTAATTTTACTGAACGTAAAATAATTAATCTCCGATTATGCACAGGGCACAGTGTGCACAACACTGACAGACTGAGGAAGGAAAAATAATAGAACAGACATTAACAGCTTTATAGTGACATTAGTCAATAAAATTTTTACAGCGGTAGTAAAGAGCTTTGCTACCTGATGGCATGTGTGTACCAATAAAAGCGTGGTTCTAAGGATCTAACAAGCAAAGTATAATATGATCACAAAGAAGAAGCTTACTGGCATACCTGATCAACTGTAACAGCCTGAGAATCACTGTATTAAACATACCATAAAACGGCCATAAAACCAGTATTTTTATAACGAGATTCATGCTCGTTAACAGTCATTATTACAGCGAAACCACAGCTATGTAGAACGAATCTCATTAAAGTTAAATTTTAGCGTGACCTAAATTTAGCGTTTCTGATCTCACTCGCTAAAAACGCTAACACCCACAAAACTAAAAAGGGTTTGAACTAAGCATAGTAGCCTATTACCGGTATGCACGCTAAATGTACAGTAGCATTTACAAGCATTTTTAACAGTATTTTGTCTCAACGAAAATTACTTGAAACGGATGGATCATTAAAACCTGGCTTGCTAACTAGGTTTTGCTAGCTGCACCAACTATTACCACTGTAGCAGCCGTGAAACAAGATGCTCAATGGCGTCAAAAACAGGGTTGGGGCCAAGTACATTGGTACTTGTACTTAAGTACAATTTTGCCATACTTGTACTTATACTTAAGTCCTATATCAGTTTTATGGATGTACTTGTACTTATACTTAAATATAATATCAATGTACTTTGAATACTTAATGTACTTACAAGTACTTGAAGTTTATTAGATGTAACAATACAGACAATAAGTAACAGTATGTATTTTTAACATAGTTTTGGACTTTGGGTTTATTAAATAGTGTGAACAGTGAAATGACATGCATAAACATGAAGTCATTCCTCCAACAAACTTGACAAGCTCAGTTAAAACTGTACTTGTACTTGCATTTAAGTACAAATCTTAGTACTTGTACTTGTATTTAAGTCCCAAGGCAAAATTTGTTATGTACTTGTACTTGTACTTCAGTATTTTCTGAAAGTACTTGTACTTTACTTAAATACTTTCAAAAGTACTTCGCCCCAACCCTGGTAAAAAAAAATACGTAAATGGAAGATATAACATGTTAGACATAATTATATGGAAACATCAACATCCATGTCCACTTGTTGCTGGCAATGATGATGACTTACATGTTGAAGTGGATTTCTTGCAACTTTCTCTAGTCCATGCAAAAGGCAATCTAAAGTACCTAACAGTCCACCACTTGGTGCAAGTAGAGCATTAACAAAAGGATCTTGAGAATAGTCACTCCCAAATGCAACCTGAAGAAAGAGTAGTTATGCTAAAACAGTATATCACTTGAATACAAGCAAAGAAAACGTTAATCATACCATGCTAATGGCATTAAGTGTAATGTTTCTGTAGTGGTCTCTCAGATCAAACGATGTCTTGCCATCAGCCACACCCCTCAGTGTCTGGACAAGATCCTCAGCTAGTTTATTGAACTTGGGCACTTGTTTCTTAAGAGCACTGCAGTGATGTAATATTTAGACCATACTGCGTGACTTTCGACCAATCTTTGTTACTTTGTTTACCTAAAAGTGTGCATTAATAAAGTGCGCGTTAATAAGTGTGCATTAAGCTATTTAATGCACACTTTTTGAGCGATCTGATTGGTCGAAAGTCACGTGGTATGGTCTAAGAATATATAGTCCATGTATGAGCAGCACACACACAAAGTGAAGCAAAAGTGTTTCAGCCATCGAAATCGATGGTGCCTACCCAGCGGAGCCAGATGCCATGATAGCACCTGACACTGTTAACGGATGAGTGGGCTGGAGATACTTTGATGCTTTCTTTCTGTGCCCTGGTGGGATTTGAACTTGGGTTTGAAGCCAAAGACTCTACCGGTAAACCACCAGCTAGGGCACTCACCCGCACGCATGCACGCACAAACACACACACACTGCTATACCTTTTAACAAATGCAGGATCATACAATCTTCTGTTCTTCTTCCAGTCCTCGTATTCTGATATGGCGATTAAACTACGCGGTGAACACCTAACAAGGGCAGAAACACATAACATGGTGTGTTTGTACATTTGTATACTTGGTTTCACGACAGAGGCGTGATGGAATGTTTGTGCTGAATAAGAAAAACACACTATGACGAGGTGACTGCCCACTGTAACAGATGAATTTCGAGAAAGTATGCGAAGCTGACAGTAGATCCCGCAAAATTCATCTGTGGACCATGTGCAACAGTAGGCAGTCACCTCGTCATAGCACTTTTTCTCCTTATATTCAGCGTGAACATTCCTTCACGCCTCTGTTGCGAAACCAAATACATGGTTGATTGTTATTTTCACAACATCAGTAGTACCTTTTGCCGAACATAGAATCGAAGGGACCAAATATCCTTGGAACAGTACGACTTGAAACCTCCTAACATATTCATATGCAAGTAAAAGTACATACACAACTATCATCTGCAGTGAATCCTCACCAATTTTAAATGTAGGTTATACAGCGAGGTAGAGGTGTATATGGGAAGTTGGATATCGAGGGCGAAGCCCGAGGAATCCAAATTCACATATGCACCGAAAACCGAAGTTTATAACCGGTTTAAACTATGATTTTGACTTACCTGGAGGAAAAATAGCACACTTGTACCAGCAAGCTACGTACCCGAAACGGCACAAAACATACAAATAGCATGATAAATGGTGCTTAGTTTACTGCCTATAGTGCACGAGTGGTGCCATGTTTTTACACCGGCCCATGCACAGGTATATACACAAATTTGGATACCTTATTAAGATATCATCGTTTAACGTTCACATAAAGGTTTAAATCTTTTGTCTCACCTTTATTCCTTCAGGATCCAACACTACGACCATGGGCATGTGAGCCAGCCATATCACATACACTAGACCGACATCTTTAGACCTGCACAGAGTACAGATAAATTACCATAACAGCGTAAACACCATTACCCACTAGACATGAAGTTTAGATACAGACAAGCTACATACCATTCTCCTAACTGTTTGTAGAAGAAAGAACCCGCCTGCTCTGCTTGCTGCAGCTGTGGTAAATGACCCTTGAAAAATCTGCGGAATTTAGCCATCGATCGACTATGATTCTGTGTTTTACAGTAACAGTGATCACTCACGATGCTCCTTTGGGTGAGGGCAGGTGAGAGAGGCGACGATGGGCTATGAATAGGTAGATAGAGAAAGCTATAACCGTCCCTAAGCTGAGTCCAGCAACTAGGACAAACAACCACACCGCTAGTTGCAGCATCGTGCTCGGAATGATGTGTTAGCAAATGCATTACCGGGGTACTACTCAGCCACACCTAGTTATCAAAACAAAGAAACGTGACACGTGTAGTCTGCGTGTACAATCACAAATAACGCAGCATGATCCATGCCTAGCTTAGTGGGGTTGCTAGCGGCTCTGTTTGTCCTGATCACTCGTCTCAGTGTGGTGCATTCAAGACACGCACGACAGCTGTGACACGAGGTTATGGCAGCTAGAACTGCCATCTCTGCTTCGCAAATCATTTTCCTGGCTAGAAAATCAGATCACTGCAGGGTCTAATAAAAATCACCAAAGGTGCAGATGCCTCGGTGGAATGCCACAATTTCACATACATAGTAAAGTTAAACTGCAGTTGCACTGTAGTAAATACCGTTGCATATTGAATTGACATACTAACAAGTAATGCATGTATGTAGTCAAGTTTTATCATTATGTGTGTTGCCATGATGCAAATAGACGGAAAACAAAAAGCCCACACCCAGTCACAAGAACTGGGCTCCGGTAGCTGGCAGTACCGCACCTACTTGGCCGCAGGGCGAACACTGACTAGTTAATTCGGGCCCGAGTGCATCAGCGTCAACAACTCAGCCTGAGTTGTTGACGCTGGACTTTCCAGGACCAATGCCCTCAGTCGCGTTCATGGGGAGGAAACCATACAGAGATCCCAGGCACTCCTCCTTGCGGAGGGTGTTACTGTAGTACCATGATCCAGACTTGGGAACTCACCCCCTTGAGGTGAGTGGTGGGGTGTGGCAGCAGAGGGAGGTGGAACAGGAGGAGGGGCAGCAGTGGGTGGGGCACTTGGCTGAATTGGAACAGGTGGTTTAGTGGGCTGCCTCCTGGAATAGTACCAATAAGCATGAAATAGATTCTGTTACAGACAGTACACAGACTTGTCAAGGAGATCGACTCTAGCATAGACTTAATTCCCCCAAAATATATGAACAACACACTAGGTACAAATTCAGAAGTATGAAATAAATAAAGGAAGCTGCAGTACATGCTCAACTTATCAAGGAGGCATCAACATAAATTTAAACCAAACATTTTTGCCTCTAAAATGTTTAGTGTTCAGCATCCTACAACGTTCTATTATTCTACTTTTGGATAATAATATTTAGTACTTTTGGATTGCATTTAATTAGCAGATGTTTATGGCACGGATTCTTGGTACATGTACAGCTTTTTGCAGCAGAGGAATTTATTTTGCAATGTCACCGCCCACGCAGAGCTTAAAATGAGCTCCACCTACCATGATACAGGCATCTCAGCGCCAGATCGAAATCGCTGAAGATAGCAGGATCCTAATATGTCTGCATTTTCATTAATGTTCAGTCTTTAAAGCTTATAGTTTGCTAACGAGTTACATCATCTTTTAAGAATTAAAATTCATAAGGCAAAGTTTCTCACTTCAGCTTCGTCAAGCATACTTTAAAGGTAGCGGATGTGCACTAAAAAGTTTAAACTGTCTGAATCAATTACTAGTTTTTAGGTGGCTTCTGCTAACCTTTAGCAGCACGCAAATCTAATTTCGTTAGTCGGTGCTACAATGGCTGAGTTACAACGGGTTTTGTGGCGGTTACTGTGTGATTTTGTTCTCCACTAATTTACATTTAGGCGGCGTTTACACGGTTTCGTTTTCACCGAGAAACGCCGCAGTTGACCATCGGATGCACTATTCGTCCACTCCACACGAATACGAGGACATTCGATAAACACACCAAAACGATTTCAAACATTTTGTATGAGCGTATCTCAGCCTTTATACTTGTAAAGAATGCTAGGAAGAGTCTTCAAACAGCACCGATGGTTTTTCGCAAAGTGACCAGAAATAGGCGGTGACGAAAACGAGCTACGCCCACTTAATATCAAGCTACATGTAGCTGTCTATGAACTGATGATCGGGTTAGTAGCGGCTCTGCTCGTCCTGGTCACTGGGCTCAGTCTGGTTGCTGTGATCGTGTTCTCTGCCTACCTTATCATAGCTCATCGTCGCTTATCTCACCTACCATCACCCAAAGGAGCATCGTGCGTGAGCCGTGCTATTCTAGCTTATATAAGCGTTTCTCTCGGCGTTTCTACATGTTGCTTGCATTGAGTGTAGTAAAGCATGCGTGTTGCTATGGTAGAAATTAGAATACATTTGCTTTGTCAGATTTTTCAAAGGTCACGTGCCACAACTCCAAAAGGCAAAGCAGCAGAAGGGATGGTTCTTTCATGTTCAACTAGGAGAATGGTGCGTTTTAAAACTCCGAGCAGTCACTAAACATTGTGTTCTGTGCAGGTCTAAAGAGGTCGGTCTAGTGTATGTGATATGGTTAGTTCATGTTCCCATGGTCATAGTGTTGGACTCTGAAGGAATAAAGGTGGGTGGGTGGGTCAGTCAGTGAGTAAGTGAGCGAGTGGGTGTATGAGTGAGTGGGCGTGGGCACGAGTAAGTGATATGAGTGAACAAGTGAGTGTGTGCTAGTTTTTGTTATACACTCTTCATTGCATGTGGCGATTAATGAATTTGGAGGTGCCTCTAGTTTTTAATTCGCTCACCTAAGATCCATCGCTGCACTTGTAAACGTATGTGCATAATCAAGAAATACGTCCATGCTTTGATTTTAGCATGTACGTACGAGGCACATGACCACATTTTATCAATTTGCTACAGGATGTTTCCAGTAGAATAGTTCCAAGAGACTCTGATATTTTTCATAGTATGTTTGGAAAAAGGTATTTTATTAGCAAGTCGTTCACTTATCAGCAGCACTTCTGTCTTATGTGGCTCAGGAGTGCTCCACGCAGCTTGTTAGGAATATCAGAATATGAGGACTGGAAGAAGAACAGAAGATTGTATGATCCTGCATTTGTTAAAAGGTATAGTAGTTTGTGTGTGTGTGTGTGTGTTGTGTGTGTGTGCGTGTGTGTGTGTGTTGTGTGTGTTGTGTGTGTGTGTTGTGCGTGTGTGTGTGTATGCGTGTGTGTTGTGTGTGTGTGTGTGTGTGCTGCACATGCATGGATTATGAATCTATTCATCGCTGTAGTGCTCTTAAGAAACAAGTGCCCAAGTTCAATAAACTAGCTGAGGATCTTGTCCAGACACTGAGGGGTGTGGCTGATGGCAAAACGTCGTTTGATCTGAGAGACCACTTCAGGAACACTACACTGCATGCCATCAGTATGGTATGGTTAACCTTATAAAAAGCACATACTCGTAAATGCCTTGTAGGTTGCTTTTGGTGGTGATTTTTTCCAAGATTCTTTTGTTACATCTTTGCTAGCTCCCAGCGGTGGACTGTTGGCTACGCTGGATTGTATTTTGCGTGGTACTGAAAAAATGCTAAGAAACCCATTGCAAAAGGTGATTAATTAGCCAATGTAATATGCCAGTTGATTGTTTGCTGTTCACAGTATGTCAGATTTGGTGAGAACACCAAGTACATTGACAGCATGTGTAGAATGAGAGAGCTGGGTGAGTACTGTATCAGATCAAGAATAAAGGCCCTCAGGAACCAGGAGGATGTGCCCAGTGACTTGCTGACAATGATACTTAGATCAATTGGTGAGTTTGATTCACATGTGCAGTGACAGCCATTGCTCTCACAGATGTGGAAGGAAACCAAGGACTTGAAGATTTGATTGACAACTTTATTCTTTTCTTCATGGCTGGTTTGTGAGGTAAATACTTGCAATATGTCTTACTTGCCTTCACATCAGGTCAAGACACGACAGCTGGATTGCTGTCATTTGCTACGCTAGAGTTACTCAAGCACCCTGACGTACTGCACCGGTATGCATGACCTTAGTTGGTTGGCTGTTACTGTGACCATGTTGCATTGCTCAGGGTTATGGAGGAGATTAATGAGGTTATGGGAGACAGGACTGAAGTGGAAGCAGACGATCTCGATAAGCTGACTTACCTCACTCAGGTGACTACCGTCTCACTGCACCAAATACCTCTGTTGCTCTTGGTTAGGTTTTGGAAGAGACCGTTCGTCTGTATCCGCCTGCTCCCGGAGCTGGGAGGTGCTCACCGCCAGGTGGTATGAGTCTGTGCGGCTATAATATCCCTCCGAATGTGAGGATTACGGTATGTACACAATCGTTGCATGTTGGTCTGAAAATAATATCTTTCGTCAGGTGCCTGGTTATGCTATTCATCGGTTACCCATCAATTTTGATGATCCAATGACGTTTGATCCCGGGAGATTTGCACCAGGAAAACCACGGTGAGAGCCAAAAATAAATTCAGCAACTTATATTTCTTCTGTCCAGACCAAGTCCTTACTCTTATCTGCCATTTGGTATTAGTCATCGAATGTGTATTGGAAGAGTATTTGCTATGGTATGTGGTCATTCTGGATCTGTTGACACTTTTCACTGCACTTGTGTGTGCTTCTCTGTTCACAGATTGAAGCAAAGATTGTTCTTGTTCGTTTACTACAGACGTACACTCTAACACTTCCCGATGACTACACTATACGTGATGGATTGGACTTGACACTCTATCCCATCGGAGGGATTCCATGTACAATGCAGCCTAAAAATTCATAAATTTATTACACAACTGTTTTTTTTTATATTCTGTCAAGTAAGAAACTCTAAATTTGATTTAGCTTTCTCCATTTCGTGCAAAAATGAATAAAACTGTGGCAGTGTTAATTCTGAGAAGACGAGACAGTATCACTCATATAAAACATCCATAACCTTCTTACCCATGAAGACTTCTTCAGTTTTCACTCCTTTATCCAAAACCAGCTTCAACTAGTGACAAGACAACAATAATGATTACACAAAGAATCGGTTAGCTACATACTAACTGAGGCGTTGAGCATCTGTGCACTAAGCAGTGTCTAGCTGCCTAGCAGAGGGTCACTGGTAGAGCCAGGACACCTGTGCACTAAGCAGTGTCTAGCTGCCTCAGAGGGTCACTGGTAGAGCCAGGACACCTGTGCACTAAGCAGTGTCTAGCTGCCTCACAGAGGGTCACTGGTAGAGCCAGGACACATTGTGAAATACAACTCCTGGAACCAGGTCTCACAAGAGTACTGACTGTGCCTCCCACTGCAGGTGTGGGCAGTCCCACCTGAACCTCTAGTGGTCAGTGAGACACAGTCAGTGCTCCCTATGCTAGTACGAGACCAGGTGCCAGAACTCATTTACCTGCAGGTAAGTGTTTCCAACTTTCTTCATATCGCTATCTGCAGCTGTGACTAAAACGGTGACAACAATTAATCTCAACTCATGACACACTGCTTGCTGTCCTTACCTCCAAACCTCCATTCCATATCTATCAGCTGATTAACAGTCAGCGACTGCCCAACAGCAATGCGAGAGAAAGCTACTAGATTAGCTTTCCACTGTGAAAATAAAAACATCAAAACTTGATCTAGACTCATCCCCATGTTTTTTTAAGAGCATGGGAACGAGGCTCTTACCTGACCAGCCACCCAGGCAGCTCTCTCTTCAGAAAGCCCTATTAGAACAATAATAATGAATATTAATGAGGCAGCCATAGAAGCTAACCAAGTTGTTGAACATCGTCCCTGAGATGAACTGCTGAGAGAGACTTCTTGAGAGCAGCTTTGAAGAAGTGAGCACAGAGTCAAGGAAGCAACGTACACCATTGCCTACACACATGCACTCGAAATGAAAGGATATAACTAGAACGGTCTTGACTAGATTCTTCAATGCAGTTCCTCCCAGCGAGAACTCACCAGCGAATTCCTCTAGCTGGCTGACAAACTGAGTAGACTGCAGCAACGCACCATGGTTACTAGCAATGGACGCAACCTCACTTACCGACTGTGGCGCTGCTAGAAATTCAAAAACGAGTACCATCAACTTCTTGAACGCCTAGAGAAGGGACGAGCTTGTAACGGAGGCCTGGTGCTAACATAGTGTACATACGTCTTCTTGGAACTTATTCAAGTTGCCAAAGTCCGTGTAGAACTGGTCTTCGGGCGCCTGGGAGGTAAAATGCAACGCCATGTTTGCTGTCAATGGGCGTGTCTGCTATCCCGTGATGATAAATAGCCTCGCCTCTTTTGACCTTAATACCGTATAGCGGGAAATTTGAAAACTTTCGCAGATAGAGCATTTCGCAAAATACATGTATTTTTGGCGAATCAGCACTATTGCCCAATCTTTGTCAAAAAAAACAAGACATTCGCGGACAATATTTTCGCGAATGCCTGTAATTTGCGAAAATTTTCTCTCACGAAAATTTCCCGCTATACGGTAAGTTACTGCTAAAAATCACTAATAATCTCGAATAATCCTCAAAATTGTCATTACAGTCCTTGCTGTACAGTTTAAATTTTGTTCTTCAATAGGCGTCGACTACGGCGCAGTGGCTGGTAACAGGTCTTGGCCTGTCTGATTGGTTTCTTGGACTCAGGGGTACAGACAGCGGCAGGAGCTGGAGGCTTGGTGAGGGGTGTGGCAGCAGAGGGAGGTGGAACAGGGGGTGGGGCACTCAGCACAGGTGGTTTAGTGGGCTGCCTCCTGGAATAGTACCAATAAGATTGTTACAGACAGCACAGAGATACATGTAGGCAGTTTACATGTACTACATGTACCATAGACTTATTTCTGAAAACAATGAACAACACTAAGTACAAAATTCAGAAGTAAGAAATAAATAAGGGCAGCTGCAGTACAGAATGCAATATGCTCAACTTATCAAAGAGGCATCAACATAAACTTAAACCAAAACATTTTGCCTCTAAAATACCACTACACAGGAGCTCAATTCATTCAAAAGTTTGCTCACTTGGTCGTGTCAACTGCATGAGCAGCTGTACGTGACAGCTCAACTGACTTCCTCTCCTTAGTAGCGGATCTCAGTAATGGAGGTGAGAACACATACGGCTTGATAGGAGAGAGATCGGTAGCTTTCTCTTTGTCACCAGAAGCATCCAAAGACGCCAAAATATTCGGTGGAGAAAACTGATATTTAGCCTTAGGGTCTGGCGTAATCGGAGCCATCACAGCAGAAGCACGTTGTAGAGCGATCTTGGGAGTTTTTACGATTGATATTTTCGGCTCTCTCAGCCCCTCGGCTGGGCTGTATTTTCGCTTGGTGTCCGAGGTACGAACGAGAGAGAATAGAGTGTGTCGCTGGAGGGAAGAGGTGTTTGCTGGAGTTGATTTTGGTAGAGGAGGAGGTGATAAAATGCTACGAGGGAGGACACTGCCTCGTGTTGAGAAGCTAGCTGTCAGCTCTGTGTCACTTTCTTCGGCACTAGAGAATGGTGGAGAGTGAGTGAGTGTGTGAGTGAGTAGGTGAGTGAGTGAGTGAGTGAGTGAGTGAGTGGATGAGTGAGTGAGTGAGTGAGTAGGTGAGTGAGTGAGTTGAGTGAGTTGAGTGAGTGAGTGAGTGAGTGAGTGAGTGAGTGAGTGAGTGGGTAAGTGAGTGGGTAAGTGAGTGAGCTCACATGAATGATTCAGAGCCTGTTCTAGGGACAGTGTCTTCTTTAATCTCATGTTGAGCAACCTTATCAACCGCCATGGCTTCTTCACGTGCACCCGGACCAGTCCCATCAACTTCATCCTCTATTATGATCACACTGTCTTCCTCCTCTTCGACGATCACAGAAGGGACTTTGGTTTCCTCGTTTTCGTTCGGTGATGAACTGACTGGAGGAGAAATGTGAGTTGGAGGTGAATAAAACATGTCCGAGTCGTCAGAGAGAGGAAGGGGTGTGTCAACAGCCATAGCGAGCGGCTTAGAGAGATTCTCAGGTGAGGCTAGCGGAGAATTAGCCACAGTGAACCTACATACAGAGAAATGAACACTTGACTAGTGTCTGCTATAGAGCAGTAACTCAGTGGTTTGTTGTGTACAGTACAAAGCAAGATTCACTCAATCAGGACTAGTGTCTACTATAGAGCAGTAACTCAGTGGTTTGTTGTGTACAGTACAAAGCAAGATTCACTCAATCAGGACTAGTGTCTGCTATAGAGCAGTAACTCAGTGGTTTGTGGTGTACAGTACCTTATCTTCTTGGTCGGGGTGTCTTGGTTAACGGTGGTCACATTATGAGTGGTAGCTTGTTTCAGTATTGACCTCATAGTGAGAGTGGAAGGTGTGTATTGGTCTGGTACTACTCCTAATCGTGGTGTGTGAAGCACAGGCAAACCCTTTGTAACTGACCTAAAGTTAGCAAAACAGAAATACATTATCAATGTAACACAATAATGTGTAAAGCAACAACCTAAAAATTTTAAGTTTTACCAGAATCTTGATGACGTACATTTATATGTCATCGCATGTGACTGTGGTGTGAATCACATGACGTGCATGTGATAGAACTGAAGAGAACGCAACTTACCCAGGTGCGGAGAATCGGCTGAGGAATCCCTTCACGTGAGATGATATCTTCTCGTAGCTGTCAGTCCGAGCAGCGGAGTTGGCAGTCATGATCGATCGCTTGCTGACAGAGCCGCCAATAGTGACAGGAGTGGACAGCTTGAGGAGTGACTCATCAGCTCTACAAATAATGGAGAGCGTGGAATGGTTTCGAGAATATCAGCTATGATATGAACAGCCTTGGATTTTGAATGTGTTTCAATGAGCAAGCCTAACCGTGATCTATTTTTAGATGGTCTATTTTTATCTGCTGTACCTGGAGGTTGTTCGAACATTGCGTACAGCAAGAGGAGTGGAGATGAATGGAGTGGAGATAGCTGACCTGACAGGAGACCCCTTGACTGGAGTGAAGGCACTGAGGGAGGGAGGGAGAGTGGGAGAGAGTGGGAGGGGAAAGGGGGAGAGAGGGAGGGGAGAGGGAGGGAGAGCGAGAGAAAGAGAGAGAGGGAGAGAGGAAGGGAGAGAGGGAGGAAGGGAGGGGAAGGGAGGGAGAGAGAGAGAGGGAGGGAGGGAGGGAGGGAGGGAGGGGGGAGAGAGAGGGAGGGAGGGAGGGAGGGAGGGAGGAGAGGGAGACAAGAGTAATGGTGACTAGGTCAAATTTCTTACTGTGCTTCTCCAACTTTCTTAGCCACAGCCAGTGCCATGTCAGCTTGTGACATGAACCTGTGTCTAGCTCCCATTGGTACAGCAGCAGACAATGGCTCGGGAGGGTCCACTAGGGAGGGGAAGGATTATGAAGATTGTTGAAATGCATAGCAAAACAGACTATACAGCACATGCTGCAATGCAGCTAAAACACTTCTTAAACTACAAGTGCAGTTAGTGTATTCCCAAAATTAATAATGCTTTTACTTACAATAACACTAGCTAAAGTTAAGGGTTTGTAACTTGGTAACTTTACGGCTGTTCAAACTTTTGTGTAAAGCGCACAAGTCTTAGAGTCTGTGGGTGGTTTACTCACCTGTCAGTTGCAAGCACTCTTTCATCTTGTCAGCAATCTCTTCAGTGCACAGCTCTTGCAGTACATCAGGAAGCAGAGAGGAGAGACCATTGACGATACTGCTCGCTGCCTTGGCTCGCCGGTAACCATCCTCAGCATGTGCCTTGAGCTGCTTGTTCAAGAGGATAGCCTCAGTGTCGCGATGATGTTGGATCAGGAGAACAGCATGAAGATTAGTAGCTGGCTCTGTACCAATACTGTCCAGTGTACTGCATATTAGATTCTGTGGGCGAGTGAGTGAGTTGGTGAGTGAGTGAGTGAGTGAGTGAGTGAGTGAGTGGGTGATTGATTGATTGAGAGAGTGAGAAGTGAGAGAGAGAGAGAGAGTGAGTGAGTGGGTGAGTGAGTGAGTGAGTGGGTGAGTGAGTGAGTGAGTGAGTGAGTGAGTGAGTGAGTGAGTGAGCTGGTTAGTGAGTGATGAGTGTATACCAGGTCAGTTGCGTCCAATGGTAGATGGACTACATCTTTCACTGCATCATCTGTGGAAAACACAATAGCAATCAAACTCAACAGATCATTATGACAGTGTCAACTCACACTGCAGACAGCACAAGAGAAAGTGCTTCAGCAAATCCTCACCAAACTCCGCCTCCTTGTATGCAATCTACAAACATGAAATAACAGTGATTAATGAAATGTAAAAAACTCATCTTCAGCGTTACATATACCATTAGTTCGAAGGCGTCATATGTGTTGGCGCCAGCTACAAGTGCCTCAACCTTGAGATGGAGATACTCCTCGAACACACCACAGCTCGGAGAGACGATATCCAGATACGATAAAGCAGAGTCACATTCATCTAGTACAGAACGGCAACCCAATGAAACACGGCGCTTAATTCTTTTACATGTAGTCGACGATATGCGTCATATTACCTTCCGTTAAAAGGGCGTGGATGATGAACTGGTGTTGCCATGACAACAGCTCCTCGCTCTGCCTGGGCAACAGCCTAACTGCCTCCTACAGAGAAACATACGTGTTCTTGACTGTGCAGCAGTTACGGCCCAAGAAATGTATGCTAATTATTAACCCTGCAGCACCCCACGTCACTACACAGCCATTAGACACATACAAATAATGACACCAGATTCCACAGCAGAACTAGCTAATACAGCTACTTGCATCTTCACAAAAAGTAAATCTATGCAAGTGCCTAATTTTTATCTAATTATCAAAAAAAATGAAACAGATGGTTCAAATTTATATAGCAAACACAAATGATAGTATGTCAGCATTTCTGAGTAGGCCTCGGTGTCTAACCTATATGTAAGCTACCATAGACCACTTGAGAATAATTATTGTGCAAGAACATTGTGAATATATGAAGGTACAAGTGAGGTACATAACAATATACAATCACATGCACAAGATGTAACAGATAAACAGAATATGTGTATAAAACAAGATTTAAAACATTAACACAAGTAGGATCAGTACATCATACATGAGAAAAAGTTAATTCTATCAGTGTGTTATGTGTGGTGCATTATGATCAGAGTAGATTATTATCCTGTATCTATTCTGACCAATCAGATTACAGAAGTAGAACAGCTACGTCATACATCACGAACTATGCATGTATAATTCACTGCTAATTGTAATTCAACATCACACGAGTAGGAGATTTGTAAACTAGCCTAACGTAGAGAAAAATGTAACAGTTTGTATAAATTATATCCAACAGCAGCTGTAGTGGATGACAATCTATCGTCATATGTATACTCATTATTATAGCAATATCAATTCCGACCAATCAGATCACAGAAATAGAACAGCTACGCCATACATCACGCTTGTTTTTATATTCTTATATAAGAGGCATCTTCTCGTAGAAATTTTACTTGTTTAAAATAAACTGTTAGAAATGATGCTTTGTGTTCTATCTTCTGCTCTCCTTCTACTGTGGGTTAACAGCATCAAAGGTAAGACCAGTGAGTAGAGGACATACATTTTACACACATTTTCTAGCTCAAGGTGAGTGCTATTCACGAGGGAGCCCTGACTGTGACAGAGCTCTCGGTATTGCTGCTTGCAAGGCATACACCATGACTAATCCAGGATCACGTCTACCACAGTATTGTGACAGTTTGATGAACACTGTAAGCAATAAAGCACCAAGGGTGCAGATGCCTCGGTGGAATGCCACCATTTCACATACAACAGCCAATCAGCGCTGACCACTAATTCAACTGGGCGTGTCTAGTTGGAGTGCATGGCACAAAACACGAGCAATCGAGATATAGCTTGCTTACACCATTTCTTTAGACATGCGCTGCTATCCTGTAGTGAAGTTCTAACCTGTCAGCTTCTAGGCAGTCAATTGTGGGTAGTTTTGTGCTACGGCGAACTCTAGATCGCCAGCAACTGCCATTGATCGCGAGGTAAGCAAATTACGCCATAACTCAAGAACGAAGCTTCATATACAAGTCTGCCACGCTGTTCATACACTCACTGGCTGCAAGGCAGCCAGCTTTAGACAACTTTGTCTCCTCAGAAGTCTACATCACCACCAACAGCCTTCTAGGCGAGCAATTCACGCGGTAACTTACGCACCAAGCTTTAAAATCAAACTTCTGAAAATACAAATCCGAGCAAGTATCGATTTCTACCCGTGTTGCTTGTTTCAGCGCTTAGTTTTCAGCGAGCGCCGAGAAATCGTTGCGACAGACTGACTGACAGAATGAACAGATTTCACGAAACCCTCGGCGTGGGTTGCACATTGTAGAGAAAGCTCCTTAGTTATGGTTTGCAGAAGGAGCTTTGCAGCTAAAGCCAACCTGCTTGCTATTGAAACTGCACAGGTAACCAGAAGACAGCAAAGTGCTGACCACAAGGACAAGGTGTGTCAAGTGGGCGTGACCGCGAACACTGAGTAGGTAGCCATTGCTCTTGACTTTTATAGGCGTTTTTCTTGAGATTTCTACGCACCCCAGAGCTGTCCTGAAGTTTAGATGGAATATACAAGTACCTAGGTAGTCAACTATGGGCGCTTTGGTCGTCAGAGAGGTCCAAGATGGCCGTCAAGGTGAGCCAGCCATACATAACTCGAGAACGAAAGCACTTTAGCAAAATCCACGAGTCACATTGCAAGCCATTGTCGAGCTAAGCCTGTTCATACCTTTACCGCGTTTCAGAAGTGAGCGATGGTCTCTGCAGCTCGATGGACAGAATGAATGACAAACTAAGTACCGTAACCCTCGCGCATGCGCCGAGGGTTAATGACTGAATGAACAGCCTTCACGAAACCCTCGGCGTGTTGCACATTGCAGAGTTAGCTTTGCAGCTAAAGCAAACCTGCTTGCTATTGAAACTGCACTGCTAACCAGAAGACAGCGAAGTGCTGACCACAACCGAGACAAGGTGTGTCAAGTGGGCGTGACCGTGAACACTGAGTAGGTAGCCATTGCTCTTGGCTTTGATAGGCTCTTTATTGAGATGTCTACGCACCCCCAGAGCTGTCCTGCTGTTTAGATGGAATCTACAAGTACCTAGGTAGTCAACTATGGGTGCGTTTGTAGTCAGAGAGGTCCAAGATGGCTGTCAAGGTGAGCCAGCCATACATAACTCGAGAACGAAAGCACTTTAGCAAAATCCACGAGTCACATTGCAAGCCATTGTCATGCTAAGCCTGTTCATACCTTTACCGAGTTTCAGAAGTGAGCGATGGTCTCTGCAGCTCGTTGGACAGAATGAACGAACGAACGAGTGAATGAATGACAGAGCAAGTACCGTAACCCTCGCGCATGCGCCGAGGGTTAATGACTGACTGACTGACACCACGATTACTGTATGCCTCGTGGCTCCGCCCACCGAGGCATAATAACTTGTAACTGAGCTATGACATGTGTCTCTGTAGTGTAGCCCTCCTTTGAATACATGTATGGATATTCATCGCTGCAACTCATCAGCCTCTTCAGGCTACTATCAGATCCAGACTGCTAATGGCAGTCTAGAGCAGGTCTACTGTGACATGGAGGGAGCCAACTGTGGAGGAGAGGGAGGCTGGACAAGAGTGTTTCGATTAAACATGACTGATCCATCCAGTCAGTGTCCTGCAGGCTTTAGTCTAACAACACAAAATGGTGTCAGGTTCTGCATTCGTAGTAATACAGCTGCTGGATGTACTGGAATAGACACAGACAACTTTGGACATGAATACACACAAGTGTGTGGATTGGTACGTGGGTATGCATACCATACACCAGATGCTTTTGGACCACTTGGTCGATCCTCTGAACCACTGAGTGGTAACTATGTTGATGGTGTCTCCATAACCTATGGTACTCCACCAAATCATCTATGGACATACGCTGCTGGTTTGACAGAAGAAGGAGGATCTATCAGTACAACCTATGCCTGTCCTTGCAACACTGACGGTGTGAAAAGCAATGTTCCCTCATACGTAGGCAGTGACTACTACTGTGAGTCTGGTGTTCTTGATTTAGCTGTTCAATGGTATACTGATGATCCTCTGTGGGATGGTATGCAGTGTGGAGGGACTGAAGGACCATGTTGTACCAGTCCAACCTTGCCTTGGTTTAACAGAAACATGCTGAGCCCTACTAATGATGATATCCTGATGAGGGTCTGCTTAAACGAAGACGCTAGTAATGAAAATATTGGACTGGAACATGTTGAAATCTATGTTAAATGAGCATCGTCCATTAATTCTTATCTCTTGCATATTTTGTCCACTAGACAGTAAACATTGTGTATGCTACCATAGACCACTTGAGAATAACTATTGTGCAAGAGTTGAATTGTCATTTTTTCTGAATCTATGAAACTGAACTATGAAACATCTCGTCCTGTGAGCGAGCTCCGTACTGACAGTTAAAACACCTTTAATTTGATAGCATCAGTGCGAATGTAGACAAAGGGGAACACTTTGGAACCAATACTGATCAAAACACTTCCGTTGAAATGATTTAAAATTCTATCAGCCCTGAACTGACAGTTGACAACTCCACTCCCATAAGAGGTAAACCGGAACCATCAGGTACATACCCTGGTAGGCAACTGATTGGATAGTGTCAGGAGTCCATAATCGACTGCGCCTACGAAGAGTAGGAGTGTGAATCGCCCACGCTTTAATTGGATTTTCTGCCAGCAAACTGTCGCTAGCGGATATACCATTTTTAGCGCAGTAGACCGCACCTCCTTGAACATGGCACACATCAAGCAACCTGAGAGCAACTGTATGTACTCGTGAAAGCATCTGATAGCCTGGGCTATCTAGCCACATCGTGGCGTCGCTATCTAGATCACCTGTACGTTCGTGGTTCAGCTATCTGATTGTTTCGAAGCTGTTTATCGCTTGATCATACAACTGGATCCCTGGAGCTGCTGTGCTAAGCTGTCAGCATAGCTGTTCTGCTTCAGTTATGTGTTGTATCACTGCCACTAACCGTAACAACTACTGTTATATCTCAGGTAAGGAATGGAACTCTCTGAGAAACAGCTGACCAGTGATACAACTACGAAGCTTTGATCGAACGGAACTGGGACAGCCGCGCTCACAAGGATTGACGAAGGCAACGACTGGCTTGTAAATCGAGCTAGAAATGGAGACCAAGATGCTTCCTTAGCGCTTAGATCATAGACAATTCTCTGTCTTCAGTATTGAGCTGCCATCTTTAAGCGCTAAAAATAGTATATCCGCTAGCGACAGTTCGCTGGCAGAAAATCCAATTAAAGCGTGGGCGATTCACACTCCTACTCTTAGTAGGCGCAGTCGATCATGGACTCCTGATGGTGTAGATATTAGAGTCTTCAGCAATGGGATTGATGTAGAATTGATGTGGTAAATTCTCACAATCAAGGCAACAGCAAACAATACCACCACTACTGGAAGGTCTGGTATTACCATCCTGATCCACTAGTAGACTTAATGGTATACTTGCACATTGGGATTGTCAACACCAAGTATACCATTGTTCCGATTATGTCATCATTACTTCTCACTTTTGATTTTTCGCTGTTCATATAATAAGAAGTTTACCCTAAATCTGTTTTGGGTACTCTGTAAGTGTACTACGCGTATCTGATTGCTGCTGCCCTAGAGCTGGCTCGTACAGGGATCACCATGATAAACTTCCACCAGCAAGATGTCAGGTCGCTATTCAGAGCTTGAATAGCATGCACAATACACGTTTACTGATTTCTACACCATACTGTTCCACCTTGTGGTTTATCAGCCGCCAGGAAAATACATGTTACCAAAAATTACCAACCTGCAACTAAGAGAAGAGTGTCATTTGCATATATGAATAGAAAAGATCAAACAGCCAACTTCACAATACACAATGTAACAGTTATCCAGTTCTATATGTTAAACATAATATAGCTCTTTCTTGGAGAAGACATGTGCGTGCTATACAGAAGGTGATCTCCTTCCTTTGTAGGAACTAGATCATGAATCGAACACTTATCAAATGAAGTAGTGCGTGCTAGCAAGGCATAGTATAACTCAATAAAGGGATGACAATCATCTTCCATAGGTACTAGATCGTGAATCGAACACTTATCAGGTAATCCGGAATTCATGGCAGATTTCTTTGAAGTGGTTTGTGCTTGCGTCTTGGTCTGGTCATCATCGCGAATGAGGTGCATGTCAGCATAGTGCATGACAGATACACGTTTCTTGTCAATGCAAGTTTGGAGATAAGGCTCCATGCTGGCTGGAAACTGCAGTGTTACTTTGACACAGCCTGGCTTAATCATGTGAATGCTTAAGTAGCGCCGGTATATTTCAAACACTTCTTGCAGGAACAACTCAATGTCATCAAAAAAAGTGATATTTTTAAAGATTACAATAAGACAAGGCTTGTCGCGATTGAACGGCTCGAGGATAACTTCTTGATCGGTTATTGGTATTGAGCGACGAACATACTTAAAATGTTTCTTGTATTGGCTCATTCTCTCAATAAGAGTGCTATCATTTGTTTTGTCGACTAAGCCTTCAAGGATAGTGGGATTGGTGAAGGTCCACTTCTCTTGTAGTTGGTCAACAAGCGGAACATCTTCTGACAAACTGCTGCTTGTTAGTACCAGTGGATCACCTTTAGGACCACGTAACACTTCATTGAGCCACCTCACAGCATCTCTGGTTTCAGGATAGCGATTATCCAGCCATCGAAGTGCCAGCACAACTATATCTCCAAACTCCGTCTTTAGATTCCTGATCTTTGTCTGAATATCTTGATATAGTGTCACTTGCTGCTCATGACCTCCTTTAGCTATGTGTTACGATTACAATTATTTCACACCATTTTAACGCTTTCTCACCATGAATATCATGCTGAAGCCAATCTAAGGCAGCATTTTAGCTCTGCTTCAGGATCTGCTGGATTAGTCTTTAGCCAACTGTCAAGCATTTTCATTCTGCAAAGAGTAACATCTCCACGGTTGTCACTCTCTATTACATCTAAGCAATCCATCTTCAGTCGCAGATTTACTCCCAGTTCTTTCCAGAATTTACTAAAATGCTTAGTCTTATTAAAGCAAGTCATAAAAAAATCATGAGAAGAAGCCATGGCTAAAGAAAACTTCTGAGAAAATTAGCTCCGACAGCAACTGCCCTGTCATAGTGCAATCATAGATTAATATCTACGTATAGGTTACGTATGATGCAATAAACCTGCTGTGTTGTCATGTGAACAAACACAGACAATTAATGAATAGATTTCACAAAACCCTTGGCATGTCTGCACATTGTAGTGTTAGGTCTTGGTTTGAAGCAGCTATAGTGCCAACCTGTTAGCTATTTAGTGCTAACAAGAAGACAGCAAAGTGCAGTGTGTCATAAGGGCGTGACCATGAACACATGAGTAGGTAGCCATTGATGTAGTGTATGTTCTTTCTTGAGATGTCTACGCACCTTCAGAGTTGTCCAGCAGTTTATGTGGAATTGTGGAGACATCTCGTCTAAACTATTGATTTGTGCGGGTCACAATAGCTACATGTATTATATTATGTCTATAAATAGCTGCAGTGCACTGTGATCTGATATTAATAATTAGGCTCCACAGCAGAACATAGTATCTCTCACTAGTGACATGTACATGTATAGCAGAACAAGTATCACTCACTAGTGACATGTACATGTATAGCAGTACATAGTATCACTAACTAGTGACATGTACATGTATAGCAGTACATAGTATCACTCACTAGTGACATGTACATGTATAGCAGTACATAGTATCACTAACTAGTGACATGTACATGTATAGCAGTACATAGTATCACTCACTAGTGACATGTACATGTATAGCAGAACAAGTATCACTCACTAGTGACATGTACATGTATAGCAGTACATAGTATCACTAACTAGTGACATGTACATGTATAGCAGAACAAGTATCACTCACTAGTGACATGTACATGTATAGCAGTACATAGTATCACTAACTAGTGACATGTACATGTATAGCAGTACATAGTATCACTAACTAGTGACATGTACATGTATAGCAGTACATAGTATCACTAACTAGTGACATGTACATGTATAGCAGTACATAGTATCACTCACTAGTGACATGTACATGTATAGCAGTACATAGTATCACTCACTAGTGACATGTACATGTATAGCAGTACATAGTATCACTCACTAGTGACATGTACATGTGTAGCAGTACATAGTATCACTCACTAGTGACATGTACATGTATAGCAGTACATAGTAACACTCACTAGTGACATGTACATGTATAGCAGTACATAGTATCACTCACTAGTGACATGTACATGTATAGCAGTACATAGTATCACTCACTAGTGACATGTACATGTGTAGCAGTACATAGTAACACTCACTAGTGACATGTACATGTATAGCAGTACATAGTATCACTCACTAGTGACATGTACATGTGTAGCAGTACATAGTATCACTCACTAGTGACATGTACATGTATAGCAGTACATAGTAACACTCACTAGTGACATGTACATGTATAGCAGTACATAGTATCACTCACTAGTGACATGTACATGTATAGCAGTACATAGTATCACTCACTAGTGACATGTACATGTGTAGCAGTACATAGTAACACTCACTAGTGACATGTACATGTATAGCAGTACATAGTATCACTCACTAGTGACATGTACATGTGTAGCAGTACATAGTATCACTCACTAGTGACATGTACATGTATAGCAGTACATAGTAACACTCACTAGTGACATGTACATGTATAGCAGTACATAGTAACACTCACTAGTGACATGTACATGTATAGCAGTACATAGTATCACTCACTAGTGACATGTACATGTGTAGCAGTACATAGTATCACTCACTAGTGACATGTACATGTATAGCAGTACATAGTAACACTCACTAGTGACGTGTACATGTGTAGCAGTACATAGTATCACTCACTAGTGACATGTACATGTGTAGCAGTACATAGTATCACTCACTAGTGACATGTACATGTATAGCAGTACATAGTAACACTCACTAGTGACATGTACATGTGTAGCAGTACATAGTATCACTCACTAGTGACATGTACATGTGTAGCAGTACATAGTATCACTCACTAGTGACATGTACATGTATAGCAGTACATAGTATCACTCACTAGTGACGTGTACATGTATAGCAGTACATAGTAACACTCACTAGTGACGTGTACATGTATAGCAGAACATAGCAACACTGGAGGAGCATACATTTGTGAATTCATGAGGAGAGCCAGAGTAAGCCACAAGTCAGGTACATAAACAATATACAATCACATACACAAGATGCGACAGGTAACAGACAAAACAGAATAATTATGTGTATAAAACACGATTTATAACTAGGTATACTTACAGCATGTATTTGCCTCGCACGGAAATAAAATTCATTAATAATAATAATGCATGGTACCAACCAAAAGAAAAGACAAACAACATAAGTTACTAGATTAAATTAGATCGATAGCCACAAATATCTCTCTTGAAATCAGAGAGGGATGAAGGCATCATGAAGCGGAGACAATCTGCTGCAGGGACAATCTCATGATCAGCAGGTACCATAGTTTAACAGTGTCCGGGAAAAAGGAGGAGTCATAAGCATGAAATGTCTTAGCATTGAGTCAAGAATCATAACCTGTTCTTCAGTTTCTGTAGACAGTCTTTTGTTAGCCCTTTCACGAATTCGAAGGTGTGAAAGTCTGTTTGCTCTATTATTTGTAATGGAGAGTAAATACAGCGCGGGATTATGCTTTTACCGAGTAGCAGTGGTGTCTCTCTTTAAGTTCACGCTGTCTGCGCTTCCCCTCCCGTGCCAAAGCCCTGGTTCTTGCTGCAGCATCAGTCACAGTATCGCTGATGAGGGCGGTGCATGGAAAGCGAGATGGGAAGGCAAATCGTCCATTTTGTAGTCGAGTTATGAAAGAACGTCGAGTAGTTATGAAAGAACGTGCAATCCCGGGGCCTTGCAATTGCTGCCCTCGTGGCCCTCGCATACAATACTACAGTATGGACCTCGCCATATGGACTGATTGCATTCCTAAGCGTGACATATATATATATATATACATATATACAAACATACAATTTCGACACAGTACTCCGCGATTACATGCCTCGCGCTAAGGCGCTCGGCAATAAAACATTCACACGAGTAGAATCAGTACATCATATACATGAGAAAAAGATAATTTTAACAGTGCGGTACGTGTGGTGCGTCCTGTATCTATTCTGACCAATCAGATTACAGAAGTAGAACAGCTACGTCATACATCACGAACTATGCATGTATAATTCTTTTCTTAATTATTGTTCAACATTCACACGAGTAGAAGATTTGTAATATAACCTTACATCAAACATGAGAAAAAACGTGAAAATTTTAACAATTTGTACAAACTATATTTAACAGCAGCTGTAGTGGATGACAATCATTCATCATAATTATAGCATTTTTATTCTGACCAATCAGATCACAGAAGTAGAACAGCTACGTCATACATCACGCTCGTTTTATATCCCTATATAAGAGGCATCTTCACGTAGAAATATTATCTGTTTAAAATAAACTGTTAGAAATGATGCTTTGTGTTCTATCTTCTGCTCTCCTTCTACTGTGGGTTAACAGCATCAAAGGTAAGACCAGTGAGTAGAGGACATACATTTTACACACATTTTCTAGCTCAAGGTGAGTGCTATTCACGAGGGAGCCATGACTGTGACAGAGCTCTCGGTATTGCTGCTTGCAAGGCATACACCATGACTAATCCAGGATCACGTCTACCACAGTATTGTGACAGTTTGATGAACACTGTAAGCAATAACTTGTAACAGATCTATGACATGTGTCTCTGCAGTGTAGCCCTCCTTTGAATACATGTATGGATATTCATCGCTGCAACACATCAGCCTCTTCAGGCTTCTATCAGATCCAGACTGCTAATGGCAGTCTAGTGCAGGTCTACTGTGACATGGAGGGAGCCAACTGTGGAGGAGAGGGAGGCTGGACAAGAGTGTTTCGATTAAACATGACTGATCCATCCAGTCAGTGTCCTACAGGCTTTAGTCTAGCAACACAAGACGGTGTCAGGTTCTGCACTCATAGTAATACAGCTGATGGATGTACTGGAATAAACGCAGACAACTTTGGACACGACTACACACAAGTGTGTGGATTTGTGCGTGGGTATGCATACTATACACCCGATGCTTTTGGACCACTTGGTCGATCCTCTGAACCACTGAGTGGTAACTATGTTGATGGTGTCTCCATAACCTATGGTACTCCACCAAATCATCTATGGACGTACGCTGCTGGTTTGTCAGAAGCAGGAATCTTCATCGATATAAACTCTGCTTGTCCTTGCAACACTAATGGTGTGGAAAGCCTTGTTCCCTCATACGTAGGCAGTGACTACTACTGTGAGTCTAGTGCTCTTGATGGAGCTGCTGTTTCCCGACAATGGTATACTGATGATCCTCTGTGGGACGGTATGCAGTGTGGAGGGACTGAAGGACCATGTTGTACCAGTCCAACCTTGCCTTGGTTCAACAGGAACATGCTGAGCCCTACTAATGATGATATCCTGATGAGGGTCTGCTTAAACCAAGCAGCTGGGGATGAAAATATTGGACTGGAACGTGTTGAAATCTATGTTAAATGAGCATCGTCCATTAATTCTTATCTCTTGCATATTTTGTCCACTAGATAGTAAACATTGTGTATGCTACCATAGACCACTTGAGAATAACTATTGTGCAAGAGCTGAATTGTTATTAATAATTACAAGTAAAGTAAAAAACCTTTAATAAAAAAAACTGAAAAGTGTAGGGATGACACTTGCAAAAGTAAAGGAACAAGATGGGATGATGCTTGCAAAAGTAAAGGAACAAGATGGGATGATGCTTGCAAAAGTAAAGGAACAAGATGGGATGATGCTTGCAAAAGTAAAGGAACAAGATGGGATGATGCTTGCAAAAGTAAAGGAACAAGATGGGATGATGCTTGCAAATGTAAAAGTCCCAAGTATCCCTACATCAGCGGCTTGCTACAATGACGTGCAACTGACAAGTGTGGAATCCTCTTCCTATACCTGTTACAACCATCAATTACTTCATCGGACTGCGTCCTCCAAACACAGCTATCTGCAGCTTATTCACAACTGTCAACTACTTCATCGGACTGCGTCCTCCAAACACAGCTACCTGCAGCTTATTTAAAACTGTCAACTACTTCATCGGACTGCGTCCTCCTAAACACAGATACCTCTAGTTATTCACAACCGTCAATTACTCTATCGGACTGCATCCTCCTTCAAGCCGCTGATGTAGGGATACTTGAGACTTTTACATTTGCAAGCATTATTCCATCTTGTTCCTTTACTTTTGCAAGCATCATCCCATCTTGTTCCTTTCCTTTTTCTAAGAGTCATCCCTACACTTTTCAGTTTTTTTTTATTAAAGGTTTTTTACTTTACTTGTTCCTGTTACTTTTTTGATCACTATCAGTTTGAACTTATTAGTTGTATTCTATGTTAGATGTTATTTCATTTTTACAACTCTGTGGGCAGTATATAGATACTAGTCTAGCAGAGATGTGAACGTGCACAGCCTCTTGAGAGTAAGGAGTGTGGTTTAAATGTTTAATATTACCAATCACAAGAATAATCATTTTAATTGAAAGGTTTAAAATAGTTGAAGAGGTTGAGGACGCAGACAGCATAATGTCAAGTCCAGGTATGATTTGACAACATGATACTTGTTAGTATTGTAATGGATGAAGAAGAGACTAGCACTAGTGACAAAACTGACAATTCATGTTGCAGCGAGCCTAAATAGTAGGAGCACGCCTAGTAGAATCTTGTTGATGTCAATATCACACGCACAGAGGCTTCTAGTCCTTTACAACTTACGCTGCGTGGTGTAGGAACCTTACTGTGCGTAGAATCTTGCCGCCGGTATGCTCAGAATACTCAAGTTGTTCACGTATGTGTAAGCCAGCTTTAACCCGCCATCTGAAGCTTTAACGAACAGATCAGTGTTATTTAGGGTATAGTACTGGTCTAGACACATTTTCATACCTTTGGCTTGCGCGCTGAAGCGTCCAGAGCAGAGACAAAACGCAGTAGCGAGATAGCTGCAAAACTGATGTGGGCGGAGTTAATGATAAGAAGCGACAAGAGGGTTAATTAATGAAGTGGCTAGTCCAAAACGGTCCAAAAACCATGTTTTTCAAGGATTACTCGCTTCTGGTAGTGTTTGATGCCTATCTAAGAAGTAAGTGCACTAACCCAGATATATACACATGCGATGGTGCAGGTTTGGTAGTGATTCGTTCACTCAGGACAGCGCTATGCTTGTCAAAGAAGAAGAAGAAGAAAGATGAACAATTCGCGTGGGCGGCGATTTCAGTTTACCACTTTAGAAACGTCTGTCAGCTTCGCCAAAGGTATTTCCATGCTCAGAACAATCGCATGATCAATCCTAGATGTCTGGAATCTCAAGAAACGCTATAACAGCGAAGATCTGCAAATGCTCTCTGTCTTGATTTTCGTCGTCAAACAAGCAGTCCCGGCGACTTTCATAGACGTCCTGCAAGCGCTTACACTTCAGAGTCACTTAGAGAAAGTTAAAATGCAGTATAAATGTATAATAGTAGAGATATGTGCGAAAACTCATTTTCACACATGAGTAGCCGCCATCTTAATTCGAGGTCATCCCTACATATCATTGCCGATCGGCAATGATAATTTTGTCATTTCTCTGAATCTATGAAGCTCTTAGCAGGAGTGTTGTTAGATTAACTTCCACTCCTCCTCTACTGATATACACAACACACACTACTAGTTGCAGAAGGTGCAGTGATGTCACTGCCATCCAGTATTTCTCTTGATAATATTCATGCACCCATGGGGATCACCATGAACAGTATCAGAATACGTGACTACAAGAAGCTGAACCACGAGAGGATCTTAATGTTACTAAACAAATTATGTCACTCATGACAACCACAGCAGTACATAGTATCACTCACTAGTGACATGTACATGTATAGCAGTACATAGTATCACTGCAGGAGCATACATTTGTGAATTCATGAGGTGAGACTGAGTAAGCCACAAGTCAGGTACATAACAATATACAACCACAGAACAAGATGTGACAGATAACAGATAAAAAGTATATGTGTATAAAACACGATTTATAATAAAACATTCACACAAGTAGGATCAGTACATCATACATGAGAAAAAGATAATTTTAACAGTGCGTTACGTGTGGTGCGTTGTGATTATTATCCTGTATCTATTCAGACCAATCAGATTACAGAAGTAGAACAGCTACGTCATACATCATGAACTATACATGTATAACTCTTTGCCTAATTATTGTTCAACATTCGCATGAGTAGAAGATTTGTAATATATCCTTACATCAAACATGAGAAAAAACGTGAAAAATTTAACAATTTGTACAAAATTATATTCAACAGCAGCTGTAGTGGATGACAATCATTCATCATAATTATAGCATTTCTATTCTGACCAATCAGATCACAGAAGTAGAACAGCTACGTCATACATCACGCTTGTTTTATATCCCTATATAAGAGGAATCTTCTCGTAGAAATTTTACCTGTTTAAAATAAACTGTTAGAAGTGATGCTTTGTGTTCTATCTTCTGCTCTCCTTCTACTGTGGGTTAGCATCGTCAAAGGTAAGACCAGTGAGTAGAGGACATACATTTTACACACATTTTCTAGCTCAAGAGGAGTGCTATTCACGAGGGAGCCATGACTGTGACAGAGCTCTCGATATTGCTGCTTGCAAGGCATACACCATGACTAATCCAGGATCACGTCTACCACAGTATTGTGACAGTTTGATGAACACTGTAAGCAATAACTTGTAACAGATCTATGACATGTGTCTCTGCAGTGTAGCCCTCCTTTGAATACATGTATGGATATTCATCGCTGCAACCCATCAGCCTCTTCAGGCTACTATCAGATCCAGACTGCTAATGGCAGTCTAGTGCAGGTCTACTGTGACATGGAGGGAGCCAACTGTGGAGGAAAAGGAGGCTGGACAAGAGTGTTTCGACTAGACATGACTGATCCATCCAGTCAGTGTCCTGCAGGCTTTAGTCTAACAACACAAGACGGTGTCAGGTTCTGCACTCGTAGTAATACAGCTGCTGGATGTACTGGAATAGACACAGACAACTTTGGACACAACTACACACAAGTGTGTGGATTTGTACGAGGGTATGCATTTTATACACCAGATGCTTTTATATCCTCTGGACCACTGAGTGGTAACTATGTTGATGGTGTCTCCATAACCTATGGTACTCCACCAAATCATCTATGGACATACGCTGCTGGTTTGACAGAAGAAGGAACCGTCCATACAAACTCTGCTTGTCCTTGCAACACTAATGGTGCGGAAAGCCTTGTTCCCTCATACGTAGGCAATGACTACTACTGTGAGTCTGGTGTTCTTGATAATTTTTCCCCACAATGGTATACTGATGATCCTCTGTGGGATGGCATGCAGTGTGGAGGGACTGAAGGACCATGTTGTACCAGTCCAACCTTGCCTTGGTTCAACAGGAACATGCTGAGCCCTACTAATGATGATATCCTGATGAGGGTCTGCTTAAGCCAACCAGCTGACGATGAAAATATTGGACTGGAACGTGTTGAAATTTATGTCAAATGAGCATCGTCCATTAATTCTTATCTCTTGCATATTTTGTCCACTAGACAGTAAACATTGTGTATGCTACCATAGACCACTTGAGAATAACTATTGTACAAGAGCTGAATTGTTATTTTGTCATTTTCTCTGAATCTATGAAACTGTTAGCAGGAGTGCTGTTAGACTAACTTCCACTCCTCCTCTACTGGTAAACACAACACACACTACTAGTTGCAGAAGGTGCAGTGATGTCACTGCCATCCAGTATTTCACCTGATGATATTCATGCACCCATAGGGATCACCATAACCACTAGAAAGACTAGAGTTCAATGGAACACATACCCGTGCGCTGAATCATGCATTTAGTATACACAATAGTGTTTGAAGAAATCAGATTTGTAGACTTAATTGTTCATGCACGTTTATTATCCTATTCTAATCATGATGCAACATTTGTCTCTATACAATCTTCATAAACTCATGAGTATATTGTCAATTGTGTAATAATTTGTACAATTTTCAATCATAACTTCCTACACATAATCACTGCCTGAACCTCAACCTTCGAAAATATGTAAGTCGATATCAACAACTAATGAACACATACCGTGCGCTGAGCTAAGATCTACATAGTCAGTACACGACTACTCCAGCATTACTGCAATCCATCGACAGCTCCAGATAAATTGAGACTGAGTGAGGACGTCGATATGGATAGGAGGTTGGGTGACACACCCACAATACCGTAAAATGCTCTTAAAAGAACACGTAGCTTTAGAAAGCCATGGATTAGCCGCTCGAGCAAGGCTTGCCAGCACAGAAAACATCTTAGGACTATAAATTCAGTGGAGAAGCTGCAGAGAGTGTTTTCATGGAGATTTTCGAGCGGTAAGACGCAAACAAGCGTGTTTTTTGACGACACGCACACACACATATATATATATATATACACACAGACGGACACAAACGCATAACCCTCGCGCATACTGCGCACAGGTAATAAAGCACCAAGGGTGCAGATGCCTCGGTGAAATGCCACCATTTCACATGCACAGTAAACTGCAGCTGTTAGAGAGGTTGCGCAATTTACCGTTCACGGTGACACGGTAAATCATACAGTCGCCAAGTGCACTAGCGCTCCACTTTCTTTACGTAGGAGATAAAATTTACTGTCTTTGAGATGGAGTTAGGAGGCTGAATCGCTAATGCTAACGCCAGCGTACTTCCTTTCAGACGTGTTCGCTGTCTGAAAGGAAGTACGCTGGGATATGCCGTTTTGCGTGAACGGTAAACTGCGCAACTTCTCTATTAAAGAAATTAAAAAGATTTCTATCGAAATCAAAAGGATGTAGTGATGAAGAAATCTACCACTGGTTCACAATGTAAACCAACAAGGAACAAGCATAGAATGGTAACACGATTGACTTGCTAACAGACCATAGATCCCTACATCAGTGGCTGCTGTGGCCAGACTATAGCTAGTTAAGCTATTTACTGTTGACTGACACTTTGAATAGAATTCAGCTTGTGACAAAATATTGATCTTATGTACAGCCACAGATGTAGGGATCTATGGTCTGTTAGCAAGTCAATCGTGTTACCATTCTATGCTTGTTCCTTGTTGGTTTACATTGTGAACCAGTGGTAGATTTCTTCATCACTACATCCTTTTGATTTCGATAGAAATCTTTTTAATTTCTTGTTTGTGTCCTTTTTTCTTTTTAGTGAAGTGCAGTTCAATATCATGCATGTACAGAGAAGTCTTTGTTTCCACCATTAGTTTAGTATTCCTGTTGTTGATGGCTTTTCTTAAACTTGTAGCTAAAATCATATATCAGGTCTGCCTAGTATCAGGTCTGCCTAGTCGCCTACGCATGTATGCAGTGCATACGAGCCCCGCCCACACTTGCTTGTAGATCTACACGGCGGTTATAACTATCTGGCAAGTGCAGAATGGCGATCCTACACGAGCTTACCGTTCTTCGAAGACTCCAGACAAATGCCGGGTGTGTGTTCTCCGTGATAGTGATCCAATCATCCACACGGCGCAGCGATACTTTAGCTGCTTGGTCACGTGCACTACCCATTGCTAATTGGTCACGTGCGTATTGCGCAATCACAATAATGGCGTCTAACACTAAGCTGACAATGGATCACGATCGAGAAATCGCGGAACTTAGATCGCCGTTACGCTAAAAACAAAGCTCAAAAGGCACATGCCAGGAGAATTTCACGACCGTTCGTGGATGTTTTGGTCTCGGCACTGCTCGCGTAAAGGCGCTAGGCGAGTTGAAGAAAGAAGAAAGAAAGAAAGAAAGAAGAAAGAAGAAAACGAAGATGACGAAACTCGATTTTCACCGTTTACAGGTTCGTCACTTTAGTAACAATTTCGAGCAATCTCCTTGCTACTGTAAGATGGGGCAACGCCAGAGAGCAGATCTAAGTGTCTAAAGACGTCTAAAATTCAACACCAGGCGAAATATCAGCGCTTGAACGCTAATACATTGTATGTAGCCGCCATCTTGTTTTCTCGTTCATCCCTACATAGGGAGACACTACCGTGTCTCCCTAATACCTTTCTGTATAGCATACTTCAATGCAATTCTGCAATTTGATTGGTCAGCCAGAGGTAAACTAAATCAAGTAGACCACCGCTGATTTCACTTAGACCACCGCCGAGTTTAATTACTTAGACCACCTTTAATTAACCACGTAATTAATAACCACAACAAAATGGCGTCGTCGAAAAACGCACGTGAGTTTATACTGCCATCGTTTGAAAACGGGCTGTCGCTAATTGACTCTGGGAACTTCTCTGGGCCCTCTACTACCTCGAGTGCTTCGTTTGCTTAAGCGCAGGTATGGTCTAAACACCTCAGACGATTGATTCTCGGTGCCTACGAGATTTAGCTCACCTTGAAAACCGAAATAGACGCCCTCGTGCTCAGGACATCTAAAACATCGGTTTCCATGGTGATCTAAATCCCGTAGACACCTCGAATCCATCGTCTAACCTATATATAGTTTTGTCTACGGAGAACTCCAGTCTAGATCGCCAGCACGGCCATCGATCGCAAGGTAAGCAACTTATGCCATAACTCGAGTACAAAGCTCCATATACAAGTATTCCACACTGTTCACAAACTCACTGGCTGCAAGGCAGCCAGCTGTAGACAACTTTGTCTCCAGAGAAGTCTACATCACCACCAACAGCCATCCAGGTGTGCAATTCACGCGGCATCTTACGCACTAAGCCAAACTTCTTAGAATTCAAATCCGAGCTAGTACCGATTTCTCCCGTGTTGCTTGTTTCAGCGTTTAGTTTTTAGCGAGCAACGAGAAATCGTTGTGACAGACAAGACAGACAGACATGACTACTGTATGCCTCGTGGCTCTGCCCACCAAGGTATAGAATACGTGACTACAAGAAGCTGAACCACGAGTGGATTTTAATGTTACCAAACAATGAATTATGTCACTCGTGACAACAGGAGTCCATAATCGACAGCGCCTACTAAGAATCTCCCACGCTTTAATTGGAGTTTCTGCCAGCGAACTGTCGCCAGCGGATATACTATTTTTAGCGCAGTTAGACTGCACCTCCTTGAACATGGCACACATCAGGCAACCTGAGAGCAACTGTATGTACTCGTGAAAGCATCTGATAGCCCGGGCTATCCAGCCATATAGTGGCGTCGCTAGATCACCTGTACATTCGTGGTTCAGCTATCTGATTGTTTCGAAGCTGTTTATCGTTCGATCATACAACTGGATCCCTGTAGCTGCTGTGCTAAGCTGTCAGCATAGCTATTCTGCTTCAGTTATATGTTGTATCATGGCCACTAACAGTATCAACTACTGTTACATCTCAGGTAAGGAATGGAACTCTCTGAGAAATAGCTGACTGGTGATATAACACGAAGCTTTGATCGAACAGAAGACAGCCATGCTCACGAGGATTGGCGAAGGCAACGACGGCCTTGTAAATTGAGCTAGAAATGGAGATCAAGATGCTTCCTCAGCGCTTAGAATATAGACAATTCTCTATCTTCAGTATTGAGCTGCCATCTTTAAGCGCTAAAAATAGTATATCCGCTAGCGACAATTTGCTTGCAGAAAATCCAATTAAAGCGTGGGCGATTCACACTCCTACTCTTAGTAGGCGTGGTCGATTATGGATTCCTGGTGACAACCACAGCAGGACAAAGTATCCCTCCCTCGTGACATGTACATGTATAGCCATGTGCTATTTTTGTCTATGGTCATATGTAAACTAAGAAATAGACTTTTCGATCCTGATCAATCATGGACTAAATACTGTCAAAGCTAGAAACAGTATGTGTCTCATTCAACAACAATGGGACAAGCAAACGAACAACTTCGAGCAATCTCCTTACTACTGTAAGATGGGGCAACGCCAGAGAGCAGATCTAAGTGTCTTTGGACGTATACAATTCATCACCAGGTGAAATATCAGCGTTTGAACGCTAATACATTGTATGTAGCCGCCATCTTGTTTTCTCGTTCATCCCTACATAGGGAGTCACTACCGTGCCTCCATAATAGCCATGTGCTATTTTTGTCTATGGTCATATGTAAACAAAGAAATAGCCTTTTCGATCCTGATCAATCATGGACTAAATACTGTCAAAGCTAGAAACAGTATGTGTATCATTCAGCAACAATGGGACAAGCCTGAGTGAGCTGTTTTCTGAACATCGATATTACCAGCAGCAAAAAAATTGCAATGCAAACATTTTACAGAGCCACCCGCTCTCCTCTAGACAGTACACACATCATTTTTTCATGAACATGTGCTTGTCTCATGCATAGAGCAGCCAAACTGAATTGTCTCTGTCCAAGTCTGTCAAAAGAATCCGTATCAAGAGCTTTGACAACATTCACGCTCTCCATCATGAGCTATTGGCGCTACCGGTTACTGAGCACTTGGTGTTATTGATCGAAAAGGTGTCTGCTAATTCTCGGGAACATTGGGACGACGACAAACGCACCCTGTTACAGATAGACAGATACAGATATCAAGTTTCTGCGCACGTGGGAAGTTGTCATATTCAATGTGGGGCCCACCCAAAATAACAATTATCAACATTCAAAATAATTATCTCGAAAATTAATGAATAGCAGCGCACTGTGTGGATCATTGAATGATCAAACAAGCACACTGCACACTATGGTGCACATATATCACACAGATCGTATTTTATACATCTCATTGAAGACAGCTCCGTACTGGCAATTGACAATGTTATTGTCACCATCGGTACGTAGGTAGACAAAGGGAAAAGCCTTGGACTCGATTGAGAACATCCCAGCGTACTGACCAGCATTATAAACAATCCGGAACTTTTCATAGCTAGCTACTCCTCGTTGACAGTTCACAACCCCGCCTCCATGAAGGGCAAATTCATCCAAGCCCGTTCCATCCATACGCAGGTACACGCCCGGGTAAGGAACAGACTGGATGGTGTAGATATTAGTGTCTTCAGCTATAGGAGTGATGAAGAATTGCTGCTCTAAGTTGTTGCAGTCAGGAGAGCAGCTAACACTACCACCACCACGGGAAGAAGGCCATATTAGAGCACTGCCATCCATGATGAGATAAGGACCACTGTTGGACTGGATGGTATATCTGCCCATTGGAATAGCCATGGCTAGTGGAAGAACAGAGTGAGATGCTGGGCTGGGCTACCTTGTAAAATAACCGCGTCACGTGTGACATCTAGATAATGTTTCATAGCTAAAAATGAATGAGCAGTAATATTAGTACTACAATATTATGATAGTGGAAGCCATGCACCAGCTTGAACTCTCACCTCAATCAAATATCAATGTTATTGTTGACACAGTCAACAGTGTAGTGATAATCTATCTACCACTATCCATCTTGCTTTGCATGACATCTTTAGATAACTGTTAAAACACTGATTTTCTGTTCCTTGCAGAGTTTCATACTCAGTCTAGGTATGAGGCAAATATTAATGTTAGTCAACCAAGAATCAGGCGTGATAATCATTATTTATTGACATTTGAATGAGACAAGAGTTCCACCGAATCTCAGACAAATGTTAATTGTCGCTGAAGTGAGAACATTTTGTACAAGACAATTTTCATATGAACAGTTCTAATGAGGTGTCTTAGTGCATGGTCAGGCGTAAAAACATAGCTACCAATACACACACTATGTACCAATTTTTAGCACCGTTTATTGCCCCATTGCATCTTTTGTGCTAATTGGGTAGCTTGCCTGAATAACAGTGCTATTTGCCTCCAGGTAAGTTGAGATCATAGCTTAACCCAACTATACAGTTGACAAAACACCACTTAGCTCAGTCAAGCCATATCATTCACAGGAACTGATGAGATTATTCTGTGATGGTGAGAAAATTTTTAGTTCTTTCCATTAGAAGAGTAATGTCTGAATCCTGCTACATCTGTGTACCAGGATTCACAGAATTGTGAATTATGAATCCTGTGAATTGTGAATCCTGGTACACAGAATCCTGGAACATCTGTGTTTAGGGTTACTATGCAGCCTTAGTAACCACACAATACTCTACATTTTGAGAAACAGCTGCTAATTATTTAATAGTTTACAGGAACTATCTTCATCTGCTGTTTGTTGGTTTCGTTCACTTTGTGACTATTAATTCTACGATTCTAGCTATGTCAAAGAAAACAGCCAATTGCTGATTCGAGCACAATCGAATGACAAAAATTAGACCCCAGCTAAATGCAATTCTCAACTTTGATTGGTCTATTGCAGGGTAGTGTCCGCATCAAATCTCATAGTGTATGCTGTAGTATAGTTAATAGTCAACTTTTAATTAACTACGTGCTTAATAACCACAAACATAGCATCCTTGAATAATGTGAGAATAATTATACTGCCAACATTCAAAAACGTGCTTGCCTTCAACTCTGGCAACTTCACTGGGCTCTCTACTACCTTGAGCGTTTCGACTAAGCTGTGGTGTAAACAGGTTAGACGATGGTAACTACAGGATTTAGAATGCCACGGAAGCCGATTAATCCTTTAAGGCCTATAACGGCTTTAGGCGCCATAATTGACTCCATCTACTCTAGACGTCATAAAAAGTGCAAAAAGTGCTCTAGAAAGGTCAAATCAAGTTTAATTGCAAAAGATGACTTTACCTGAAAAAACTCACTGTTTTTCAGCGCGCTCTCCCCACTAAAATGTATAGCACAGGAGGAATTTTAAAGGGGGGTATCCCCCCGTTAACCTGGGGTTCGAAGGGGCGGAGCCCCTCGCCACTTTTGGCATTTTAAAGGCTTCAGGATGCCCGGAAATGCATACTTGGGCATAGAATATGGTCTAAACTATGCTGTTTGCTCACCTGGACACCACCAGGTTTTTGTATCAGTCACAAGGGCTGAACGAAGACCAAAATTGGATGAAAAATGACGAGGTCGCAGCACTTAAGCGGCTTCAGTTCCGAAGTGGGAGTGGCCAACTCAGAGTTTAGTACATGGTCGTAAACTTTGACATACCAGGAAACAACAGTGCTAGTTTGGAACAGCTAGCGTACTGCATGTTATAGAAAATGCAAGACAAACTGTCAGTTTAGAGCAAGTCGAATTTTCGTCAAAATAATTCAGTCACTAAAGAGTTAATAGATGTCCCGACGCACAAAGCACATTCGGTTTCCAAGGCATTTTAAATCCCGAAAACATCCCAAGCATACTTGTTATCAATCCTGAGCTTGGCATAGCTATCCATTCCCGACCTGACAGTTGATAATTCCGAGCTGTCAAGGTCATAATGGTACAATTCACTGCTAATTATTGTTTAACATCGCATGAGTAGGAGATTTGTAAAGTAGCCTAATGTAGAGAAAAATGTAACAGTTTGTGTAAAATACCGTACAGCTAGAAATTTTTGTGGATTAAAATTTTGGCGAATTTGGCGAATTGGACTGTAATCGCCAAATTTTTAATCGCCAATCTCGATAATAATTATACGTGGGTGGTATATGCTACACGTGCTTAGAGTCGTTAGCGAACAGTGTCAAGATGTCCGTGGGAATTTTACGTTACTTCAAGAAGTCAGCTGCGAGTGATCTGCCTGACCCACACGGTCCTCTAAGCAAGGAACTACAGCCACAGACCATACGCGCTGTAAATGAGAAGATCAAACCTGATCTGGAAAAGACTAGTCGTGGCGAACGTGGTCCTTACGTAAAGCTGACACCATCACAAAGGGCTCTTATCGGGAAACGAGCAGCTGAGAACGGGGTTACAGCTACAATCCGCCGTTTTTCTGGGAAATACGAAGGATGTGACTTGAAGGAAACTACTGTTCGTAGACTGAAGAATGATTATTTGTTCGAGCTAAGCAAGAAAAGAAAGTCCGAGAATGATACTGCCGTGCTTGAACTTCCTGCAAAAAAGAGGGGACGTCCTTTGCTTTTGGGAGAAGTATTGGACCAGAAGGTGAAATCATATGTCAGTGCCATGCGTTCTAGAGGAGCTGTAGTCAATACATCTGTGGTTGTCGGTGTTGCAAGCGGTGTTGTAGCCAGTGAGGGTGATCGTTACCTAGCTGGTACTGGAGGTCATGTCGAGATCAATAAGTACTGGGCCAAGAACTTTTTGCATCGGATGGGGTTTGTGAAAAGATGAGGGACTACGAAGGCAAAAGTAGAGGTGGAAGATTTTGAGCTGTTAAAGGAACAATATCTCCGTGATATTAAGAGTGTCATCGAAATGGATGAGATACCCGATGAATTAGTGATAAATTGGGACCAAACAGGTATCCATTATGTTCCAGTATCATCTTGGACGATGGAGAAAGAAGGAAGCAAAAGAATTGAAATTGTGGGTTCAGACGACAAGAGACAACTGACTGCTGTTTTCGGAGCATCTCTAGCTGGCGATTTCCTCCCTCCTCAGCTGGTATACAAGGGAAAGACTTCACGTTGTCTCCCTGTTGGTGTGAAATTTCCTTCTGACTGGGATTTGACGTATACAATCAATCACTGGTCCAATGAAAAAACAATGAACAGCTATGCACACAATGTTCTGATTCCTTATACCACTAAGAAAAGGGCAGAACTTCAACTTCAACCTGACCATCCTGCTTTGGTGATCTTTGACAATTTTAACGGTCAGTGTACTGAGGACTTCTTAAAGCTACTGGATAGCAATCATTTTGATGTATTCTTGGTTCCAGCAAACTGTACTGATCGCTTGCAGCCGCTAGATCTTGGTGTGAACAAGCCTGCAAAGAATTTTTTGCGTGGAAGATTTGAAGAGTGGTATTCTACCCAAGTTTGCGCTCAACTAGAGAAGGGAACTGAAATTCAACCGGTCAATCTTAACTTGAGTGTGGTCAAACCATTGGGGGCAAAGTGGATGATTCAATTGTATGATCATTTTAAAGGCCGCCAAGATGTGATCAAGAATGGTTTTCGAGCAGCTGGTATTATTGATTGAATTAAATGTACACAGTGTTATTGAATGAAAAAATGTGTATTAAATTACTTGTACATTGTGTTATTGAATGAAAAAATGATGTCTACTAACAATCAGCTGCAGTTGGAAACATTTCTAATTTGTTGTTCTTCATGCATGAAACAAAATGGAGTCTCATTGCAGCTTGTATGAATTTAATCTTTGCTGGATCCTGGCCATGAGCGATTGCTGTAGCAACTGCAATGGCGAACAATCCACAGTCATTGCTACCTCTTTGTTTCTGAAAACGATAGACTGTTATCATAGGAGGAGTGCTCTTAGTTGAATCGGTGAAGAGACGGTAGATGAGTTTTTCTGTAGCTTTGTCGATAGTAGAATAAATTGAATCGTATACATGTACACCAGTAGTTTTGATGTTCGAAACTGTGATCCAGTGATTTCCTCGACAAAATAAGATCTGGAGCTTGTTGGTGGTTCCTGCTGTCTTGAAGCACTCTTTAGTTACAAGAAGCGTAGATTCTAGGCCCATAAGAGATGGAAACTGACTCTTTAAAAGCTCTTGGGCAAAATTTACATGTAGGTCTGTCAACCTTTCTCCCATTATTACCTCATCTTGTTCATCGCTACCAAGTATGCGACATGATGCATTTACTAATGTGAGTGGCGTCTTCTTAGCTGGAGGTCCTGATACTTCAGCTGGGTCTTTCTGATGGTGGCTGGTGGCATTTATAGAGCATGCCTGGCTAAGTGCTGACGATTCTATCAGTTTCTTAGCTTTGGCAACGTCTTTGCTGCTCCCCACAAACACAAGCTTACATGGAACTTCCATACCTCCTTGAGTAAGATCCTTTGAGTGCCTTCTCGATCCAGACACCTCGCATGTTATCTTGCCTCCATGACGCAAAAATATTGAACAAATGCTAGAGATCTTCCTTGGCAAATGCCCGACAGTCTTCTCCGACTTGATAACAGCAACAGCAAAGACATCGACACGATTGCCAACCTCTCGAATACACTCCAGTTTTTCCCCCTTGGCGGCTTTCCAGATCTTCTCGTACTCGTGGTATACACGGACCATAGCATCTACTTTGAAGGTATCCATGCTAGAACACGTGTAGGGCGTTTGTATGCTATAGCTAGGGCGTGTGCTCGATCGGAGCGGTGTCGACAGTACGTATTGTACCGCGTGTGCGTCATCGTAATTAGTAATTAAGTGGGTGTGTTTTCCGCTTCATCATTCATTCGCCAAAATTTTAATCGCCAAAATCGTTTTTTAGGCAATTCGCCAAAATTTTAGTCCACCAAAATTTCTAGCTGTACGGTATATCCAACAGCAGCTGTAGTAAATGACAATCTATCATCATAAGTATACTCATTATTATAGCATTATCTATTCTGACCAATCAGATCACAGAAGTAGAACAGCTACGTCATACATCACACTCGTTTTATATCCTTATATAAGAGGCATCTTCTCGTAGAATTATTACCTATTTAAATTAAACTGTTAGAAATGATGCTTTGTGTTCTATCTTCTGCTCTCCTTCTACTGTGGGTTAACAGCATCAAAGGTAAGACCAGTGAGTAGAGGACATACATTTTACACACATTTTCTAGCTCAAGGTGAGTTCTACTCACGAGGGAGCCATGACTGTGACAGAGCTCTCGGTATTGCTGCTTGCAAGGCATACACCATGACTAATCCAGGATCACGTCTACCACAGTATTGTGACAGTTTGATGAACAACGTAAGCAATAACTTGTAACAGAGCTATGACATGTGTCTCTGCAGTGTAGCCCTCCTTTGAATACATGTATGGATATTCATCGCTGCAACTCATCAGCCTCTTCAGGCTACTATCAGATCCAGACTGCTAATGGCAGACTAGAGCAGGTCTACTGTGACATGGAGGGAGGCAACTGTGGAGGAGAGGGAGGCTGGACAAGAGTGTTTCGATTAAACACGACTGATCCAACCAGTCAGTGTCCTGCAGGCTTTAGTCTAACAACACAAAATGGTGTCAGGTTCTGCACTCGTAGTAATACAGCTGCTGGATGTACTGGAATAGACACAGACAACTTTGGACACGACTACACACAAGTGTGTGGATTTGTACGAGGATATGCATACTGTATAATAGATGCTTTTGGAGCAGTTGTTCGTTCATCCTCTGAACCACTGAGTGGTAACTATGTTGATGGTGTCTCCATAACCTATGGTACTCCACCAAATCATCTATGGACATACACTGCTGGTAGGATAGAAGATGAAGAAGAAGAACTCCTCGACTTTGTTTGTCCTTGCAGCACTAATGGTGTCCCAGGCAATGTTCCCTCATACGTAGGCAGTGACTACTACTGTGAGGCTGGTGTTTTTAATAGAGCTGCTACTTCCCGACAATGGTATACTGATGATCCTCTGTGGGATGGTATGCAGTGTGGAGGGGATGAAGGACCATGTTGTGCCAATCCAACCTTGCCTTGGTTCAACAGGAACATGCTATGCCCTACTAATGATGGTATTCTAGTGAGGGTCTGTTTAGACCAACCGGCTAGTAATGAAAATATTGGACTGGAACATGTTGAAATCTATGTTAAATGAGCATCGTCCATTAATTCTTATCTCTTGCATATTTTGTCCACTAGACAGTAAACATTGTGTATGCTACCATAGACCACTTGAGAATAACTATTGTGCAAGAGCTGAATTGTTATTAATTTTGTCATTAATTTTTTTCTGAATCTATGAAACTGTTAGCAGAGAGTTGTTAGACAAACTTCACTTCTTCTCTGCTGGTAAACATAACGTATCTCCCTGGGCATCATAGTGGTAGTAAAAAGGCTACTTTTCAGTAGTACAGACTCAATAAGAAAATATTGACAATGGCACTTAAGGTGGCGCTTCACCGGAAACAGGAAGTAGTTAGTATTATTCATACTTATGCAGCTATACTTTCTTTTTTCTACAATACTTCTAGTTATGGAGTTCTTGTGTGTGTTGCACAGTTACCTAGTGGTCTCCTCTTATTATTCCAAGTTTGAGTGCTGTTGCATAAACAGCATTAGTGGGGCAGACGACGCCTGCTGGCGAGCGTTAGGTACACTATGTGCGACAGCGGCACAAGACAGACGAGAATAAATACTACAGACACACTTGCCTTCTTGTGCTTCACATGCATTTGCATCGTTTTCCCAGAAATAAAGCCTGTTTTCTTGAATAATGGCCACTCACGTGTCGATATGCAGCTATTACACGGAAGATATAGCTTATTTCGTTAAAATCAATACAAATGTCTATGGCCCGAAGTCTAAGGGACTCAATCCAGCTAGCAACAGCAGCCTGCGTCAAGGAACAGCGGAGCATTGTGTACCTAAAAACTGTCTTCATTAGCCGCCATGATGGTGAGCGCGCGCCGCAAAATTTGTATTACGACTATTGGGCATAGCCGGTTGACGATCGATATCTATGAATAAACCGTGAATATGATTATTTTACTTGCTGAAGTTGCTGTTTCCGGTGAAGCGCCACCTTAAGGTGGCGGTATACCCGTTTTTATGAATATTAATGAGCGACATTCTTTATCTGCAGCTCGTGACAGAGCAACGCTAGCAGCGTGAAACTCGCTCTGATGCATCAATGAGTGTGTCTCAATGTATAATGCAGCTTGAAACGTTGCACAATATTCTACACCAAGGAATAATGTAGGAACAATCGACATCGTACGGATACGCATTTTTCTAGCCAAAAATCTCTCCTGACTAACCGTGCAGCAAAGGTTACCAGCTGAAATTCGACTCTTATAATAAACCATTTCTAGGTTCTGACGAAGAGTTTTGTTGACCCACGCTGAACGTAGCTGTTCTATGCATCGACAAACATGGACATCACTGCAAAATCAGCCATGATTTAGAATGTAAGTGTTTTTCTTAAAATCAGAAAAACTAAATGCAGAAAACTCTTGGTATGCAAGCAGTAGTTCCAGTGGTACTGCTGTACAGCTAGCGATGTGTTTGTGGCTGCTTTATAATATATGAAAATCTAGCCCATAGCAACGGCGCCGCCTTATGAATATTAATTAGTACTGAGCACCCTTAACCCTTGGGTTCCTCAGCAATACGGATATCCCCTCAGCTGGTTCATTATACCGCTTGGCTTTTTGTACAGACTTTTGTTCGTTTTTCTAACCTGAATAAGCCAACTTCATCGAGTACGCAAGTGATCGTTGGTTGTCAAGAACTGACAGTAAAGGTAAGCCCCGCTGTGCCGCTTAAGGGACAACCCATCAAACAATAGGATTACGAATATTTTGGTTTCTACAGTTAGTTGAATGCTGCTCAGTCACACTGATCATCTAAGGAAGTCACCATTCGTCTTGTGGGCATAACAAGCTCCACCCAATGACAAATAATTTAATGTTTTTCCTGAGTTTAAGTTCTGGTTGAGAATTTACTTCTACTTTGGGGAAAATTTTTTCGTCCCAAAGTAAATTGTACACAGCTAAAAAATGCCTTTGGCCAATTGTACATGTGTAGATGCAAGGTAAATAAGCATTTGTCTTCTAATTTGAAGAAACATTTTCATCCCAAAAGTAAATTGTACTCAGTTAAAGAATGCCTTTGATTAAATTCCGATTGAAGATGCAAGGTAAATAAGCATTCGTCTTCTAATTTGAAGAAACATTTTCATCCCAAAAGTAAATTGTACTCAGTTAAAGAATGCCTTTGATTAAATTCCGATTGAAGATGCAAGGTAAATAAGCATTTGTCGCTGTCTTTTGCGACATCATGATCAAAGGCTAGGTTCACGTTCGCCAGTTCTAGAGTCAAGCTGGCGGCAACGATAAACTTATACCTTACAAGAAGTCTAGTTTTGTGTATTGGACCATTTGATAGTGCACATAAAATTTGCCTTGTATTAGTACAGTACTGTATATTGATGAAATTTTCTCCTGAACAACAGGTGGTACAGTGAAACCTCTCTAAGGCGGACACCATTGGGACCAACAAAATTGTCCATTGTACATTAAGGTGACGGGCAAAAGTTGTGCCCACGCAAATCCCACTGCCCTCAATGCCCACGCATATCATAGACTCTAACCGCGAACTGCCCCACATGCGTGGGGGATTTGCGGTTAGAGTCTATGGTAGTGATCTGGGAAGCAGTTGTAAAACGGAGCGCCAAATTTTGCAAGAGCTTCAGTAAGTAATTCTTTTAAACTGGCTAATCCAGTTGTACGGTCCTTGGCAGAGTTCCAGAGACTATAAACTTGCCTGAAAGTCGGTTTGTTCGTAAGTTATGGCTCGAAATGTCGAGAAAATATAGCAAAATGGTGACCGTTTCAAGACTCTTTTGCCTTTTACTCAGAGTCAGCTACCCAGACGTCCTCGCCAGTATACTCTGGAACTCCGGAGGATGATAACCTATCGGTAATGTGTGGCTCTGTAGTTACATTGTTACAACGCGTCCGAAATTCGGCACTCCATTTTTCATTTTAGTGCCCCTCTAGTCTTGTCTGCTGTCGCTGTGTTGCGCTGTGCATGACCTTGGATATAGCGCCCAAAGGAAAGAACAGTGTTTGGCGTCTTCGTTGCTGGTCTTCATAGCGTTGTAACATGTTTGCTTTTTGCACAGTGAATAAAAACATTTTTGTGAATATTAATGAACCAAACTGTTACCCGTCACCTTAATTGTCCATTATACATAATATGGATTATATTAGGGATTCAGTAAGTGTCCATTATAGAGAGGGTGTCCTCTGGAGAGGGGTGTCCACTAAGAGAGGTTCCACTGTATAACCACAGTTAGCATAATTATACAGACTGGGCACCACCTTGGATATAAACACAAGGATGGTAATATAACAGCTACTTGTAATCATACATCACATTCTATTAGTCCTCGCATGAGTGTACTTCACTGGATGACTATCATTCTTTGAGGTAAAAATATAGTACAATCTATTCTGACCAATCAGATTACAGCAGCAATGTCACACATGTTCATATTGTATGCATATAATGATCACTAAAAGCATAATTATTCTTGCAGAAGCTTCATCCGAGTAACAGAGCAATACTGAATATAAATTGCGAAGAATGATAATATCTCTTGCTCTCCTTCTAATTTGGGCTACCATTGTCAAAGGTAAGGAAGTTCAATGAGTAGAGGAAAATCTACACACATTTTCTAGCTCAAGGTGAGTGCTATTCACGAGGGAGCCATGACTGTGACAGAGCTCTCGGTATTGCTGCTTGCAAGGCATACACCATGACTAATCCAGGATCACGTCTACCACAGTATTGTGACAGTTTGATGAACAGTGTAAGCAATAACTTGTAACAGAGTTAAGACATGTGTCTCTGCAGTGTAGCCCTCCTTTGAATACATGTATGGATATTCATCGCTGCAACCCATCAGCCTCTTCAGGCTACTATCAGATCCAGACTGCTAATGGCAGTCTAGAGCAGGTCTACTGTGACATGGAGGGAGCCAACTGTGGAGGAGAGGGAGGCTGGACAAGAATGTTTCGATTAAGCATGGCTGATCCATCCAGTCAGTGTCCTGCAGGCTTTAGTCTAACAACACAAAATGGTGTCAGGTTCTGCACTCGTAGTAATACAGCTGCTGGATGTACTGGAATAGACACAGACAACTTTGGACATGACTACACACAAGTGTGTGGATTTGTACGAGGGTATGCATATCATACACCAGATGCTTTTGGACCACTTGGTCGATCCTCTGAACCACTGAGTGGTAACTATGTTGATGGTGTCTCCATAACCTATGGTACTCCACCAAATCATCTATGGACATACGCTGCTGGTTTGACAGAAGAAGGAGGATCTATCAGTACTACCTTTGCTTGTCCTTGCAACACTGACGGTGTGAAAAGCAATGTACCCTCATACGTAGGCAGTGACTACTACTGTGAGTCTGGTGCTCTTAATAATTTCTCCCAACAATGGTATACTGATGATCCTCTGTGGGATGGTATGCAGTGTGGAGGTACTGAAGGACCATGTTGTGCCAATCCAACGCCGTGGTTCAACAGGAACATGCTGAGCCCTACTAATGATGATATCCTGATGAGGGTCTGCTTAAACGAAGATGCTGGGAATGAAAATATTGGACTGGAACGTGTTGAAATCTATGTTAAATGAGCATCGTCCATTAATTCTTATCTCTTGCATATAATTATTGTCCACTAGATAGTAACATTGTGTATGCTACCATAGACCACTTGAGAACAACTATTGTGCAAGAGCTGAATTGTCATTTTTCTGAATCTATGAAACATCTAGTCCTGCGAGCTAGCTTCGTACTGGCAGCTTCAGTAGCATCAGTGGATTTATTGTGAAGGTAGACGAAGGGGAACACCTCGGAACCGATATAGAAATAAACACCTCGATTGTAAATGATTTTAAACTTCTCATAACCATCTGTCCTGAACTGACAGTTGACAACTCCACCCCCATAAGAGGTAAACCGGAACCATCAGCAGTAGCGTAACTACCGTGAGGCAGAGGAGGTGCTTGCCTCCTCGCTTTTGTCCAACCAAAATTTTTATGAACGTATATACCTTGCCTAGTACAGCTGTCTTGCCTGACACAGCTGTCTCTATCTTGCTCTCCACTCCATCCAGGCTACCTACCGCGAACGCGCTGCTACAAGGCAGTAAAATGACGTAATGTAATGAATATTAACTATTTATTTCCAAAAATCGCTCGCGCGCGCTTGCGCGCCTCCTCAGTTCTAAATTTCTAGTTACGTCCCTGATCAGGTACATACCCGGGTAGGCAACTGATTGGATGGTGTAGATATTATAGTTTTCAGCAATGGGAATGGTGTAGAATTGATGTGCTTTCTCACAATGAAGGACAATACCATCACCACTGGAAGGTCTGGCAATACCACGATCCACTAGTAGACTTAATCGTTCATAATTATAATTATAAATTTTACCTTATATCTGTTTTGGGGTAATCTAAATCTTTTCTGCAAGTGTACTACTACACGCATCTGATTGCTGCTGCCGTCAGCATTTACAAGATTAAAATCCTTGCAAGATAACTTAGTATTTAAGGCTGATTTCAGTAAGGGTTAATTCGCATGAGTAGGAGATTTAATGAAAAATGCATGTTCAATAACACGCTTCAAGTAACACACATTGCCAACTATTTGATAAATTTGACAGTGAGTGCTATAGAATAACACATCTTATATCTCACGCATGAATGAATAGAAACTGATCATTACAGAGAGTATAGGTAATGATTTTAGTAACGTGGAGGCACTGGTCATTATTGGATGCTATTATTAGTAACGTAGAGGCACTGGTCATTATCGGATGCTATTATTAGTAACGTAGAGGCACTGGTCATTATTGGATGCTATTATTAGTAACGTAGAAGCACTGGTCATTATTGGATGCTATTATTAGTAATGTGATTACCAGGCAACACCGCAGCACTATTGTACTAGTACTTAGTGGTTAACAATTATATGATTTAGTGGCTATCAGCTACTGCATTGCCTGATCCACCACCACTCACTGCTGCTGGTACTGTCAGTAGATCACATGGCACAGCCGGGAAACTGATGCAGCTAGGTGGAGTCTCCTCTACTACAAAGTGTGGTAGTGGTATGGTAACACTATCCAGTATCCACAGCTGCTGCTTGTTGCTCCATTCACTGATACTAGTCTAATTTTTTAGGTAACTTGTTCAAGTCAGCCAATGTTGTTATAGAATAGCATAGTTAGCTTTTGAAATTCACTTATTGACAGTCACATTGACAGTCACTGCAAGTGCATGCATGCTAACTTGCCTTTCTTAAAACTGTTAGCCAAGATACTATTAGGATCATTGACAGACACACACGTTTCCTTTATCTCAAGATTTTTAACCTGTCCATGCTGTAACTGTCAGCAATAACCAATCAGATTATTAGAAGCTATTTGATAATATATTATTAGGAGATATTTGTGATATGTCATTTCACACATGAGTGGGCACCATCTTAATTCGTGGTCCTCCCAACATATCACTGTCGAGCAGCAATGATAACTCTATCAAACATGACAAGCGTGAAAAATGTATGCATTCAACATAGCATTATTTAATCCGACCAATCAGATCACAGAAGAGCTACGTCATACATCACGCTTGTTTTATATCTTCAGATAAGAGTCATCTTCTCGTAGAAATAACTATTACCTGTTTAAAATAAACTGTTAGAAATGATGCTTTGTGTTCTATCTTCTGCTCTCCTTCTACTGTGGGTTAACAGCATCAAAGGTAAGACCAGAGAGCAGAGGACATACATTTTCCTAAAATTTTCTAGCTCAAGGGGAGAGCTATTCACGAGGGAGCCATGACTGTGACACAGCTCTCAAAATTGCTGCTTGCAAGGCATTCAACATGACTAATCCAGGATCACGTCTACCACAGTATTGTGACAGTTTGATGAACACTGTAAGCAATAACTTGTAACTGAGCTATGACATGTGTCTCTGCAGTGTAGCCCTCCTTTGAATACATGTATGGATATTCATCGCTGTAACCCATCAGCCTCTTCAGGCTACTATCAGATCCAGACTGCTAATGGCAGTCTAGTGCAGGTCTACTGTGACATGGAGGGAGCCAACTGTGGAGGAGAGGGAGGCTGGACAAGAATGTTTCGATTAAACATGACTGATCCATCCAGTCAGTGTCCTGCAGGCTTTAGTCTAACAACACAAGATGGTGTCAGGTTCTGCACTCGTAGTAATACAGCTGCTGGATGTACTGGAATAGACACAGAAAACTTTGGACATGACTACACACAAGTGTGTGGATTTGTACGAGGATATGCATACTGTATAATACATGCTTTTGGAGCAGTTGTTCGTTCATCCTCTGAACCACTGAGTGGCAACTATGTTGATGGTGTCTCCATAACCTATGGTACTCCACTAAATCATCTATGGACATACGCTGCTGGTTGGATAGAAGAAGAAGAAGAAATACTCCTCGACTTTGTTTGTCCTTGCAGCACTAATGGTGTTCCAGGCATTGTTCCTTCATACGTAGGCAGTAACTACTACTGTGAGTCTGGTGTTTTTAATAGAGCTGCTACTTCCCGACAATGGTATACAGCTGATCCTCTGTGGGATGGTATGCAGTGTGGAGGGGATGAAGGACCATGTTGTACCAGTCCAACCTTGCCTTGGTTCAACAGGAACATGCTGTGCCCTACTAATGATGATATTCTAGTGAGGGTCTGTTTAGACGAAGCAGCTAGTAATGAAAATATTGGACTGGAACATGTTGAAATCTATGTTAAATGAGCATCATCCATTAATTCTTATCTCATGCATATTTTGTCCACTAGATAGTAAACATTGTGTTGAATATTCATTATTGTCCATATAATAATTATTACTTGTGAATTAATAACCAGTTTGAAACCAAGACAGAAGGAAGTGGTCCGCCGGCGTACATTACATGGTGCCGAAACTCGATAATTCAAGCTCTCTCTCTCTGTCTCAAGATTGTATGGTACCGCTACTCTTCAAGACGTAACTCTCTCTCTAATCAACTTGAGACGGTGAGCAGAATTACAATCATAGTCTCATCGTACACACCACATGTGTACTCCAATTGCTGCCCACCATGAGTACACTCGCTAAATAGAAATACGTTTTTGGCAGACATCGAGGATGAACCACGAGTTCGATCAAGCGTGCTGACTAGCCTCGTACCCAATCCCTTTCTTTAAAAAAGGGCCTGGTACAGACTGTCTACGCACGTGCGCATATTAAAAATTTTAAGTGGCAATAAAAACGTGATAGCGTGGGCGAGATGATTAAGGGGCGGGGATACATAACTCACGAGATTTTGTTCTTGCAAATTACTCCTCGGAAAGCTCTTGCGCGCATTCCTTGACGTTTGCGAGTGTGAAGAAGCGCTGGCAAACAATGCAATGCTTGCTGAACGTCTATGATCGCACCAAAGAAAGGACTACCATGTCACGGACGTGCAACGAGAATATTCAATTGCCCCAGAAAAGTGGGGCAAATGGAGCATGCGCAGACAGTCTGTACCAGGCTCTTTTCCGAAAAAGAGCCTGGGAACGAGGCTAGCGTGCTGACGAGCTATTTTCTCATGGTCCTGCCGATACAGACGAATTGATGCAAATTAAACTGAAGCTTACGGAAAAGCTAGACATATCCTGAACCGGTTGGAGAGTGAGATTCTAGACATAAATGAAGGAGATGTAACTGGGAAATTGAGTAAGCAGATGAACTTAAAGAAAGTACACATACTGTTCTAATAGAATCATGTCTCGACACAATGCTGCAGCTGCTGCTGCTGCTGTTCCAGCTCATGTTGATCCCGCAACGACTGCTGTCTGTGCACACCGCAAGCAGTGCAAGCCACATAACTCCTAAGACTGACGATACAACCATTCAGTGGAGAGTTGATTGAGTGGATACCATTTTGGGAATCCTACTGCGCTGCAATACATGATAGCATGAGTCTCACTGACGTTGAAAAGTTTAATCATTTGCGCTCGTTCCCACGTCCTGCTGGAAGTAAGCAACGCATTATAGCAAAGCACACTGATGCCCTTATGACTCAAAAAGCTGTCACCCAGAAATCTTCAAGAACTGCAACAACTATGTGACAGTGTCGAACAGCATACACGGAGCCGGAAGACACTGGGTGAATCATATAACAGCTTACCCACGCCATTTTCAATGAGCAAAATCTCTTGTGATTTACAACTATTCGTAAGCCGTGAAGTTAGTGGAAGTTGAATTAAACGATGGAAGTCATCGCTAAAGAATTACAAGCACGTGAAAGAACCACAAGTCTTCTGCCATCATCAGTTCCAAAAAAATGATCAGAGAACCACCAACGGGAGCACCATTGCTTACTAACACTAACAACGGCCTATCATGCTCATATTGCCAACAGAATCATCCTTCCAACTCTTGTGACGTTGTTTCACAACCACAAGACAGGAAAAGCCTGCTGCAGAAGTCTGGGCACTGTTTTGATTGCCTACGTTGGGGTCACATTAGCAGTGATTGCCACAGTCGAGCGACATGTACAGTGTGTGATGGCAAGCACTACATTAGCATCTGTATCAAGAATGCAGGATCTATCAAACATGGATCATCTGATGTTGAACCATCTCCACAAAGTGGACCGCTAGTATTGAATTCTGAGACAGACAGTGGTCATGCAAGCAAGTACACACCACCACCAGGTATTCAGCAACCACTTAGTTCAAGCCCTCTTCTTCTCTGAATCTATGGACCCATGCTAACCAGACAGTTTTACTGCAGACGACTCTTGCACCACAACAACAATATTTCCTTATTTTATTCACAAACATTCACACGAGTAGGATCAGTACATCACACATGAGAAAAGTTAATTTTAACAGTGCGTTACGTGTGGTGCATTATGATCAAAGTAGATTATTATCCTGTATCCATTCTGACCAATCAGATTAAACAACTACGTCATACATCACGAACTATGCATGTATAATTCACTGCTAATTGTTGTTCAACATCACACGAGTAGGAGATTTGTAAAGTAGCCTAACGTAGAGAAAAATGTAACAGTTTGTATAAATTATATCCAACAGCAGCTGTAGTGGATGACAATCTATCGTCATATGTATACTCATTATTATAGCATTATCTATTCCGACCAATCAGATCACAGAAGTAGAACAGCTACGTCATACATCACGCTCGTTTTATATCCTTATATAAGAGGAATCCTCTCGTAGAAATTTCACCTGTTTAAAATAAACTGTTAGAAATGATGCTTTGTGTTCTATCTTCTGCTCTCCTTCTACTGTGGGTTAACTGCTATGCTAATGATATTCACAACAGCAGTAATGAAATCATCACATGTATGGGTAAACTTGTGATGTAGAAAATGTCCAACACTGTCCAGTAGGGTATATTGACTGCTTAGCCTTGAACCAGGCTCTTTTAATTTGTGTGGGCAGAATAAAGAGCCTGGTACACACTGTCTGCGCATGTGCTGAAAATTCACGTGGTTTGGACGGATGTGACGAAATAATAATTATCAATGCCAGGCGGGACGAAGGGCGTGGTCAAGCAAAGAACATGGCGGCTTCTAGCTAGCCCAATTCAAACGTAGATCATTCACCTTTCAAGAAAATAGAGCTAGTTTTGACAGCCACATATCCTGAACTGCTGCTAGCAAAGTACCAATTAAGCTGATCTGCTGAACGATTAAACGCGCAAACTGCAATGACAGCAGAAACATCGCTGTTACTGTACACAATTCGTACACTCGTCGCTCACTACTGCCTTGCCTGTACCGTATTACTAATGTAGTTAGCAGAACTTCCAATAAAGAAGATCAACACTTGTTCTGAACCGAGATCCACAGTACCAGTAAGCCATGACGTAATATTTCGTGCGCGTATTACAAACGTGCACGAAAGTTTCCTATCGCGTCGGAATTCCGGCGCGATTTGGAGCATGCGCAGACAGTGTGTACCAGGCTCTTTATTCCGCCCACACAAATTAAAAGAGCCTGGTTTGAGGCTAATTGACTGCTATAATTGTGAACATCCCAGGTGCAAGAGATGTGCATGAACAAGATGTGACAGGTAACAGCTAATAAGAATTTAACACAAGCAGGATCAGTACATCATACATGAGAAAGTCAATTTTAACAGCGCATTAAAATTGGTGCATTCTGAACAATCAGATTACAGAAGTAGAACAGCTACATCCTGTGGAGACACCTTGTCTGAACAGAACTACACCGGTTTATCATGACCTACATGCATTGTGCTGGCACAATAGCAACCTTTTTATCATTGTACTGTACATGTCTATAAATAGCTGCTGTGCACTGATCTGAATGATTAATATTGATTTGGCTCCACTAAGCTTGACTTGTCTTGAGACTCCCACACGTCATACATCACGAACTATGCATGTATAATTCTTCGCTAATTGTTGTTAACATTCACATGACTAGGAGATTTGTAATAATAACCTAACATCAAACATGAGAAAACCTTAAAAATGTAACAATTTGTACAAAATTACATCCAACAGCGACCATGGTATAACAATCATTCTTCATAATTATACTCATTTTGAAGTAATAATTATACCATTATCTATTCTGACCAATCAGATCACAGAAGTAGAACAGCTACGTCATACATCACGTTCGTTTTTATATCCCTATATAAGAGGCATCTTCTCGTAGAAATTTTACCTGTTTAAAATAAACTGTTAGAAATGATGCTTTGTGTTCTATCTTCTGCTCTCCTTCTACTGTGGGTTAACAGCATCAAAGGTAAGACCAGTGAGTAGAGGACATACATTTTACACACATCTTGTAGCTCAAGGTGATCCACGAGGGAGCCCTGACTGTGACAGAGCTCTCGGTATTGTTGCTTGCAAGGCATACACCATGACTTATCCAGGATCACGTCTACCACAGTATTGTGACAGTTTGATGAACAGTGTAAGCAATAACTTGTAACAGAGCTATATGACATGTGTCTCTGCAGTGTAGCCCTCCTTTGAATACATGTATGGATATTCATCGCTGCAACTCATTTGCCTGTTCAGGCTACTATCAGATCCAGACTGCTAATGGCAGTCTAGAGCAGGTCTACTGTGACATGGAGGGTGCCAACTGTGGAGGAGAGGGAGGCTGGACAAGAGTGTTTCGATTAGACATGACTGATCCATCCAGTCAGTGTCCTACAGGCTTTAGTCTAACAACACAAGGTGGTGTCAGGTTCTGCACTCGTAGTAATACAGCTGCTGGATGTACTGGAATAAACACAGACAACTATGGACATGACTACACACAAGTGTGTGGATTTGTACGAGGGTATGCATACTATACACCAAATGCTTTTGGAGAAATTGGCAGCCGATCATCCTCTGAACCACTGAGTGCTAACTATGTTGATGGTGTCTCCATAACCTATGGTACTCCACAAAATCATCTATGGACATACGCTGCTGGTTTGACAGAAGATGGAGAATCCACCAGTATATACTTGGCTTGTCCTTGCAACACTGATGGTGTGAATAGCACTGTTCCCTCATACATAGGCAGTGACTACTACTGTGAGTCTGGTGCTCTTGACGAAACTGCTCTTTCCCAACAATGGTATACTGATGATCCTCTGTGGGATGGTATGCAGTGTGGAGGGGATGAAGGACCATGTTGTATCAGTCCAACCTTGCCTTGGTTCAACAGGAACATGCTAAGCCCTACTAATGATGATATCCTGATGAGGGTCTGCTTAAGCCAACCAGCTGACGATGAAAATATTGGACTGGAACGTGTTGAAATTTATGTCAAATGAGCATCGTCCATTAATTCATATCTCATGCATATTTTGTCCACTAGACAGTAAACATTGTGTATGCTACCATAGACCACTTGAGAATAACTATTGTACAAGAGCTGAATTGTTATTTTGTCATTTTCTCTGAATCTATGAAACTGTTAGCAGGAGTGCTGTTAGACTAACTTCCACTTCTCCTCTACTGGTAAACACAACACACACTACTAGTTGCAGAAGGTGCAGTGATGTCACTACCATCCAGTATTTTACCTGATGATATTCATGCACCAATAGGGATCACCATAACCACTAGAAAGACTAGAGTTCAATGGAACACATACCCGTGCGCTGAATCATGCATTTAGTATACACAATAGTGTTTGAAGAAATCAGATTTGTAGACTTAATTGTTCATGCACGTTTATTATCCTATTCTGATCATGAAGCAACATTTGTCTCTATACAATCTTCATAAACTCGTGAGTATATTGTCAATTGTGTAATAATTTGTACAATTTTCAATCACAACTTCCTCACTTCCTTCACTCACTTCCTTCACTCACTTTCACAACTTCCTTCGTGCACGTTTATTATCCTATTCTGATCATGAAGCAACATTTGTCTCAACTTCCTCACACTTAATCACTGCATGAACCTCTACCTTCGAAAATATGTAAGTCGATATCAACAACTGATGAACACATACCCATGCGCTGAGCTAAGATCTACATACTTAGTACACGACTACTCCAGCATTACTGCAACAGCTAGTCCATAGACAGCTCCAGATAAATTGAGACTGAGTGAGGACGTCGATATGGATAGGAGGTTGGGTGACACACCCACAATACCGTAAAATGCTCTTAAAAGAGCACGTAGCTTTAGAAAGCCATGGATTAGCCGCTCGAGCAAGGCTTGCCAGCACAGAAAACATCTTCTTAGGACTATAAATTCAGTGGAGAAGCTGCAGAGAGTGTTTTCATGGAGATTTTCGAGCGGTAAGACGCAAACAAGCGTGTTTTTTGACGACACGCACACACACATATATATATATACACACACAGACGGACACAAACGCATAACCCTCGCGCATACTGCGCACAGGTAATAAAGCACCAAGGGTGCAGATGCCTCGGTGAAATGCCACCATTTCACATGCACAGTAAACTGCAGCTGTTAGAGAGGTTGCGCAATTTACCGTTCACGGTGACACGGTAAATCATACAGTCGCCAAGTGCACTAGCGCTCCACTTTCTTTACGTAGGAGATAAAATTTACTGTCTTTGAGATGGAGTCAGGAGGCTGAATCGCTAATGCGAGAGACCCTGTGTTCGCTGTCTGAAAGGAAGTACGCTGGGATATGCCGTTTTGCGTGAACGGTAAACTGCGCAACTTCTCTATTATACCTTTCTGTATAGCATACTTCAATGCAATTCTGCAATTTGATTGGTCAGCCAGAGGTAAACTAAATCAAGTAGACCACCGCTGATTTCACTTAGACCACCGCCGAGTTTACTTAGACCACCTTTAATTAACCACGTAATTAATAACCACAACAAAATGGCGTCGTCGAAAAACGCACGCGAGTTTATACTGCCATCGTTTGAAAACGGGCTGTCGCTAATTGACTCTGGGAACTTCTCTGGGCCCTCTACTACCTCGAGTGCTTCGTTTGCTTAAGCGCAGGTATGGTCTAAACACCTCAGACGATTGATTCTCGGTGCCTACGAGATTTAGCTCACCTTGAAAACCGAAATAGACGCCCTCGTGCTCAGGACATCTAAAACATCGGTTTCCACGGTGATCTAAATCCCGTAGACACCTCGAATCCATCGTCTAACCTATATATAGTTTTGTCTACGGAGAACTCCAGTCTAGATCGCCAGCACGGCCATCGATCGCAAGGTAAGCAACTTATGCCATAACTCGAGTACAAAGCTCCATATACAAGTATTCCACACTGTTCACAAACTCACTGGCTGCAAGGCAGCCAGCTGTAGACAACTTTGTCTCCAGAGAAGTCTACATCACCACCAACAGCCATCCAGGTGTGCAATTCACGCGGCATCTTACGCACTAAGCCAAACTTCTTAGAATTCAAATCCGAGCTAGTACCGATTTCTCCCGTGTTGCTTGTTTCAGCGTTTAGTTTTTAGCGAGCAACGAGAAATCGTTGTGACAGACAAGACAGACAGACATGACTACTGTATGCCTCGTGGCTCTGCCCACCAAGGTATAGAATACGTGACTACAAGAAGCTGAACCACGAGTGGATTTTAATGTTACCAAACAATGAATTATGTCACTCGTGACAACAGGAGTCCATAATCGACAGCGCCTACTAAGAGAAGGAGTGTGAATCTCCCACGCTTTAATTGGAGTTTCTGCCAGCGAACTGTCGCCAGCGGATATACTATTTTTAGCGCAGTTAGACCGCACCTCCTTGAACATGGCACACATCAGGCAACCTGAGAGCAACTGTATGTACTCGTGAAAGCATCTGATAGCCCGGGCTATCCAGCCATATAGTGGCGTCGCTAGATCACCTGTACATTCGTGGTTCAGCTATCTGATTGTTTCGAAGCTGTTTATCGTTCGATCATACAACTGGATCCCTGGAGCTGCTGTGCTAAGCTGTCAGCATAGCTATTCTGCTTCAGTTATGTGTTGTATCATGGCCACTAACAGTATCAACTACTGTTACATCTCAGGTAAGGAATGGAACTCTCTGAGAAATAGCTGACTGGTGATATAACACGAAGCTTTGATCGAACGGAAGACAGCCATGCTCACGAGGATTGGCGAAGGCAACGACGGCCTTGTAAATTGAGCTAGAAATGGAGATCAAGATGCTTCCTCAGCGCTTAGAATATAGACAATTCTCTATCTTCAGTATTGAGCTGCCATCTTTAAGCGCTAAAAATAGTATATCCGCTAGCGACAATTTGCTTGCAGAAAATCCAATTAAAGCGTGGGCGATTCACACTCCTACTCTTAGTAGGCGTGGTCGATTATGGATTCCTGGTGACAACCACAGCAGGACAAAGTATCCCTCCCTCGTGACATGTACATGTATAGCCATGTGCTATTTTTGTCTATGGTCATATGTAAACAAAGAAATAGCCTTTTCGATCCTGATCAATCATAGACTAAATACTGTCAAAGCTAGAAACAGTATGTGTATCATTCAGCAACAATGGGACAAGCCTGAGTGAGCTGTTTTCTGAACATCGATATTACCAGCAGCAAAAAAATTGCAATGCAAACATTTTACAGAGCCACCCGCTCTCCTCTAGACAGTACACACATCATTTTTTCATGAACATGTGCTTGTCTCATGCATAGAGCAGCCAAACTGAATTGTCTCTGTCCAAGTCTGTCAAAAGAATCCGTATCAAGAGCTTTGACAACATTCACGTTCTCCATCATGAGCTATTGGCGCTACCGGTTACTGAGCACTTGGTGTTATTGATCGAAAAGGTGTCTGCTAATTCTCGGGAACATTGGGACGACGACAAACGCACCCTGTTACAGATAGACAGATACAGATATCAAGTTTCTGCGCACGTGGGAAGTTGTCATATTCAATGTGGGGCCCACCCAAAATAACAATTATCAACATTCAAAATAATTATCTCGAAAATTAATGAATAGCAGCGCACTGTGTGGAGCATTCAATCAACTGAATGGTCAAACAAGCACACTGCACACTATGGTGCACATATATCACACAGATCGTATTGCATACATCTCATTGAAGACAGCTCCGTACTGGCAATTGACAATGTTATTATCACCATCAGTACGTAGGTAGACAAAAGGAAATGCCTTGGACTCGATCGAGAACATCCAGCGTACTGGGAAGCATTGTAAACAATCTGGAACTTTTCATAGCTAGCTACTCCTCGTTGACAGTTCACAACCCCGCCTCCACGAAGGGCAAATTCATCCAAGCCCGTTCCATCCATACGCAGGTACACGCCTGGGTAAGCAACTGATTGGATGGTATAGATATTAGTGTCTTCAGCTATAGGAGTGATGAAGAATTGCTGCTCTAAGTTGTTGCAGTCAGGAGAGCAGCTAACACTACCACCACCACGGGAAGAAGGCCATATTAGAGCACTGCCATCCATGGTGAGATAAGGACCACTGTTAGACTGGATGGTATATCTGCTCATTGGAATAGCCATGACTAGTGTAAGAACAGAGCGAGATGTGGGGCTGGGTTACCTGGTAAAACAACTGTGACACGTGTGACATCTAGATAATGTTTCATAGCTAAAAACGAATGAGCAGTATTATTAGTACTACATTATTATGATAGTGGCAGCCATCAGCTTGAACTCTCACCTCAATCAAATATCAATGTTATTGTTGACACAGTCAACAGTGTAGTGATAATCTATCTACCACTATCCATTTGTCTTTGCATGACATCTTTAGATAACTGTTAAAACACTGATTTTCTGTTCCTTGCAGAGATTCATACTCTGGCTCCACCCAGTCTAGGTATGAGGCAAATAGTACTCCACCCAGTCTAGGTATGAGGCAAATAGTACTCCACCCAGTCTAGGTATGAGGCAAATATTAATGTTAGTCAACCAAGAATTAGGCGTAATAATCATTATTTATTGACGTTTGAATGAGACAAACCGAATCTCAGACAAATGTTAATTGTCGCTGAAGTGAGAAATTTTGTACAAGACAATTTTCATATGAACAGATCTAATGAGGTGTCTTAGTGCATGGTCAGGCATGAACACATAGCAACCAACACACACTACGTACCAATTCTTAGCACTGTTTATTGCGCCATTGTACCTTTTGTGCGCCATTGTACCTTTTGTGCGCCATTGTATTTTTTTGTGCGCCATTGTATCATTGTACCTTTATTGCGCCATTGTATCTTTTGTGCTAATTGGGTAGCTTGCCTGAATAACAGTGCTATTTGCCTCCAGGTAAGTTGAGATCATAGCTTAACCCAATTATACAGTTAACAAAACACCACTGAGCTCAGTCAAGCCACATCATTCACAGGAATGATGAGACTCTCCTCAAGGTGATAAAAGTTTTAGTTTTGTGATTGTTGTGGATCTTTTCATTAGAAGAGTAATGTCTGAATCCTGGTACATCAGGATTCACAGAATTGTGAATTATGAATCCTGTGAATTGAATTGTGAATTATGAATCCTGTGAATTGTGAATCCTGATACACAGAATCCTGTGTACATCTGTGTACAGGGTTACTATGCAGCCATAGTAACCACACAACACTCTACATTTTGAGAAACAGCTGCTAATTCTTTAATTGTTTACAGGAACTATCTTCATGTGTTGTTTGTTGGTTTCGTTCACTTTGTGACTATTAATTCTAAGATTCTAGCTATGTCAAAGAAAATAGCCAATTGATGATTCGAGCATAATCGAATGACAAAAATTAGACCCCAGCTAAACGCAATTCTCAAATTTGACTGGTAGTGTCCGCATCAAATCCCATAGTGTATGCTGTAAAGTTAATAGTCAACTTTTAATTTATTACATACTTAATAACCACACAAACATGGCATCCTTGAATAATGTGTGAAGAACTATACTGCCGACTCTGGCGACTTCTCTACTACTACTACTCTACTACTCCTTTGAGCGCTGGCGATCAAGCAATGGTCTAAACAGGTTAGACGATGAATCGTCGGTAACTAAGGGATTTAGAATGCCGTGGAAACCGATTTATAGCAAAGCACATTCAGTTTCCAAGGCATTCTAAATCACCAGAATACTTGTTGGCAATGTAATCAATCCACTCCCGACCTGACAGTTGATAGAGTCCGAGCTGTCGAGGTCAAGCCTGATGCATAATATACCCAGTGGTGTGTGGTTTGCTTGTTGCTAAGATACATCACTTCATAGTGGTCCAAATCATTATAGTTGTGTGAATTATTAACCCTTGAGCATCACGCTACTATGCAACCACAATGCATTGCTCTTTATACTCAGACAATGGGACATCATAATGTGAGTGTCAGCTGGACACTAGCATAAAACGATGATTCACAACAACAGCTGCACTTAGCCCAATCGTGTATATTCCGCTGTATTGAATTATCATTAAAGTTTTTAAAAATAATAAATTACTGACAGGGCATTCACACAATACATAACATGTATCGATCACTACAAGTCTTAGAAGCGTTCTAATACACTACCGAGAAGCCCTGTTGGAGAGGGTAGAGCTCCTTTACTACACTGATGTTATGGTGTACATCTCGCCAGAGAAAGCTCCGTACTGGCAGTTGATAACGCCGCCGTCAGCACGCAGGTGGACGAAAGGAAATGCTTGCGAGCCGATTGTGAATTTTCCATGGTGTGAGCCTCCAGCAACGTAAACAATCCGAAACTTCTCATAACGATCCGCTCCGACCTGACAGTTGACCACTCCTCCTCCGCTGCCAACAGAATGGGTCATCCCCGAACCATCCATACGCAAGTACAAACCCGAGTGTTTAACAGATCGGATGGTGTAGATATTAGAGTCTTCAGCAACTGGAGTGATGTAGAATTGCTCCGCTTCACTTCCGGCATGAGAGGAGAAGCTAACACTACCACCACCACCAGAAGAAGGTGATGTGAAACCATTGCTATCCATGCTGAGGTAGTGCCCATTCTTAGCCTTGATGGTATACTTGCCCATTGGAATAGCCATGATCTGCGGTATTCGTCTAAAGTAGAGTTACCAAAAGATATCTCGTTGCTGAATACTCAACTAGCAGGTGTAATGAACAGCAACACTCGACTTCAGCTTTTATAATCCTTGCTACCCTACTTGCGGTATTGGTCTTGGTTCTCAGAAGCTTGTAGCCCAGGTGACTAAATGCACCCACACTGGTCATATCCCATTTTCAAGAAGTGACGTCACATAGCAACAACAGTGCACTCACCCTGGTGTGCTTCACACCCTGTGGTAAAATTAACCACCCTAGAGTATATTGCGTAACCACATCGGTAACCATGGTAACCTATACATGTCTCCTTGCACACACAGTGCAGTTGCTTCACTATTTTTATTGGTAAGCTGACAAATCTGATCGAAATTTTCTTGTAAGATAAATCACCTTGTGAAGGTACAAATGTAGCTCAACGAAATTTTGAAACATGAGCAAATGCACATTTTGTCATGTAGTGAGGAAGGACGGATGAACATTGAGGGGACAAAAGTTATAAATATACACGATGGATTTGGGGTGTCTACTTATAATCCCGTAGACACCTCGAATCCATCGTCTAACCTATTGTAACGAAATATTTCTTTTCGAAAATATACACAGAGAGAGAGCAACCAGTGCCAGCACGAGGTCATATATTCATATCATAACATACAATAGTTATCATAGTTAATAGTTAATGGTTTATTAACAGTTCAGTCTGACGTTACACTCTCCCCCTCCTAGCTCTGTCCATAACGGTTAACTGGTTTGCGATTCCTAGTTCCCCGTCTCAGTCCTTTATTGGGGTCATTAACTGGAGATTTAGTAGTGGACATATCTGATGCATGAACAGCAGTAGGAGATGATGATTGTGAAGATGAAACAGAAGCTGTTGGTGTCATTGCTGGGGATGTGGTGGTAGCATCTGTTGTTCTCGATTTCTGTAATTGTGAAGATGATTGTGGAGATGAAACAGAAGCTGTTGGTGTCATTGCTGGGGATGTGGTGGTAGCATCTGTTGTTCTCGATTTCTGTACATCTGCAGGGACCTTGTACCAATTAGGTACATTCTTCCCATTGTATCGCCAGAGCCTATTTCGATGTACCACCTTTGGTTTAGTATGTGGTCCCAGGCGAATGCGATACACTAAATCATTGATTTTCTTGGTAATCACATATGGTCCCTGCCATGAATGTCCCAGCTTTGGTGACAACCCTTTCTTCCGCTGAGGGTTGTACAGCCAGACAGCCATACTCTCTTGCAAGGTGGCACCATCAGGATATTGATTGTCATAATACAACTTCATTCGATCACTCTTGATCTCTATGTGTTGTCTGGCATACCTGTGTATTTCCTCTAAACTCTCCTGTAAATTCTGAACATACCCCGAGGTATATGAGAGTGATGGCGCTTCCTCTTGAGGCCTTCCAAATGCTAGATCAATAGGCAGTCGAATTTCCCGCCCAAATAACAATCTAGCTGGCGTATACCCGGTAGTATCATGAACCGCCGATCGGTAAGCCATCATCATGAGAGGTACTAGTGTGTCCCAGTTGCGATGATTCTTATCAACAAACATGGACAGTTGGGCTTCAAGTGTTCGATTAAATCGTTCCACCATCCCATCCGATTCAGGATGCAAAGGTGTGGTTCGTGTCTTTTCTGCTCCTAAGAGTAAACACATCTCAGCGATGAGCGATGACTCAAAATTGCGTCCCTGATCGGAATGGATGGTAACCGGCACACCAAACCGACTTACCACTTCTTTCACCAGGATTTCTGCCACAGTGCTAGCTTCCTGGTTGGGCATAGGATGTACCTCTGGCCATTTAGAGAAATAGTCCATTATCACCAGTAAATATTTGTTCCCAGCTTCTGTTATGGGAAGTGGACCCAACACATCCACAGCTATACGCTCCATTGGTGCTCCAGCATGATGTTGTGCCATTCGAGCACGGAACCTCCTCGGAGGACCTTTACGAGATGCACACAATTCGCAGGAGCGACACCAGTCTTCTACATCTCTTCTGCACTTAGCCCAATAAAACCTTTCTCTCACCTTGTCTAATGTTTTGGCTGTACCAAAATGCCCTCCAGCTGGTGTATTGTGCAACGAATGAAGAACACAAGTTCTCAACTGCTTAGGGAGAACCAATTGAAGTGTTCTGTATTCTCCTGATGGTGCTTCCCACTCTCGGTAGAGCAAGCCATCCTTTACTCGAAGGCTATCCCACTGTGCCCAATATAACTTAGTCTCCTCACTATATTGTGACACCTTCTCTCTACCTGGACGAGTTTCACTTTCTTTTCGCCACTGTATAATTGGACCGATCTCATCGTCCTCCTCTTGAGCTTGTAATATGTCTATATTGGACAATTGGATGGAGGAGTCTATAACTTGCTCAAGTCTTGTGGCTCCAACATAACCACTAGTCTCAGCGCATTTCTGCAACTTAACTGTTGCAACCGATGGAGATGGACATTCCAACAATTCACGTTTGCAGACACTGGTCTCCTGAGCCTCTAATCGGTCACAATGTTTACAAACATTCAGGCATGGTCTGGATAGAGTATCAGCATTATTGTGTAATTTACCTGCTCGATGTTGAACACGAAAGTCGTACTGCTGCAGTCGTTCCAACCATCTAGCAATCTGTCCCTCTGGGAATCTGAAGGAAAACAACCACTGTAGTGCAGCATGATCGGTTCGCAAAGTGAAACTACGGCCGTACAAATATGGATGGAAGTGTTTGACAGCTTTTACCACAGCTAATAACTCTCTTCTAGTGGTACAGTACTGACGTTCTGGTCTACTCAACACCTGACTGTAATATGCAATCACTCGCTCCTCTCCCATCTGCACCTGGGACAACACTGCACCAACCCCATATCCGCTAGCATCTGTGTCGAGTACAAAATGGTCTTCTTGTGTTGGGTAACACAGGAGGGGAGCACTAATAAGTGCTTGTTTGAGTTGCTGGAACGCATTCTCAGCTTCCAGAGACCAAGTGAACACGCGAGTCCCACCTTCAGTACATTGGTATAGTGGACGGGCTATATCAGTAAATCGGTCAATAAAACGACGATAGTAAGAACACAATCCCAGGAAACGTCGCACATCATTGACACTACCAGGGACGGGCCATTCCTGCACAGCCTTGACCTTATCTGGGTCCATGGTGAGACCTGAGCTGCTAACAATATGCCCAAGAAACTTCACTTCTCTCCGGAACAGAGAGCACTTTTTAGGAGAAAGTTTCAAACCTGCCTTCATCAGTCGATCGAATACTGCTTCAAGGCTCTTAACGGCTGCATCAAAATCGGTACCAGGAACCAAAATGTCATCCAAGTACAAGAGACATACAGACAACGGTAATCCTGCCAAAACCTGCTCCATCAATCTCTCAAATGTGGCAGGGGCATTACATAGCCCAAAGGGCATTACCTTAAATTGCCACAGGCCTCGTTGAGTGGAAAAGGCAGTTTTCTCTTTCGACTCCTCATCCAGTTCTATCTGCCAGTATCCACTGACTAGATCTAACGTAGAGAACCATTCGGCACCAGCCAATGCTTCAAGAGTGTCGTCAATTCTGGGAAGTGGGTAAGAGTCTTTACGAGTCACTGAATTCAACTTGCGAAGAGTCGTTTTCCCGAGTGGAAAGTGCCCTTTTGCAATGTTGGGCATTCTCGCTGTCTATGTCCCTTTTGATTGCACTCCCAGCAAACAATGTCTGATCTAACATTACCACGCCTTGGTGATCTAGATCTTTTACGTGTTTCAACCGTGAGAGTCTGAACGGCAGTTACTAACTCTTGCAGCAGACCAGACATATTCTGATCAGCAAATGATACCTGCTTAGCAGGCTTCCCAACAGGCTGTAATTGTACTTCTCGCACATTGCGCACCTTGTGTCTGCTAGCCATCTGGAATGATTCCAGTTCTAACGCTGTTTGTAGCGCATCACGGAGTGTCGAAGGTTTGCTTTGCAATATTCGCAATCTCATATCCTCGTCACACAATGAATCAACAAATTGATCTTTAGCTAGTACTTGTACCATTGACTCACTTGCTTCAGGATAGGCAAGGCGAACAAGGCGTTCTACATCTTCCGCCAAACCTGCAAGTGGCTCTTCTTTGTTACGGCTTCTCATCCTCAACCGGGTTCGAAAGAGGTCAATCTGGTTCTTTGTACCGAATCTAGACTCCAGAGCCGATTTAAGAGCTGCATAATCTTGTCTCTTGGCCACCGGCAAATTGGTCAACACAGTGGCTGCATCTTCCCGCAGGTTAACAGCAAGGTGGGCCGCTTTCTCTTTGTCACTCCATCCATTCAGTTGAGCCAGCAACTCGAACTGTGTGTGATACACGTCCCAAGGCATCTTGCCATCGAACGGAGATGGGCGTTGCCGAAGACGGCCAGCGTCGTGAGTCGGCGGCTCCGTCACGACTGGTGGAGGGCGTGATGGCTCGTGGCACTCGAGGGACACACCGGCGCCAGCGCGCGACAGATGCTCTGAGTCAGCCGGGGTCAGGGACGACAGCTCTCGCAGCAGCTCTTCCTTGAGTTCGTGTTTTAGCGAGTCTTGCTGTTCTTCCCAGCGGCACTCAAACCGCTCTGCGTCTTTCACCACCTTGGCCTCCAGAGACTCCAGCCGCCTGTTCACCGTAGTCTTGACAGACTCGAGGTTAGACTGAACCGTGTTCATGAAGTTAACGGCCTCCTGCTGACGACGGGACAGCTCTTCTATGTTTCCCATTTGCTTTTCTAGCAGACTTTTTAAGCCGGTAGCTCTCTCCTGTTCTTCCTCAGCACGCCGTTCAACTTGTTGTTGAAGGGCATCCTGCTGCTGCTGGACTAGCTCTGTTAGTTTCTTCAACTGCTCTTCCATTCTGACCGTCGCAGCTCTCGTAACGGGCATAAAATATCCCACCTCTGACACCAATGTAACGAAATATTTCTTTTCGAAAATATACACAGAGAGAGAGCAACCAGTGCCAGCACGAGGTCATATATTCATATCATAACATACAATAGTTATCATAGTTAATAGTTAATGGTTTATTAACAGTTCAGTCTGACGTTACACTATATTCAGCAACCCCGCCCACTAATCGCTTGCTAGACCTCTGCAAAGAGGGTGAAGTGTACTAATGTCATCTGATGCTAAAAAGAAAAGTACGATGAATATTAAAGAGACTGCATCTTTGATCCAAAGTGTACAATAATTGTAGTAAATCATGGTAAGCATATCAGTCTTTAAACAATCCAGACTCTAAGATACAGATCGTATCGTGTACATCTCCCACTTGAAAGCACCATACTGACAGTTAACAATGTTACTACTACCGTCTGTACGTAGGAAAACGAGAGGGTACTTCAGAGATTCAATACAGAACAATCCTTCCTCTCCGTTGTATACAATTTTGACATTACCAGAAAAGGAGGACATGACGCGGAATTCAGTTCACGCGTGTTTTACGAATAATTGCACTGCGTATCACCAAGGGCATATCGAGCCGCGAAGCGGCGAGAGGGCATGCAACTAATGTAGACGGCATAGTGCTGATTGTTACTATAAATAGAATTTATAACTATTAATACGTTAATGTTTCCGGTTAGTCACGTGTACTAGCATGATCTGCTGAGAGCGCGCGAATACACACTTTACTGTCGATGTCACCATCGATACTGCATAGCGCGCATGAAGCAAAGGCGAAGCTGGACCTAGAGAGCGGTTCTGGAGAATGGCTCTGCTGTCTCAGGCGTCTGTACTTCTTGCGCAAAGCTGTGGCAGCCACGGTTGTACTCATAGGTGTTTTAGATGCAGTATAGATCCAGGTAAACTGCTAGTATGCTTATCCATCGGCACTGAGTCAATAGCTGCCGCTCTTGATACGCGCTGCCGCCCTGTGGTAACCGGAAGTAAGTCAGGACACGCCTGCACACATTTGCGAACGGCCGTTTATGTTAAGTTTACGTGATTATACGGATAACTATTTATAGTAACAGTCAGCACTATGCCGTCTACACTATGGTACCGGTATTCAGAGTTGCATGCCCTCTAGCCGCTAAGGTTCGATGAGCCCTTGGTATCACGATAAAGCACTGACGAGCGCGGGATTTCCATAGTAACAAGAAATGGCGGCGAGCACGAGGACTACAGCTAGCCAGAACTACTCTTCTCCTGAGGCAGCTGACGGATTATAAGGCGGTCTGAGCAGCTAATCTATACCCAGGACCACCGTCAGCTCCGTCGCCTATACATCAGAGCTTGGTTTCGGTACTGTAGCGGGTGGTATGACCGTATGAAACCAAGCGACTGTTCCAAACAAGAATATGGAAGGTTAGCACGGTAGTACACACTAGAGCACCCACGAAATTTAGCCTACGGTACAGGTATGGGCTTCAGATACTCATGTATAGCTGCAGCAATGCTGCCAGTAGTGATGTGTGATAATTATAAAGTCTATGGTGTCTTTTGGCAGAGCAATTGTTGTTGCATCTCGTCCCGGGAGGGCTATTGTAAAGAGGAGTCCTGCTGGATAGTGGATAGAGAGTCCTGCTGGATAGAGACATCACTCATTCTGCTAAACAGTATGTTTAATAAGATTCTCATAAACAGTGTGTGTGACTGGTGTTTTCCCCCTCACAGATCTGTCGCCTGTTTGTATTGTCTTATCTTATTGTACTGTTCAATCATACTTGACTATCACTGCATAGATAGAACAATACTAGCATGTATTCAAGTCTTTTCAAGAACAAAAGTTTAGAGAGTTCAATCGTAGTCGTCTCTGGATGCATTTCTTGAACTTAAAGCCTTGCCGAGAGAAAAAGGTAAAATCAACATTGCTACTGGATGATCAAGAGGTCATTTACTTTGCTACTTGTGTCCAGACAAGGGCTTACACTTGGTTTGAGCTGTTGCGAGAAACAAAGAAAGAGAGGTGTGGTCAACAATGTATGCAGCCAGCTATGAGTCAGCAGCTTAGTGCTCTGTCTGAAGCACAAGCCAACACTATTCCTTTATACACACCAAGACTAGTAAACTTGCCCTTTATACAGTATGCTCTCTGTAAGCTCCAATCGCTCGCAAAAGACGTGTCAATGCTATAGCTATCATTCGGTGGTACAGACGGTATGCCAGAAGCTCCAGGTAGCTGGTATAGCTTTGTAATATGATGCCGTCTACATTAGTTCACAGTCGGGCACAAGAAGACGTTGCTCTCCATCGCTCCATTGTCCTGCTGAAATAGCACGATGTTGACAGAGACGCCAGCGGGACGATCTCGGTCGGCATGACTCGGCGGCGACACTGATCGGCAAGCCCCGCGGTGACTTCTAGCTAGAATCCATCTCTTCGTCAACAAAGGGCTTATGAGCACCTAGAGAGACACCATAGACAGTGTTAGCCATTGCGTAAATTTGAATTTGAACTTACAAAAGCAGCTGTTGATACTGTTTGTACAACGAGGAAGAACTTCAAAATCACCCAACTTTACCCCCAAAAGGGAACGTGTTCCCATGTCCCAGTATAAATTTCGACCATACCATTCGATACCTAAAAAGGCACTCTATCAAACCTGGGGCCGGCAAATAGAAAAAGTTTAAAGCTTTTCAAGCGACAGTCGTTCAAAATTTGAAAAAACCATGTTTTTAGACCTCGCCAATACAATTGCAATTGAGCGACGGTCGCGACTTTCAACCCCGTTTGGGAACGCTTTCTCGCTGCCTTTCTGCAACACTTTTTATACTAATCAGTAGCCAATGAGCTGAAGTTTACTCTCTGGGGTCGGCAAATATAAATTTGTGTTCACGTCAGCCAGGATGACTGCTAGAAGTTCATCTCCCAATAGAACTAATACATTAACTAAGGGAAGTATACGGACACAAGATAATTTAGTATACGGAAATTGTAACAGGATGTCGTTATTAGCTGGTAATGACTTTCTCTTCGTCTGTCACTCCATATTGCAGGTTGACAACGCCTGCACCAGGATCATAATAGTCAGTCAAGTCTGATCCATCCATACGCAGGTATACTCCCGGGTAAGCAACTGATTGGATGGTGTAGATATTGGTGTTTTCAGCAACTGGTATGATATAGAAGTGCTGCATCTTGCTAGTACAGTCCGGAGAACAGCTGACTATCCCAGAACCCCTTGAGCAAGGTTTTGTCAAGTTACTTGCCGTAACACTGAGATAAGGACCAGTGAAGGACTTGATAGTGTACTTGCCAAACGGGATCGCCATGATGCACGAGAATCAACTATATGTCCTTATATAGAAGTTAGGCTGGAGCTCCACTAGCAAGACACACCTCTGTACAAAGTAGCTTGTACAGTCTATCTATACCTTGTAAGCTGAGGTCACTACTGAGATAAGGGACTAGCTAAGAGACTCAAGAACACATGTTATACTGTGTTTACACTACACGTTAGTACCGAACCAGGCCGGCAAGATTGCACAGTATGAATGCAACAGAAATGAGCCTGAACTGCACCATCGCGGCACCCCAACCATAGGTGGGCATGGTTTAGTTGTGTTAGAGCTTTGATTTTAAAGTGCGGCACAGTTGGATACGAACTGGTTCCAATGAGCAGTGTGAATCGAGTACAAGAGATCCAACTACACAACCTTGCTGTGGTACAGCTTTGTCCATTATCTATTCTAATAAACAAACTACTGTGTCAATAGAAAGATGTGGGAGAGTGTGTCACTCATACTTTATAAATCAAAAACTTCGCAAATGGTACAAGCTACTCTCATCAAGGGCACTAGTAATACTAAGCCATAATGGCTATTATAGTCAAAAAGCCATTATTATAATCTCATTGGCTGCACAGCTGCAATAGTATACATCTCGTAAGCACGAGCTCCATACTGGCAGTTGACCACACCTTTTTGACCATCAGTACGCAGGTAGACAAAAGGAAAAACTTTAGACTCAAACGAGAACATACCAGCGTACTTGTCTCCATTGTAAATAATCCTGAACTTCTCCAGATCTGACACTCCATATTGCAGGTTGACAGTTCCACTGCCTGGACCATTGAACCTTGTTACACCAGATCCATTCATACGCAGGTATACTCCCGGGTGAGCAACTGATTGGATGGTGTAGATATTACAGTCTTCAGCAACTGGTATGATGTAGAACTGCTGGGATTCAGCATAGCAAGTTGGAGAGCAAGTTATAACTCCATTGCCTTCTGAACAAGACTCAGTAACATTGCTACCATCAGCAGTAAGGTAAGGCCCAGTGGATGATTTGATAGTGTACTTGCCGAATGGGATCGCCATGATAAAGAAAGAGGGTAATGTCCTTATATAGAAGCTAGGCTTGTTCTCTACTAGCAAGACACGCCTCTGTACAAAGAATACTGACAGCTTCTACAGTGTAACTTGTGGTCACTATAGACTAGCATGCAGCTGACCCTCTCCATGTCTACTGGATGGAGAGGGTCTAGCAACAACTGGACCTGACTTAGTTATTATTATTAGTTATTAAGTTAGTAACAAGGCCTAAGGTTGGTTATGCTGATGTATTGCTTAAACTGCAGTGAGACCTTCTTCCCATGTGGTAACAGGTTCTATCCAGTGCCATAAGCAAATACGCCATCGCTTTACGATCACTTCTGCTAGTGTACGTAATAAGAACCTAAATAATCACACAACAATGACTCATACATTTATCACACATTAAGAGCTTCCAAATGTAACACTATTGTAACTATTTGTGCCTTGAAAGAACAATCTCTGTTCTTCCATATACTCCTCCTCCTGGTCTAACCACCTCTCATGAGTGTCCTCGATCATTGCCTGCACATTGACTATCTCGTCTCGCTGTCGGTAGCGGTAACGTCTGGACACACACGAGAACAGCACAAGAGACACAAGGATCAGAAACCCCTTCACTCCTTCATAGATCAGCCAGGACCTCCTCTCAATGATGAGATTGTCAAGAATGCCTACTACTAGGTACCTGATGCTGAAGGTGGCATACCACAGACCAATGAGCAGCCCCTGGGTAGTGCGAGGAGCCTGGGCACAGATGAACTCAAATACTGTCATGGAGACAAGCAGAGAAGAGAGACCATTGAGGAGCTGAGGAATGATGAACCACAGGTAGGTGTTGTCAAGTAAGTACTTGTACTGATGACAGTCTAAATTGTAACCGTAACTGAATTCACAGCCAGTACGAATAATGTAGCATTGTCTACTCGGAGGGAAATGTGCTGGATTTTCAATAACAGTGTGATGTTGCTGCCAGTATGTGGTGTCATGGTTAACAACCACTATGATATACAAGACTACTTGAAGTAGTGAGAGGTACAGACCTATCCACATTTTTGTCAGCATTCGAACATTCTTCACTCTTGGAAACACTTTCATAATCACCAGTCGATACAGTGGTATACCAACTACTGAGACAAGAGTGCTCAAGTGGAGTGGATTGTATATAATCAGTAGCAGTACCGGCAGTGAAGGACAGCTGGTCCTCTGGAGTTGATCTGGAGCTGAGTAGCCATCTCCTGCTAGATGGTATCCAAACAGACACAGGAGGAGCGGAAAGATACGAAAGAATGTCTTAGTGTCCTCTACCTCCTCATTGGTGAATGGACCTCCATACTTATTCTTTCCCAGGTCAATACGACGTGGAATATCCTCCTCCCAGAAGGTGAAGGCACTGCGATGCTCAGGGACCTTGTGCCTCCAAGAATACTTGAGAACTTTGAAGATATTTTTAAATGGATTGAGTCCAGCTTTCTGAATGTAGAAGTGCTTTTTCATCAATAAAAATCTGATAAGTATGAATGTTACTGCAACAATAACTGCAATATAATAGCCAATTGCGCCCATTCTGTGTAAGTCATGATTTGAGAGTTGAGGCAAAGTGCTATTAATTCTCACGTTAACTTCGTCTAATAAAAAACTACCACTACCTGCAGTATAGAACAATGCCAAGATGCCAACATTCTGAGCCCAGTAGTAGAAGTGGATGAAAGCAATCAGTTTTGGTGTGGGAGCCTCTAGTAACTGATCCAGTCCAAACTGAATGGCATTAGCCTGAAACAATCCTAGCCCAGTTGCGTAAACTACACATAATATAATAGTAAATAAGCCTCTTATGCCATTATACAAGTTTTTAAACGGCCCATAGTTTAACCCTGCAATGCCAATTCCTTTAATGACAATCGATAAACAAGTGAGGGAAATGAGAATACCAAATGACCATTTCAGGCTACGATATCTGGTCAGGTAGACATCTGTCAGATGACCCACGAGTGGATAGAGTAAGAACAGTAGTCCCATTATAGCGATTGAAGGCAATCTACCATGCAAAGCTGATCCAAAGAGCAAATATTCTTTCTGACTGAAATTGCCCAATTCCACCACCAGACAACAGACAATCACTAGCAGAGAACCACGTAGCTTCATGTTGAACTAATCGTAACTGTGAAGTGTACGCTTAAAATACAGAAACAGCAATTTTCTATCATACACAAGAATTGTGTATAAATAAACAATCACAATGTTATGCAAACAAGAATATCTAAGTCAGTGATGAATGAACAACTAAGTTGTTAATGTTACAGGATACTTTATGCACAGTTACAAGCAAGCAGAAATGGCTGCCTGAAAAATAGCACTAGTAGCATAGCGTGTTGGTTTGGCTGAACAAAGCATTGCACATCCAGTCAGAGCAAAGACTCCACTTTGTCATTTGCAACAAAGATGGATAGAAGTGTTACCATATCATAACCAGAACAATGAGCCTTCAAAGACAGTGATAGACAAATGGACAGAAGATTAGACATAACCTTTGCACAAGTATGACGAGGGTTAAAATGTTATGAATACAAAATGAGTGTAAACAGCAAGTTATCAGTTATATAGGTTTGGTTTACAATAAACTATATCATAACACATTCATATAGTGCTAAAGAAATGTTCTACTGACATGTGTATACAGTGAAGGACAATGTACAGTAGGGTGGTCCTTATTTTCACTATTTTGGAATTTTTCTGCTCCCACCCCCAAATCATGTTCCATTTGACAAAAATGTACTAAATATTAAGTTTGGTAAAATTCTATTGATGTTTAGAGGTTGCACAACCGCTTGGTAATTCTCTAAATTGATTTGTATTGTCAAAAGCTCAATTAATTCTCTTTTCTGTAAACTATCACATTTTATGCTTTTTACAGCTAACTAAAATCAATAATAGGGTGGTCCTTATATACAGAATGCATTAAATATGAGGGTTTTTGTCTCTGTAAGGCCTCTGATTCTCCTATTTCATATGTCCATTTTGGTTTGGCCAGCTATTAGCGTTGACTTTCTGCTATCTTGGAACTGGCATCGATGTTCAAATACTACCTGCAGTAGGAACTGAAACTGTTCTTCATCATGTGTGATAAGTTGGTTAAACTCTTGTACTAGTGCCACTCCGCGTTCAGCATTGTCGTTTATCACCTTGATGTTTTTAACTATTTCCACCCCCTTGACGAAGTCCTGATGGCTGGTCCAAGTTTCAGGATGATGGTGTATGAATTCAGATGAAATACCCAACTTCTCAAAGAGTCCTCTTGTGTTCTGTGTTACAAAATCTTCTAATCGACTGTCTGGAACTAAGCGTGCTGCAATCTTAATGCGTTTTAGTGGTTCATTCTCGCCTTCTCTATTTTGCAATGACTTCACCATCTCGCATTTTGTCACTATTGAAACCTCAGGATCAAAGAAGGCGAGTCCTACCAGCTCCTCTGAAAGGTACCATAGGTGAAGACCTAACTTGTCTGAGGTAGCTTTTGAGATAATTACATTCTTATCTTTGTAGCTGTGAAGTGAAGTACATACGAATTTTGCAGCTGCCACGTGGCGCGCCAAAAGAAACCCACAAGAATATACTGAAATTTACAAAAATATACAAACAAATATTCCTAGATTACGGTAATGATTCTGGAATCACATGGATTCCGTTATGATTCTTGATTCCACGTCCTGATTCTTGATTCTGTACGTGATTCCAGATTCTGCACGTGATTCCTTGATTCCACACGTGATTCTTTGATTCCTTGAATTAGTGTACGAGATTCTGCCCGTGTCGGACCCCTCGACAATAATTGTAGTAAATCATGGTAAGCATATCAGTCTTTAAACAATCCAGACTCTTACGGTACAGATCGTATCGAGTACAACTCCCAATCCTGAGCAATGTACTGACAGTTAACAATGTTGCTACCACCGTCTGTACGTAGGAAAACAAGAGGGTACTTCAGAGATTCAATACAGAACATTCCTTTCTCTCCGTTGTATACAATTTTGAATTTCTCTTTGTCTGTCACTCCGTATTGCAGGTTGACAAAGCCACCAGGATCATAATAGTCAGTCAAGTCTGATCCATCCATTCGCAGGTATACTCCCGGGTAAGCAACTGATTGGATGGTATAGATATTGGTGTTTTCAGCAACTGGTATGATGTAGAAGTGCTGCATCTTGCTAGTACAGTCTGGAGAACAACTGACTATCCCAGAACCTCTTGAGCAACGTTTTGTCAAGTTACTTGCCATAGCACTGAGATAAGGACCAGTGTAGGACTTGATAGTGTACCGTATTTCCTCGAATAGAAGCCCGGGCGTCTATTTCCTTCCAGCAGGTTTTTACCCCGGCGTCTAAACAGGACCGGCCTCTAATCGAGGCCGGCGTTTATTACTTAATGTTTGTCGAAGCCTTTGTAGATTTCCAATTTTTCGTACATAAATATTACAATGGCAGCTCAGCTAGTCGACGAGTAGCTGTTCGTAGCGTATATGAAAAGGAAAGCGAAGTAAGAGGGCACCATATCTATAAAGCATCTTGGACGCCTAGTATTGGAGAAGAGCTATCTGTCGATCTGTCAAGGTTGTGTCATAGCTTTTTCTCTTCGACATGGCTAGACGAACGCGCACACGTGGACAAGGCGTGATAATTGACTGTGGGCGGTACCACAATGTTTATGACCTGGCGTTAATTCAAGACCAGGCCTCTAATACTGTATGTTACCGTTACACCCCCGGCTTATAAACAGGACCGGCGTCTATTCGGAGGCGGCTTCTATTCGAGGAAATACGGTACTTGCCAAACGGGATCGCCATGATGCATGAGGCTCAACTATGTCCTTATATAGAAGCTAGGCTGGGGCTCCACTAGCAAGACACACCTCTATACAAAGTAGCTTGTACAGTCTATCTATACCTAGTAAGCTGAGGTCACTACTGAGATAATTAAGGGACTAGCTAAGAGACTCAAGAACACATGTTATACTGTGTTCACACTATACGTTGGTACCGAACCAAGCCAGCCAGGTTGGACAGTATGAACGCAACTGAAATGAGCTATAACTGACCTGAAGTGCACCATCGCGGCACCCAACCATAGCTAGGTTTTAGTTGTGTTGGAACTTTGATTGTAAAGTGTGTCACAGTTCGATTCGGACTGGTTCCAACACGCAGTGTGAACAGAGTACAAGAGATCCAACTACACAACCTCTGCGGAACAGCTTCGTCCATTATCTATTCTAATAAACAAACTTTCTGTGACATTAGAAAGATGTGGGAGAGTGTGTCACTCATACTTTATAAATCAAAAACTTTGCAAATGGTACAAGCAGCCCATATCAAGGTCACTAGTAATGCTGAGCCATAATGGCTAGTCAAATAGCATTGGCGGTGTCTGCACAGCTGCAATAGTATACATTTCGTAAGCACGAGCTCCGTACTGGCAGTTGACCACACCTTTTTGACCATCAGTACGCAGGTAGACAAAAGGAAAAACTTTAGACTCAAACGAGAACATACCAGCGTACTTGTCTCCATTGTAAATAATCCTGAACTTCTCCAGATCTGATACTCCATATTGCAGGTTGACAGTTCCACTGCCGGGACCATTGAACCTGGTTACACCAGATCCATTCATACGCAGGTATACTCCCGGGTGAGCAACTGATTGGATGGTGTAGATATTACAGTCTTCAGCAACTGGTATGATGTAGAACTGCTGGGATTCAGCATGGCAAGTTGGAGAGCAAGTTATACCTCCATTGCCTTCTGAACAAGACTCAGTAACATTGCTACCATCAGCAGTAAGGTAAGGCCCAGTGGACGATTTGATAGTGTACTTGCGGAATGGAATCGCCATGATAAAGAAAGAGGGTAATGTCCTTATATAGACGCTAGGCTGGTCCTCTACTAGCAAGACACACCTCTGTACAAAGAACACTGACAGCTTACACAGTGTAACTTGTGGTCACCATAGACTAGCATGCAGCTGACCCTCTCCATGTCTACTGGATGGAGAGTGTCTAGCAAAAATTACTACCATTCACGATTTTTATGAACAATAATAAAGTAAATAGATGAACAACTAGACCAAACTTAGTTATTAATCATTAGTTATTAATTAATAGTAGTTAAGTTAGCTTAAACTGCAGTGATTCCCATGGTAACAGGTTCTATGCAGTGCCATAAGCAAATACGCCATCGCAAGATGTGAACACAATAATTGTTCAGTCAAAGATATCCAAACACACATCAATGGTACATATTCTACTAAGCTATGCAAATTGCAAAAATCAAACAATAAAGCACAAAATTGATGAACACAAAACTCTAGTGCAGTGAGAAAACTATCACTGCTAAAGTTGCATCCTTGATCTACCAGTCATTATTGACTAGGAACTGCTGAAATGGTGAACACCTCATATGAGTACGCTCCATACTGACAGTTAATGACGCTATTTTCTCCGTCAACACGCAGGTAGACGAAAGAGAAGACCTGAGAACCGATCGAGAACATACCAGCATACTTATCGGCGTTGTAAACAATCCGGAACTTCTCATAGCTAGCCGCTCCAAACTGACAGTTGACAACTCCGCCTCCTGGTCCAGTATAACCAGTCAAACCCGATCCATCCATTCGCAGGTATACTCCCGGGTAAGCAACTGATTGGATGGTGTAGATATTTGTGTCTTCAGCTACTGGTGTGATGTAGAATTGGAGAGCTGGGTTGCTAGGAGAATTAGGATCATTGGAACAGAATAAACTTCCAACACCGCTTGAGAAAGCCCTAGTTATACCACTGCCATTCATACCAAGGTAAGGGCCAGTGGCTGACTTGATGGTATACTTGCCAGCAGGGATTGCCATTGCTTAGTGTATTCGCAGTAGAGCAAGCGGAGAAGACACTAGTAGACGCTGACAGTGCGTACTAAAATGAAAGATGCACTGAGGGCACATCTCATTGTGATAGAACAATGGAAGAATAGATAACGTCACTCGTGACATCTACAACTAAACTAATTTTAGTAGCACAAACACCAAACCTCGTAGAATGCTATATTGCAGCCATTGATCAAATAACAGAGCTACTTGAATCCACTTTAGAGGTGAGTGTTCACAATTTTAATCAAATTAGCACTTATAGCTAATCGAAGACTCTTGTACTAGGTTTCATGATGGAGGTATGATGGAATGTTCGCGCTGAATAGTAATGAGAAAAACGCCTATGATGAGGAGACTGCCTTCTGTTGGACAGGGTCCATAAATGAATTTTGCGAAAGTATGCGAAGCTAACAGTATATCTGTATACTCCCGTGAAATTCATCTGTGGACCCTGTCCAACAGTAGGCGGTCACCTCGTCATAGCGTGTTTTTCTCATTACTATTCAGCGTGAACATTCCATCATGCCTCCATTGCGAAACCAAGCATGTACTTCATAGAGTACTCTTATAGCTACTTAGGCAGTGCTGAAATACTACACAGCTTTAAGATGATTTCAAACAAAACATGTGTCTAAAGTTGAAAATTTATCATGAACAAAATGAAGATCAGATATGGAATATGAACTGTATTGTTTATTAACGTCAACTGAATGTGTTAGTTTCACGATGAAGATGCACTTGCACACACAGATCGTATCGTGTACATCTCCCACTTGAAAGCACCATACTGACAATTGACGGGATTCTCGCTTACATGTACGTCTGTACGCAGGAAGACAAAGGGATACTTCAGAGATTCGAAACAGAACATTCCTTTCTCTCCGTTGTATACTATCTTGAATTTCTCTTCATCTGACACTCCGTATTGCAGGTTGACAGTACCGCCTCCTAGGCCATCAAATGTGGTCACACCCAATCCATCCATACGCAGGTATACTCCCGGGCAAGCAACTGGTTGGATGGTGTAGATATTGGTGTTTTCAGCAACTGGTATGATGTAGAAGTGCTGCTCCTCGCTCTTGCAGTCAATAGAGCAGGTAATAGATCCAATCCCTCCTGAACAAGGTTTTGACAGATTCATGCGGCTAACACTGAGATATTGACCATCATGGGACTTGATGGTGTACTTTCCAAACGGGATCGCCATTATTGCAAGCTCACTATGGCAAGCTCAGCAACTATAGCTGTTAAAATGCTAGTTGTGACCTTATAAGTACTCAAAGACAAGTACACATCTACACAAAAAGAACAACACAGGATACATACTATCAGCTTTAGACCATAGCTACAGAAACAATGGAGCCAAGAGCGATTGTAAACAATCCAGAACTTCTCATAGCTAGCCGCTCCAAACTGACAGTTGACAACTCCGCCTCCAGATTCGGTATACCCAGTCAAGCCCGATCCATCCATACGCAGGTATACTCCTGGGTAAGCAACTGATTGGATGGTGTAGATATTGGTGTCTTCAGCAACTGGTGTGATGTAGAATTGGAGAGCTGGGTTGCTAGGAGAATTAGGATCATTGGAACAGAATAAACGTCCAACACCGCTTGAGAAAGGCCCGGTTATACCACTGCCGTTCATACCGAGGTAAGGACCAGTGGCTGACTTGATAGTGTACTTGCCTGCAGGGATAGCCATCGCTTAGTGTATTCGCAGTAGAGCAAGCAGAGAAGACACTAGTAGACGCTGACTGTGCGTTCTAAAATGAAAGATGCACTGAGGGCACATCTCATTGTGACAGAACAATGGAAGAATAGATAACGTCACTCGTGACATCTGTAACTAAACTAATTTTAGTAGCAAACCTCGTAGAATGCTTTACTGCAGCCATTGATCAATAACAGCTACATGTACACCACTGAATACACTTCAGAGGTGAGTGTTCAGATTTTTTGCACGCAAGCACTCTTATAGCTACTTCATAGGCAGTGCTGAAGTACACCTTTCCCGAATTGACTCAAACTACTACACAGCTTTACAATATTTTCTTTTATTAGAAAATTGTATGAATGAAGTAAAAATTTATCATGAACAAAATGAAGATCAGATGTGGTGTTTATCAACGTCAACTGTATGTGTTAGTTTCACGATGAAGATGTACTAGCACACACAGATCGTATCGTGTACATCTCCCACTTGAACGCACCATACTGACAATTGACAAGATTCTGGCTTACGTCTGTACGCAGAAAAACAAAGGGATACTTCAGAGATTCGAAACAGAACATCCCTTTCTCTCCGTTGTATACTATCTTGAATTTCTCTTCATCTGACACTCCGTATTGCAGGTTGACAATGCCACATCCAAGGCCAGCAAATGTGGTCACACTCGATCCGTCCATTCGTAGGTATACACCCGGGCAAGCAACTGGTTGGATGGTGTAGATGTTGGTGTTTTCAGCAACTGGTATGATATAGAAGTGCTGCTCCTCACTCTTACAGTCCTTAGAGCAGGTAATAGATCCAATCCCTCCTAAACAAGGTTTTGACAGATTCATGCAGCTAACACTGAGATATTGTCCATCATGGGACTTGATGGTATACTTTCCAAACTGGATCGCCATTATTGCAAGCTAAGCCATTCTTGCTGTTACAATGTAAACTGTGAGCTTGCAAGGAATTCAGTTTATAGTGAGACTGCTATGAATATAATTATTGTGTGGTTGCTGACATAGCAACTGTTTACACGACAAACCACAGCCAATAACAACTGTATACTCAGCTAGCATTCCAATGGCGCTGTCCTAGCCAACACGCATTTTGGCATAAAACTTCGCCATCACACGCTGGATCTAGACATCTTTTAGCTCTACGCGATCGCCAACACATGGGCTATACCGTAACAGAACGATTTTTTTAAATAAACGCCACACGGCTGAGAAAAACGGGAAAATCCATGCTGCTCAAAGGGCGTGAAACGGTGCTTTCTAGGCGTGCTAGCGAAACATCGCTGTTACTAGATTTTAGCTTTGTTGAAACTTGCATTTCTGGAATCTTGAGCTCATTCAAGTCTTCACTGGTGAGTTTTATGAATAAACACGTCGATCATGGACCGTGTCTCTCCGTGTTCTTGCGAGCAAGCCAGCCCGTTAAATTTCATGATACGAGTAGCTATCCAGACGTACTAGCTATACTGCTAATATCGCTCTGTCTGCTGCATTAGTTTTCAGAAACACTGACCATAGCAACGCGCAGCGCCGCGAATATTAAATAGTTGCGTGCACCCTTAAAAGCCATCACAAATCTAAACAACTGATGCACTATATCAACAGGATGCACCTTGTAATGCCTAGCTATACTAACAGCAATATAATATGACTGTGAGTCATACAGAATTACAGATTGTACTAGTAAAACAACACTGTGCAAAAACCAGAATCTGCGCTGTGTGGTGACAATACTCTTGATATAAAATTAATGTCAATTGGATTTTGAATGTAGCTATACAAACAGGCTTAGTAACAGCATGTTAACAGCAAGAGGTAATCCGATCATGGAGTAGTGACAGTGATAGATTCGTGATGTAGAGCTACGCAACCTGATCAGTCAACACTAGTCAGCCGTGGTCTAACTATGAACGACACTTAAAATCAAAACATTTAGTACCAACACCGATGATTGGACCGATGAACATGCATTATCATAATCGTGTTCATTCTAAACAAATAATCTGATCTTAAATTTCAACTCAAACAGATTATTGTACAGTAACAAAGTTAAAGAATCAAATAGCTGCCAACCCAGTTCCAATCACTATAATTACAACTATAGTACTGTTCACTACCACGTTAACTTACTCTCACTGTAGAAAGCAGCTCTTGAGCAACTAGTACTCTTAGTCATCCGTACATACACACGATCGTGACCGCAAGTCGCACATGCAGTTATATGTAACTTACTTATGAGTGGTAGACTATTACATATATTGACTATAAAAATAATGGTATACAACAGCGGTTTGCCCACGATATCTCTCATCACTAACCGCAATGTCTTGATGATCCAGACACCATAGAAGCTTAGAAAATGACTTTAGCTGCTCTGAAATCTGAAAAGAGATGACATAGCTGTCCAGCAATCCCTCTCTGCCCACACCGATCTCCTCAAGCTCCAGTAGAACGTACAATATCTGTCACAGCTAAGGATAAATTGTACGACACATTATAGAGTAGTATATAAACTGGTATTGCACAGGATACAATACATTGCTGAGTGATCGAGGGAGAATAGCCAGATATATCTAGTAGAAACTGTACAGAGAGAGGGAGAGAGAGGGGGAGAGAGAGAGAGAGAGAGGAAGAGAGATATATGTGTAAAACATAATAATGAGCTAGAACCATAGTTGGCATTCATCGGTTTTATTCACACAGGATTAATATTTACGCTCCATGTGAACTGTACCACTATGCTCACAGTAATGTCTTCAGGAGGGTAGGCGAGGTCAGCCACGCCCTCATCGACCTGGGTAAGCTCCTCCATCAGATAATCAATAGCCAGTTTGCCTCTATGGAGAAGCAAACATTATGAGTTGTTGGGATAAAGCAAAGCAAGGTCAGTGTACACACACTTACCTAGTTTCATCAAGAACAGCTCTGTGACGAGACAAGAGCTTATCCACAACACTGCCTGAAGGTAAGATAAAAAATGTGCATGACGAGGGGAGGGAGGGAAGGAGGGAGGGAAAGAGAGGGAGAGGGTGTGAGAGAGAGAGGGAGGGAGAGAGGGAGGGAGAGAGGGAGGGAGAGAGGGAGGGAGAGAGGGAGGGAGGGAGAGAGGGAGGGAGGGAGAGGGAGGGAGAAGGAGAGAGAGGAGGAAGGAAGGAGGGAGAGGGTGGGAGAGAGAGAGAGAGGGAGTGAGGGAGGGAGGGAGAGAGGGAGGGAGAGAGGGAGGGAGAGAGAGAGGGAGGGAAGGAGAGAGGGAGGGAGGGAGAGAGGGAGGGAGGGAGGGAGGGAGAGAAGGAGGGAGGAAGGAAGGAGGGAGGCAGAGAGGGAGGAAGAGAGGGAGGAAGAGAGGGAGAGGGAGAGAGAGAGAGAAGGAGGGAGAGGGGGAAGGAAGGAGGGAGAGGGAGAGAGAGAGGGAGGGAGAGAGTGAAAGGGGAGGGCGAGAAAGAAGGGGAAGAGAGAGAGGGAGAGGAAAAACGGAGAGGTGTCTAACCTGTTCCTTGAGGCAGAAGAGACACGTTGACACACCAGAGAACCACTAAAAGCAACTACACACAAACACAAAAAAACAAAACAGCTAAACAAGATCATCTAAGATATTACGCAACTCTACCTGAGAATGCATGGCAGCACATTGGTAGACGTCTTCCAAGTCATTGTTGACAATGTCGCTTGAGGGAGATGACAAGAGGGAGCTAGCTAGCTGACAGAGCATGGAGAGTCTCTCCTTGACCCAGTGACAGCGAGATATAGTGAAGCTATCGACCTCACCACCTTCCTTAGTATACAACAGAGCATTGACTGGAGAGAGAGAGAGAGAGAGAGAGAGGGAGGGAGAGGGAGGGAGAGGGAGGGAGGGAGGGAGGGAGGGAGGGAGGGAGGGAGGGAGGGAGGGAGGGAGGGAGGGAGGGAGGGAGGGAGGGAGAGGGAGGGAGAGAGGCAAGATACCAATCCTATGTGTATGCTTTGTGATAGTGATCATTAGAAAGTAGCAAATAGTCGATTTGAATGTAATACTGAAAACCTAATAATTAATATTAACCCATTGTCTTCTATCCATACATAATATTAACCCATTATCTCCCACCTAGTCTGTTCTTCTCTAGTAGAAGCTCTTCCAGCTGCTGTGACGACCACTCGATCACCATTGATAAGCTGCCATCTTGGCCTGCACACAAAGAGCAAGAAACAGCTCCACACAAGCAACAGAGAGATAAATCATAAATAGAGCTCCAGAAATATTATTCTGTTTGAGGTATTGACCTGGTGTGGTAGCCACATCTGCGGCAGCAAGGAGCACACTCTTTAGACCATATTGCAGACAGGCTGACAACAGACTGGACTTCTGAGCCTAGAAGAGAATCGAAAATCAGTGAGTGAGTGAGTGAGTGAGTGAGTGAGTGAGTGAGTGAGTGAGTGAGTGAGAGAGAGAGCGAATGATTAGTGATCTACACTATCTTACAGTGAGGTTAGCCATTCCCTGGTCTGGCTCATTGGGAAGTAGTCCAGCAAGAAGACAGAATGAGTACAGTCTCTGAGGAGCTAATATAATGGACGAGTGGAACCTAGTCACCTCCTTTAGTGCCTGGAGTTAGAAATAGAAACTCACTGATTCACTCACTCACCCGCCCAATCACTCACACTCCCACCCGCTCACCTACTCACTCACCCACTTACTCACTTACCCACTCGCTCGCTCATTCACCCACCCAATCACTCACCCACTCACCTACTCACATACCCACTCGCTTATTCACCTACCCACCCACCCAATCACTCTCACTCCCACCCACCCACTCACACAACTATAGTGTGTGTGTCACTTACATGCCGTTGCTGTCCTGTAAATTTGTATCTAATCAATGATGAAGGACAAAGCACATCAACAACTGAGAGATAAAACCAGGAATCATCAGATGAAAACTCATATCAAGCAGCGTCGAGTCATTGCTCACCAAATGAGAGAGAGGATGGTTGAAAGTAAGATTCAGGGACAGGAGGTACCAGCAAGAAATGAGAGAACTGACTAACAGCCACGTCCTGAGAGACGGAAGCAAGATGGAGAGAGAGAGGAGGGAGGGAGAGAGAGAGAGAGAGAGAGAGATAAGAGAGAGAGATAAGAGAGAGAGATAAGAGAGAGAGGGAGAGAGAGAGAGAGAGAGAGAGAGAGAGAGAGAGAGAGAGAGAGAGAGAGAGAGGGAGGGAGGGAGAGAGCTAACCAAAGTATTGTTGATCTGTGACGGTGAAGATAGAGTGAACAGTGCCAGGAATGGACAGCATAGGGACCTAAGAGATAAAAAAAAAACAGCAATCAGCATAGTAATTTAGTCCCAGCCTCTACATGCAGTCTCTCTCTCTCACCCTGACTGTAGCTTCCACCTCACAATGGCCGGCATCTGAGCATGGTACCATCGATTCAGATCAAACACAGCCATGAACAGATTCTCAGCTGATCCTTCAGACTGCACTCCACTACCAGCAGCAGCAGGATCGTACTGGGACTTCCACACGAACACAGTCAGTGTGCGATCAACTGAACAAGAAGACAAAGCACCAGTATCTATGTAGTCAGCAAAACATGATTGCATACATGTACTACCATATATGTAGTCGTCAATGCTTATTGCTACTAGCATCATAAACTTTTAAAAATAAACCACTGTATGGATTTTGGATGGGATCAATAAAATTACTTATTAAATGTCACTAGATTTTGTGTGTTGCCTTTAGTTCTACAGCATAATCCAGTGAGTACCTTAGAGCAACTAATTTTTGTGGGTACAAATATTTGCTATTGCGGATTTGCTCAAAAACGCAAAAATTATTAAGAAATTAGGAATACAGTAAAGCCACACCCACACAAATAATAACTTTGAAATGGTGCTACTGTAGTTGCTGGAGGGATCTTGAGCCATTGAAGCAGACATGACATTCTTGTAGCAACAGTGTAGTGATCGCATTCTCTCGAGAATAACAGCTAGTATTCACTGAGCGCTGGTGTTCAGCATATTGACGTGTGTTCATGGTACAGTACGTATCGGTTATAGCGTGGGTCTTTGATTTTCGGTGATTCTATCGTTATAAGCAGTATATCGTTATGCTCGATACTAATTAATATTCATAGACTATTAATAATGACATCATTTGGAAGTAATAATACGCGCGCACGGCAGCCATGCAGCTTGCTCTGCTACTGTAGCAGCCATGGAAAGTTCTATCAAACGCTGAAGGTTCTCATCAAGCATGGTAAATACAGGTATCACCTTCAGCTCCGCTTCTCTACATCTTTGCAGATGAGTGAGAAACACAAAGAACACCATTGACCAGCATAGCAATTGCTGCACTAACAGCTAACATGTATAAATAGGCCTAGGTGAAGTGCTGGTGCGATGCTGCGATCGATC
>OZ024789.1:11003413-11175913 GCA_964017065.1 Haliclona indistincta | reverse complement strand
CACGACAAACTTTGTCTACGTGATATGACAAACTATTTCATTTGACGATCTGCGCTGTATACTAAATTAAAACCGCTGTCCAATGCGTTAAAACTGAACTGGATCTGTCCAGTTGTAAATCTCCGTCAGTACGAACGCTGTGCTACAGTAATTGAACTGCGCCATAGGTGTGCCGCTTCCTGCACGGTAAAGAACTTTCATCATAAAATTCAGCCCGGTTTCAACACTCAGTGTGAATGGGTTATAAGTGATACATGGTTTCAAATACCACATGCCTTGCTGCCTGCCTGCATACTGTAATTATAATAGTATTTATTTTTCTCTCCTTGTAGTCGGAGGTTCAAGCTCTGCTTGACCCGAATCCAGATACTTTCTGGGAGTCAGACGGCAGCTCCGGATCTCACTGGCTGCGGTTCCACATGAAGCCCGGGACAATCGTACAGAAGTTCTTCCTAGTGGTTGATCCAGACGACAGCTCGTACCTGCCCAAGAGAGTCCAAATCAAAGGAACGGTCGAAGGCAGTCGGACTCTAATACAGACACGCACGTTCTCTTCCGGTGATTTTGAGAAGCACGAACTAAGCTTGTTTCCGTACCCCTGCTCTCAGCATTATCCGATCATCGAGGTCCATTTCAAGAGTTGTTACCAGGGAGGGATTGATACTAGAATCCATGGGGTTAAAGTCGTATGCGACTCTGCTGCTAAATTGTTCTCTAACTCCGAGATTATCACAAAGAACATGTTCGAATCGACAGCAATCAATCGCTGGCCGAAACTCCAGCCGTTCACTCAGCATCAGTTATTCTATCGTGCGTATGTCTTGAAAAGAATCGCTGAACTTATCGATCGAGACCTCACCTACTTGCTCCCACAGTGGTCCTACTCTGCGAGCTCCTTAGACGCTATTACAGTTGTGCGACAGCTCTGGCCGCTATGCAAGGCACGAAATGTCATTATCGAACAGATGCTGCAAGACACAGTTTCCAGCGCTCCCTCTTCTATGCCTGTCCTCTTTATCAACAGGATTGCCGCCAAGCAGCAACAAGGAGACAGCGAGAAGACAGTCTTTACGCAGGTTTACAATGAGCTTAAAAAACGCACTAACCCTAACAAATATAACTTCCGTTGGGCCGGTCACTGGATGCAATGGTGGGAGTGTAAATTTATCAGGGAGGGCGCCATCGATCAGGGAGGAGGCTTCAGAGACTCTTTGTCAGAAATAGCCGAGGAGCTCTGTCCCAGTAATCCCACTGCGACTCTGTCTCTGCCGTTCTTTGTGCGTAGTCCGAACCAGAGCCAAGACTCGTCCAACGCTTATCGCGACGCCTACATGCTCAACCCTTCGTGTCAGTTGTACCAGAAGTATCAGTTCATTGGTCAACTCATGGGAGCGGTGTTCCGCAGTCCCGAGAGCCTCGTCCTCTCGCTGCCTCAGTTCATCTGGAAGCAGCTGGTTGGTGAGCCTGTAACCTGGACTCGAGATTTCATCACTGTCGACTCGGCCGAGGTCAAGTTTATCGATTCCATCGAGACAATGGAGCAGGAAAAATTTGATGCTTCCTTCTCTGGTTGTCTTAATTTCGTTACGGTTCTTAGCAATGGTAGCACAGTGAACCTGCCTGGCGGAGAAGAGAGAGAGGTGACCTATGAAGATAGACTGGACTACTGTCGCTGTGTGAAAGAGATCAGAATGAAGGAAGCAGAGCAACAGATCAAGGCACTAAAGGAAGGCCTCTTCATGGTCGTGCCTGAAAAGGTCGTGACTCTTCTGACATGGCAGGAGCTCGAAGAGAAAATCTGCGGCAGTCCAGAAATACCGCTGTCTGCGCTGAAGAAATCTGCCCGTTTCGTCAGTGACTTGACTGAGAGTTCGTCAGTGGTGCACCACATGTGGGAGGCGTTGAAGAGTTTCACAAACGAAGAGAGAAGCAGATTCATTCGATTCATAACCGGTCGAAGACGCCTTCCTGTCACTATTTATATCGATTCTGCAGACGGAAACGCAGATTCCCTACCCGCTTCTGCTACTTGTTCGAACACTCTCTATCTTCCTCCTTACACCAGCGTCGAGCAGGCTAGTGAAAAACTACGATACGCTGCTTACAACTGTGTAGCCATTGACACTGATCTCAGTCCATGGGAGTAAAGACACCACGCCAGCTAGTGTTCCAACCAAGTTATTTGTTTTAGAATTATACATTACTTAAAAGAGAATTATTATAATAAATTAATTTTTGTATATTGTATACTCTTTTCAGCATAATAATCCACTTTTCAATTTCACTATGATGCATTAAGCATGAAATACGGAATCACTAAACTAGTTATGCGGTAGATTTGGTGATTTTCTGTCTTCCTGTAGTCAGCGAAGAATTCAATCGATAAGTGTAGAGTGTCACCTTCATGCAATAATGTGTTCAGTCACTATCGTCTTTATTCACACGATGGAGGATGATCAGAGACTGAACACATTAGTGCATGAAGGTGATACTCTGCTTTCAATTCAGCATTGCTACAAATGAATGACAATCCAAGTACCGTAACCCTCTCGCGCATGCGCCGAAGGTTAAATAATGTGAAGTATGATTATCATAATAGATAAGTAAAATAATCTTTTTGAAACGTAATTACATGTATAATCTTTTCGTATCGAGGCAAAAATAATGGTTTATCATAATGCATTAGTGGATTTGGTTATGGAGTCAACGTTTTGTGAAATGTTTCATAGTTAGGCTAATATTGAATTTGACGGTGCTGTATCGACCCCGTCCAGAGATAGGAAGGAGCTCATTCTGTATTCAAACTCTCCTGTTCTCTCCTCCGGCTCCTTGTAGCCGCTCTTCATGATCTGGCTGAGGTAGCTGATGAGCTGGCAGTGCTCCTCGAACCGATTCAGCTTATTCTTGTGCTTATTACGAGAGTAGGTGCTAGCATTAGGGTTGAATGCTGAGAGGGAGGGAGGGAGGGAGGGAGGGATAGAGAGGGAGGGAGAGAGGGAGGGAGAGAGGGAGGGAGAGAGAGGGAGGGAGGAGGGAGAGAGGGAGGGAGGGAGGGAGAGAGGGAGGGAGAGAGAGGGAGAGAGAGAGAGAGAGAGAGAGAGGGAGAGGGAGAGAGAGAGAGAGTGAGTGAGTGATGAACGAAAGTGAAAATTCAAATTTAAGACCACATTACGAATTTGTTGAGCAGAAATTCAATTTTCAGACCTGTTTACAAACCTTTCAGGTGCAGAGCAGCGTAGAGTAGTGCAGACTTTGTTGGGCTGACGAAGGGGAACTTTGGTTTGACGTTGCCCACTGCAGTCAGTGAGTTAATAATGGCCGTAGCTACCGACTGCTCCATGTAGCCCAGCATAGGGAGAGAGGTGATGGAGACAGGCTGCTTCACAGGAGGCAGCTTGACAGGCAGACCTGACACATCGTACACTCGTGGACGCCTGGAAGAAGAAAATAAATCATGAGATTAGAAACCGAAAAGTCTCCATGACTAACGCCCTACTACAACCGTAGCACAGTTTTAATAGCAAGTTGTATGTTACTCTTTTAGTTTAAATATAACTGTTACTCTCAGGAATGCTGAATATAGCTACGATGTAAAATCACAAATACATTTATAGTTCGGTTTTTATAATAGGCATGGAAGTTCAGGAATTTCTATGCAATAGACTACCTCATGAATTTCTCCAGACACTCTTCAGAAGCGAAACAGAACAATTTCTGTTTGTACTCAGCCGAGAATTCAGAAGCTCCTAGCACAAGAGCTTCGTACCTAGAAATAAGAAAAAATACTCATAATTATCTACAAGCAGTGAGAGTCGTGAGGGTATACCTCTTCTTGCCGTCAACATAAGTTACTGGGCAGTATCCATTGATTTCATATTTCTTGGGGAACATTTCTTTCACTTCCATTGCTGTTCTTCTTTGAGGCAGTTTTTCAGCAGGTGGCAGTGGCTTAGCCTCTGGCCCAGTGTACCGCTCAGGGTCTGTGAGGAAGGACTCCAGCTCTGCCTGTCCGGCTAGTCTATAGTACTTGGTGTTGTACTCAGCTCCCCATCGGAGAGCGGGTTGGTTAGAGCAGTCCACCAGTTCACCGCGATCAGTCAGACTGACTGGACAGTAGTGGCTGTACTCTCCAAGACGAGCCTTGAACTCAGCTGGCGTAATACACAGCCCATTGATGGAAGCAGCTTTACCTAGAGAGGGAGAGAGAGATAATATTATAAAGAATGAGGATTATAAAAAAAATTTAATGCACCCATGAAAAATTTTTGTGCACAAAAAGAATTAGTCTTTCAAAATGCATCTTAACAATACTCAGTGTGAAATAGAAGCTTTACAGTGCAACAGCATGTAGCCGTTCATTGCACTATTTTCCAAATCCTGTATAGCAACTGACCAAATCTCTTCTACCTCCACATTTTTTCCGTCTCTACTTCTACAAAAAATATAGGTCTGTCTCTCTCTCTCACCAGTAGTAACTCTGGACAGGTACAGCTGTATCTGGCGCGATGACTGCAGCGCTCTCTCGCTGGTCTGTGTCCACACGAACCACTTGTTTCTCTCCCCATCCACAGTGCACCAGTTATCATGTTGCTGTTGGTACCAGTCCCTCACGCTATCCAGGTGCTTGCGATAATGTCCGCCTCGTATCAGCATAATAGAGGCGCTGTCGTGAACAGGGTATGGCTGGTTCTTAGCTTCTCTGTCGACCTCTGCTCTCCGGAGCATCTCCTGGTCTGACACTACCAGCTCTATGACACACACAGGCAGCACATGGTACTTGGTGAGCAGATCAATATGGGCCTTGTTGATGGGCCAGCCATCAAACACATACCTAACATAGAAAAAGAAAAAATGAAGATTGCATTTGGAATAGGTGCAAGTAAGTTTTAGCCTCGTACCCAAGTGCCTTTGAGAGGGGAGGAGCAGTGCGTGGGTAAGAGGCTAGCAAGGTTTTAACTCTAATGGTACAGTAACTATTAAACGTATCAAATTTAGCATCTAGATGACCAAATTTGATTTTTTTTCTGTTGGTAAAAATTTCGTTTCTCTCATGATGTGAATTATACAAAATTTCAGGTTTGTAGATGCTCCTAAGAAAACATAAACATTATTTTACATACATGCACATGTTGTGCTAAGATTGGGCTTTATCATGTGTGTGGTATTGTCTAACCCTCTTGTGGTGCACTGTACGTCCAGTAGAGCTCTCTCCAGTGCTAGCACACTCAGTTCATCGGGCACTGTCTGCCCCACCACAAGGTACGATAGCATCTGATGAGTCAGCTTAGAGTCAGGGAACTGGTCAATCACTCTCCTCATCGCCTCTCCGATAGACAGCTTCAGACAACCATACTCATCAGCAAATCGCTGAGCAACTGGAATAAGGAATAAAGTCAAGACTAGGCGCTGCTAACATAACAAGAGCATAGCGTATTATCTAGCTACATGTACAAATCTCAATATACACATGTACTTGTGTTGAAGAAAACACCATATAATTGTAAGTGCATCTAGCATAATTATATGCCCATGTCGTCTGTTAAGCGTACATTAATTTTTCTGCAGCAGCTTTCAATATACTTGCATTAAAAAACCACTTTTACTACATGTAGGTGCATCGTGCACATTTCCTTGCTGTGAAAATATCAGCACATGCGCCCAAAATGCACCTGTACGATACATGTAGTTGCATTGACAAAAGCACACACCTCGCAAAGATTTTTTGTGGAAATAAATTATACCGTATAGCAGGACAATTTCGCGGTAGAAATATTTGCGGATTTCGCAAATTATATGTACAGACTATAAGCGAAAATTTTATCCGCAAATGTCTTGTTTTAGATGACAAAGATAGGGCAATAGTGCTGATTCGCGTAAATATTCTCCTGTGAAAATTCCCAAGTGTGGTACTGTACAATAGAGGTTGGTACCTGTTGATTTTCCTGACTTTGGTGGTCCCACTACAGCTAGCTTGATGGGCACTGGTAGACCAGGCACCTCCTGGTTGAGGTATCTGTCAGGATCAGTGATGAACTGCTGACGAGCATCTTGTGAGGACAGGTATACTATGTTATGGTGATACACTACAGGATAGCACTTCACACGTGATGGAGGAGGTAGCACAGTCTGAGACCGCTCTGATAACTGCAGAGATGAGAGAAGTCAGTGTAGTGAAGAACGAACAGTCACACTGACTAGTGACTACTGTATGCCTTCATTTACTTATGCATTTTGAGCCAAAAGTACAATTGATATCTCGAAACTAAGAAGTATTGAAAATTCTACGGTTCTATGCTGAACATTGAGTCTCAATGGTTTATTGGTAGACTACATGTATTTCTCAAAAAAAGTATATTTTCTGAAAAGTATTCAAGTGTTAGCATAATCAGCCAGACAAGAAATATTTCCATTTTGTGTATTTTTGTCATCACCGAATTTCAAGGGTTTCTTATGAGCCGTAATGACATTAATTTCTTCATTGAAATAATTTTTTCTTACATTTAGCAACATGTTGATTCTCAAATTCTTTGACACATACCTGAACAGGACACCATAGTCTCATGTGGCTGAGCTGCTTGTAGCCATGGTCTAATAGTTGCTTAGCTATGTAGTGGTCTATGTTAGTGCACTTGGTGAGCAGACCAGCTCTGTCCTGGCAGTATCTCTTCATCACCTTCTCAACCGAGTAGAGCACGACGTGCTTCCTGCGGCCAGCGGCTACACTATGGACTGGGATCTGCTGCTCAGCTAGCACCTCCTGCGAGAAAAAAGAAAATGTACCAGTTTAAAAATTAATCAGTTCACAAGCCCACAGTAGCATTGTAATACTTTTTATAACAGGAAAGTCAGTATGCATTGCAATGAATTTTGTTTCAACTGAAAAATTGTATCATGCTTAGTTCATGCAGTCCTTCAACTTCAAAGTGCATAACTTGAAAAGCACACAGGTTAAAAATTATTAAGGATACGAAATGATGATTTAACGGCCTGGAATCAATTATTAGACATCTAATGCCTTCTGTCATACCTTTTACTGTATACATGTATTTGTCATCAATTTGAGCAAGGCTCACTGTACAGTATCGTGTTACCTGTAGTGCTGTAAGAGCTTCACTTTGTTCATCGTATTTCTCAAACAGTGCAGTGTTCATCCGCTCCTTAGCATCCTCCTCGGCCTCTTCATCTTCTTCTTCCTCCTCAGGTGGCTCCTCTGCCTCAAGCTCAGCTAACTGCTCCTTGTACTCCTCATAATCTTCATCATCTTCAGGTTCTTCTCCACCAGACTCTGTAAAACATGATAGTGAGGGTCTACTGTAGCTACTGGTACAAGGCTGTTCAGATTAGTGAGGGTCTACTGTAGCTACTGGTACAAGGCTGTTCAGATTAGTGAGGGTCTACTGTAGCTACTGGTACAAGGCTGTTCGGAGTGTTACTCACTCACCACGTTCTTCCTCATCCTCCTCTTCCCCAGTGTTTGCCTTCAAGGCAGCCTTTTCAGCTGCTTTCTCCGCCTTCTTCTCTTCATATGTCTCCTCAATCTCTCGTCTCCTCTTCTCCTTGTCCAATTTCTATGAACAGACATCACCACGACATTCCATATTTTCTACACTACTTACCCACTCCTGAAGAACTTTAGCTCTTGCTGCAGTGCGCTTGTCAACTCTCTTGTCCCTCTTTTTGCGCCATATATCCATCTTCTTGGGCAGTAGTCGGTTGATGACGTCATCTCCCTCGAGCTGCAGTGTGACCGTAGCGTCAGGGAACAGACCCTTGGAACAGAGGTATCGTAGCTCCTCCCCTGACTGAGGGAATCCCTCCATTATGAAACCACTAGACCTGCATGAGAAACATGGGATGTAGTAAATCACAAGCAGTGCCTCAATGGGGACGCCTGTGCACTTGTGCAATAAGCAGTGTCTAGCTGCGTCACAGAGGGTCACTGGTAGAGCCAGGACACCTGTGCACTATTACTGAGCAGTGTCTACATGTAGCTGCCTCACAGAGAGTCAATGGTAGAGCCAGTGACACTTGTGCAATAAGCAACGTCTAGCTGCCCCAGAGGCGCTGGACAGTGGTAGAGCCAGGACACTTGTGCAGTGTGCACTAGTACTAAGCAGTGTCTAGCTTCAGCCAGGTCACTGGTACACTAAGCAGTGTCCTACAAGCTATGCAATGCAACTCAGGAGCACACAGGAGTACTAAGCTACTGTGCCTCCCCAATCTCACCTCTAGCAGACATGAAACTAAGTTTATTGACTACAAATACTTGTATTGTACCTGAATGGTTCCTCACGCCAGAACTGGCTAGCCAGCTCTATGATGGTCTCCTCACCAAGGGGCTCATTGTGCAGCAGGTACTGTCTCAGCTCTGCCTCCCTCTCATCCAGCTCCTCCCGTATATCATCGTTCTCGTCGTCTTCCTCTTCATCAACTAAATGCACATTGAACATAACAGTATTGAGCGACCGAGTCGGCTTGACTTGAGCAAGCACATCTATCCTGGAGGCTGGGGCAAGACAGTGGTGCAGCGATTACACCAGGTCACATCACGCTAGACTAATACCATGGGATTATACTGGAGGATTATACTCTTCGAATATACTTTAAATAAGACTGTGGATAAATACTTTCGAATACAGAGTCGCATAAACACTTTGGATACATTTTGGATAAACAATTTACCGGTTTCTGATTCAGTGGTCTGTTCCTCTTCTATTACTTCCTTTTCTTCTTCCTGCCAGTCCTCCCGATCCACTAGAGGTGGTCGCTTTAACTTGGGCATCAAGCACTCCTGAAGGTACTCTCTGAACGATATGTGGTACAGTCCCGTCTTCTTGCTGAGCTGACGACCGAGTGTGGTCTTGCCGGAACCTTGAGGCCCCAATAGGAATATTCTAGGAGGAGGAGGCTGAGGGAAGGAGAGAGAAAATGATTTCAAAGCTGTACAGTACCGTATAGCGGGTAATTTTGGCAGGAGGAAATTATCAAGCATTCGCCAAAATAAAATTCACCCAAATATGCTTTTTCTATTGCGGTAATACATGAGTGAGGCACTTGAAGCCAAAATTAAATCCGCCAAAACGCAAAATCTGGGAAATTTTTGATACTCCAAAAATTAATTACCTGCTATACGGTAGTTCTTACCTTTATAGGGCAATTGCTGTCAGATGCAAACTGCAATGGGTCAGCTCGAAAGCTCTCCTTAGCTTCTTCAGAGCTGAAGCAGTACAGCCTGTCCCTGTAACGAGTAGCTAGGTCTTGATTGCCCGGCCAGAGCACCCCACTCTCCTTGAGAGCAACAGGGCAGTAGTAGCTGGTGTGACCCCATTGCTTCTTCCTCCTGGCGCTCAGCTCATCATCCTCCTCTCCCTCCTCATTCTCTTCTCCATCACCATCATCCTCCATTTCTTCCTCTTCATCAAGTACCTCAGTAACAGGGTAGGCAAACACAGCTGGCGGAGACAACAAACGATAATCGTGTTGCACACAATATGAAAGATTTTAAAATTTGTTCCGATTACCGTAAGCGCAGAAATTTTCACCACCTAATTTTTTTGTCAAGACGACCAGATCTTGAAATTTTAGCGGGTAAATTTTTTTGCTCAAATATAAAATGTATAGAAATTTTCGCACTTTGGAAGCACCCACAAAAAGTGAAAATTTTTTTCCGTGCACAAAATTTTGTACAATGTACATGCACATACATTTTGAAAAGTTAAAGTATTAATTAATAGAAATCTTTAGTGCATCTGGGGTCAAATCTTTGGCTGATGAACCAAATATTTGTGTTTCTGAGAATCCAATTTTAGGACTCAGTGTGCCTTTCAATAGCATAAGAGCAAATTCATTTTCGGTGAAAGCTCGTAAAAATACTGTATCTATATTGCTGTACCAGTGAAGTACCTTCTATTTTCTTTGTGATATCATTCAGCATCTCTTGCTGTGTTTTGAAGCAGTTCACTGGTATCGGCTCCATGGAGGAGCCCTTCACTGCAGCTAGGAGAGAGGACCATAACTTGTCAAAATCAGCTCTCTGCTTCTTCCACTGAGTGACTTCAGGCGGCACACTAGGTTGAGGCGGCTTGGACTACATGAACAAAAAAAAATAAATTTATAATAATTTCTGAATAATGATAAAACAGTACTTAAAATAATTATTTACATAGTGCAAACAATCTATCCCAGTATGGCAGTGGAGAATCCAAAAAGCAGTGCAAAAACGGTAGATCTTAAAACAAAACCTACTTGTACAGAAGTAAGATTACCCAAAATATTTTCGCTAAAACAAAACCTATTCTAGTACAGTAGCGGAGAAACATTTTGCAGTGCAGTAGCGAAGAACTCAGTAAAAACCTTTTATCTGAGTAGACTCTAACAACTCTTTCTTGAGCTGTCTTACCTCTTCCTGCTCTCCCTCCATCTCCTCTGTCTGTGACACCTTCTTCTTGACCGGAGCCCATGTTGATGGATCAGGCAGGTCATTGGCTGCAGCGTATCTCTTCATCAGCATTGCTTCCTTCTCAGGTCCTGCACTATCTTCTTCCAACACTATGACACTGTCAGGGAGAAGATTGTTGTCAATCATGGCGGTCCACTGCTCTCTGGTCACTGGGAAACCATCCAGTATCCATCCACCATGACTAGAGAAAGAGGGAGGGAGTGAGTGAGTGTGTGAGTGAGTGAGTGAGTGAGTGAGTGAGTGAGTGAGTGAGTGAGTGAGTGAGTGAGTGAGTGAGTGAGTGAGTGAGTGAGTGAGTGAGTAAGGGAGTGAGTGAGTGAGTAAGTGTGTGAGTGTGTGAGTGCGTGAGTGAGTGAGTGAGGGAGTGAGTGAGTGAGCGAGCGAGTGAGTGAGAAAGTGAGGGAGTGAGTGAGTGAGTAAGGGAGTGAGTGAGAGAATGAGTGTGTGTGAGAGAGATAGGGAGAGGGTGAGCACTGAATCAGACTAGAGTGTGCATTTGATTACCGTCTGCTGTCTGTTTTGTCTCGTCTTCTCTTCCCTTCTGCGTCACCAACTGCAATAGTCAAGGCGTCCATGTACATGTTAGGGGTGGCCTCAGGTGGGTTGCGATACACTCTCTCCTCTGCTGCCTTCATAGCATGCACCACTTCAGGATGGTCACCATCTATAGGAGGGCCGTCCTCTTTCTCTCTTTCTTCCTCTTCTTCTTCATCTAGGAATAGCAATCCATCACACCCATTTCCACTCACTCACTCACTCACCCACCCACTCACTCACTCACTCACTCACACACACACACACTCACTCACTCACTCACTCACACACCCACTCACTCACTCACACACACACACACTCACTCACTCACTCACTCACACACTCACTCACTCACTCGCTCACCTTTATGAGCCTGTACTGCAGCTTGCACTGCCTTCAGTCTGGATATAGTGTCCTCCATTGCCTTGATCCTAGCCTCTTCTACTGCCTCATCCAACACTTGCTGCAGCACTGGCTTAATCAATTTGTCCATCTCGATCACCTGAGAGAGAGAGAGAGAGAGAGAGAGAGAGAGAGAGAGAGAGAGAGAGAGAGAGAGAGAGAGAGAGAGAGAGAGTGAGAGCGAGAGAGCGAGAGAGAGAGAGAGAGAGAGAGAGAGAGAGAGAGAGAGAGAGAGAGAGAGAGAGAGAGAGAGAGAAAGAGAGAGGGGGAGGGAGAGAAAGAGAGAGAGAGAGAGAGAGGGAGAGAGAGAGAGAGAGAGAGAGAGAGAGAGAGAGAGGGAGGGAGGGAGAGAGGGAGTGAGAGAGAGAATGAGAGAGAGAGAGAGAGAGAGAGAGAGAGAGAGAGAGAGAGAGAGAGAGAGAGAGAGAGAGGGAGAGAGGGAGAGAGGGAGAGAGAGAAAGAAAGAGAGAGAGAGAGAGAGAGAGAGAGGGAGAGAGAGGGGAGAGAGAATCAGTGCAAATACCAGAACCTCTCTTTATCTCTCGCTTACCTCAGCATTATAGTACTCTGCTAGGCTCCTAGCCAGTGTACTCTTCCCTGACGTCAGGTTACCCAGGACACACAGCTTGCAGGGCACCTGAGGGTTGGGCTCCAGCAGATACGGCGAGGGATTGTACATGAACTGAGCCAGCGCCTCGGCTGATGACAACATATACACCTTATCCAGAAACCTACACGAGACAGATGATAACCAGAGCCAGAGTTTGCAGTCAGAAGCCTTTATGCTGCACATACCCAACTGCAAACTCTGGCTTGCCCTGTACAATATTCCCATCGGAGAGCTCTACTGGACAGGTAGAGCCCCATCGCGACCTACGCCAGCGGAACTTAGGTGAGAGACACTTTGCACCTTAGAGAAAAAATAGTGAAGTTCAACCTCATGATCATACAGTTCACTCTGCTCACTCAGTAGTTGCTGTATCAGTTGATCCGGCTCGGCTCCTGTATCGATCTCAGTGTCTTCATCTTCCTGGTTGTAGAGCCTCTTAGGGGCGGCTGCTCGGGGTACGCCTAGCGCTGTCAGTCGTACTAGCAATGCCTGGAGAGATGAGACACCAATAAGCACACATGAGCTCCTAGCTGGCTTACTCTGAAGAGCTCCTTAGGAGGTAAATTAGCGTCCAGCTCAATGACTAGCTGTTGGTTGTGCTTGATAATACAATCCTATACGATAGAAAAAATGACAACTATACGAAGGAAAATATTTGAGCGTAAAACTACAATATTCCTAATTCTTATTTTTAGACCACAACTCAACTAATTGAGTAGCTGCGGGTTCCTATAGCTCATAATGGAATCCCACCACGTGGCGCAGATTACGGTTCTGTGCGCAGAGTTTTACTGAATAATTTCTACAGTGCTTGCTCGTGGTTCGAATCATTTCTGTTTGCTGTTGCTATGGTCTAAATCAGTTAGACAGCGCATCCAATCGGATCTACGCGATGTAGGAGTTCTCACGCCATTACCATAGCGCCCTCGCAGCAATGGCTCTCGGGCTTCCTAATCACATAATCCTAGGATGCACTGTCTAACTATTATTAAGGACAAAAATTTACAGTATATCTTTAAAAAAAGCACAGCAAAATCAACATGCTCATGACCGTGTACTAACTGACCTCCAACGGTCTGAGCATGTAGTCGCGGTAGAACCTCATATCCTGCTCTACTGATTCCGGCAGGTCCTCCGGTCGCACTACCAGCCGCTGAGAGATATCAGGAGCTAGCTGCTGCAACTCATCAACCTCTCCCTAAACGTACATGACACAGTAACAACAAAACACTCAAAATCTTTGAAAAACAGTATACAACACTACAGCAAATCGTATTTATTTTACTTACCAGATCATCCACAAACTCATCAATCTGAGATTCAGTGTCGTCTTCATCTTCCTCAGCATCTTCATCCTCTTCCTCTTCCTCATCCTCCTGGTCTTCGTCTCCCTCCTTGTTCTTAGCCTGCTGCTGCTGGTCTGGACTGTAGACTCTCTTTATGAACACAGCTCCGCTCATGGGATCAACCATCTGACCTATGCGACGCTTCACCAGGTCACTGTCAGGAATCTGAGAGAAGAAAAACGATCCACTCCCCTTCTCCATCTCTCTACTCTTACTCTCTTACTCTTTCCCTCTCTCTCTCTTCCTTCCTCCCTTCCTCACTCTCCCTTTCTCGACCCCCCTCGCTCTCTCTCTCTTACTCTCCCTCCCTCGATCCCCCTCGCTCTCGCTCTCTCTCACTCTCCCTCCCGCTCTCACTCTCTCTCGATGCATTTCTTACTCTCAGGTTAATGATGACGTCAGGAGCATTCGGTAAGCTAGTGATGTACTCGATCTGTTCCTCCACTGATTTCCACTGTCTTGAACCACATGGCAGACAGTCCAGTACATAGCCTGAGATTGACAGACAGATATGCAAGCAACTCAGTGGGTTTTGAGAGCAAGATTCACTCAATCAGGACTAGTGTTTGCTATAGAGCAGTAACTCAGTGGTTTGTTGTGTACAGTATAAAGCAAGATTCACTCAATCAGGACAAGTGTCTGCTATAGAGCAGTAACTCAGTGGTTTGCTGTGCTAGAGAGCAGGTGTCTCTAACACTAAACTGGTGCTAATACTAACTCCAAACACACTAATACACACCTCCAAAAGAGCATCCATTTTGCATAAACACACTTCATTAACAGTACATGAAGTGTATTTGCAAACTTGCAGTGTGTTCGTGACTTACCGTAGTATTTGACTTCAGGCGTTGCTAGTTTCTCTGTTATGAGATTTGAAACCAATAAGTTAGACAATTTTTCTCCATTCTTCAAACTCTTCTTTGCCTGTAGAAGAGAAAAGAGGAATAAGAACACTCACCCACCCACCTACCCACTCACTCACTCACTCACTCACTCACCCACTCACTCACTCGCTCACCCACCCACTCACCTCTTCTCCCAGTGGAGTACCGTCCCTCATGGCTTGCTCAATGGTGCTAGTAGCTGCATATAGAGCAACAGCATTAGTGTGATCATGTAGCCTAGTGTCTATACCTACCATCAACTAGCTGGCACTTCCACACAGCAGACAGCCGGTGAGCAAGAGTACTTTTACCAACACACTGCAGGGAAGAAATGGAGAGAAAAAACTCCTACTTTTGCAAAGTTGCTAAAAACTGGTTGTCTTAGTATAATTGTAGTTTTTGTGAGTCTATGAACTTTGTGGAACTCACTGGTTTGCCTATGATAAGGAAAGATAGAGGCCTTCTGGTCAAGACGTCTGTTTCGTTCTGCAGAACGCAGTCAAATGAATAGCTCAGCTACCAATGAACGTATATTGGACTCACCCTATCTTGGTCATATATATTGATGCCCTCCATTGCTTACAGCAGCAGTAATGGTCCCTCAGGCCCTTGGATTTCTTCCCTGAGGCGGCCGCATGCAGGCTACGTTGCTATGACAACACTTGTCACACCTAACGAGCCACGCCCATTGAGAGTCTGAGCGAGCTCGTGCTGTAAATTGTCTAATTGACGCGCACCCGATCAGCTGGCTTCCTGAGAGAGAGACTGTAGTGCGAGCCTCCGTGCTGCTGTTATGGCCGTTACTAACACTAGCAGAGCGTTCTGCAAGCTCACCACTCCTCTACTGAACGTGGTTCGACCGTTGTGTGACGTAAGAAACAGTTGGTGCATGGGCGGGACATATGCATAATCTGTACTTTTTATCCACCAGGCTAGTGTGTTGAAGCGAACAGCTCTTCATGATTTCCATGTCGAACACGGCGGGAGGATGGTGGGGTACGCTGGCTGGTCGATGCCTGTACAGTATAGCGACCTCTCCATTGCTAACTCGTGTCTGCACACTCGGAGCAAAGCATCCATCTTTGACGTGTCTCACATGTTACAGGTACCGTCAGTGTGCTGGTTAGAGTGGTTATTATATTCAATTCATTCAGTCTACAGTCACTGGACCTGATGCTGAGGAATATCTTGAGACCGTTATTGTTGCTGACCTGAAGAATCTTCCTCTCGGCAAAGGTATAATTATCTATAGCAACGTTTTATGTAAAATCTCTCAAATTGTGGGATGAAATAGCAATAGGAGGTTATATTTTGCATTTTTTGCTTCACATTGACATAAAATTGACAATTTCACATAAGAATTTACTTCGCTATAATTGTAATAATTATTTTTTCCTTTATGTACAATTTTTGATCATTATGTACAATTTTTGATCATTATGTACAATTTTTGATCATAGGTACACTATCTGTTATCACTAACGGCTCTGGTGGGATTATTGATGACTGCATCGTCACTAGAACAGGCCCTGACTCGTTCTATTTCGTCTCCAACGCTGGTCGTGAGGATGCTGATATGACCCACATGATGGTAACTATGGCTACATGCAGCTTGCTGTAGTAGGCTGTGCTGTTTTTTTGTAATTCAGACACAGAAGAGCCAGTTGTTACCTATCTACCTAGCTAGCTGCTGGTAGCTAATTGTAGCTCTCACTGTTTCTATACTGCAGGCGCAGAAGAGCCAGTTCAAGAATGGCGCTGGTCAAGTTGAGCTATCTCCATTACAAGATAGATCTCTGTTAGCTCTACAAGGTACTCACTGTGTAAAGCAGTTAAAATTTAAGGACAATTAATTTTTGTAACAAGTACAAAATTAAGGAGAATAAGGTAATTTTTTGTTACAAATAAGTCCAAAATTAACTTGAATTTTGATGCAGTACTCTGAATTTTCCTGATTTTCAACACTCATGTGTAGTTGTACATGCACAATCTAGTTTACATTTTACAATGGTACTTCACTCACTATCTGTGTTCTCTTGTAGGTCCCAGTGCAGCATCAGTGCTGCAAGCTGGTGTCAGAGGAGACCTGAAGGAGATGAAGTTCATGACCAGCACAGTAATGGAGGTATACAGTATACCAGACTGCAGAGTGTCAAGATGTGGCTATACTGGAGAGGATGGATTTGAGGTACGTGCACTCATGCTATTGCTGCATGTACTATAATTATTCCACTGATTTGAGGTGCTCCACCTTGGTAATTTATGCCTGTCATCCGAAAAAAATTTTGCAGCATTTTCATCTAAGTGTCAAATTCAATGCATTTTCTGTTGGTTAGAGAAACGTATTCCTACTATCCTGCATGCCTATACTATCAGTTATTTTTCGAGTTGTAGTGTCAGGCGGCGTTTACACTACAACGATCGGTCCAAAAACGGGGAAATGTATGCGTATTCAACTGCAGCGTTTTAGCTGTTTACACGACACCGTTTTGTATGGAATGTGGGTGTGGCATTTTAGGCGAGCACGCTGTTATTCGCTTGTATGCACGAACCAAAGCGAAGGAAGAAACTCTTTGTTGATAGATGCTGTTTGACGACTCTTCCCAGCATTCTTTGCAAGTATAAAGGCTGAGGTACGCTCATACAAAAAGTTACACGAGCGTTTTCATGTCTCCGTTTTCGAGGTCTCCACTTTGGTCTCCGTTTTCATAAGTCTCCGTTTTACCTATGCGTTTTCATCGTTTTGGTGTAAACGCACGACCAAAACGGATACAAAAGTCTTCATTTTCACCTGATAGCGTTGTCGTGTAAACGCCGCCTCAGTTATAAATTTGACTGTTTTTTATTGCTTTTTTTATTTGCCTTTTTTCACAGATTTCTGTACCAACTGAACGGGTTGTTGAGTTAGCTGACAAGTTTCTATCAGTAGAGGGCGGGTCTACTGCTAAGCTAGCCGGACTGGGAGCACGTGATGTGCTCAGACTAGAGGCAGGGCTGTGCCTGTATGGGAATGATTTATCGGAGGAGACCACACCCATTGAGGCGGGGCTAGCATGGTGCATTAGTGAGTGTGTGAGGAGTGTCAATGGATCGTAGTATGCTTGTTGTGTGTTAGGTAAGAGAAGAAGAGCTGAAGGAGGATTCTTAGGTGCAGACACAATCTTGAACCAACTCAAGAAGAAGCCAGCTGTGAGAAGAGTTGGTATACAATCACTATCTGGTCCTCCAGCAAGAAGTGAGTGAATGAGTGCATGACACAGAAAATGTAGCTATACGGTTATACCTCTATAGCCAGGATTGAGTAGTGTCCTAGCTGTTCTTTATCTCTCTCTATCTCTCTCCATCTCTCTCTCTCTCTCTCTCTCTCTCTCTCTCTCCCTCCCTCCCTCCCTTCCTCCCTCCCTTCCCTCCCTCCCTCCCTCCCTTCCTTCCTTTCTCCCTCCCTCACCATGCTATAGATGGTGCTACCATATCATTGAATGATGGTGGTCCTAGTAGTGGTAAGTGTATCGATATTCAATAACACTGTTCTCAGTGAGTGCTGCTGTGTTCAGGTGTGGTTAGCTCTGGTGGTGTGAGTCCTAGTCTCAAGCACAATATCGCCATGGCTTATCTTCCTCGTGAGCACACCAAGATCGGCACTGAACTACAGCTGCATGTCAGGAGGCACACACTGACTGGAACAATAGTCAAGATGCCATTTGTACCCAATAGATACTACACTTAATGAAATATGATTGATTATGATTTGTATGCAGAAAAAAACCTACAGTCAAGCATTCGTATAGTGATGTTCATTACAGGTTAGGTTTTAGAAACAAGAACTAAAACATGAGCTATATTCACTCTTTAAGCTCAGTATACTAAACTAAACTGTTCACTATAAATACACTATACTGTACACACGAAAGCTATTTTGTATACATGTAGTCAGTTGTAAACCATCAATTAGCTCCTGGTTCATCATCAGCATAATCTTCACCATCCTCAGTCTCAATCCTTCTATTATATGTACATGCACATAATTAGATAATTTTACCAGAATTACAAGCTTACCTTCGAATCCGATGAGCCCGCCTTGGAGGAGGTACTTTTTGTCTTGTTAGTGCAATATCATCAACTTGTCTTTGAGCTTCTTCAATGAGATTTTGAGTTACCTCGTCACGTTCAGAGAGAGCCTCGATTGTGTTTTCGTATGCTTGCTGTAATTCACGCTTTAGCCTTTCATTAGGAGCTTGTTCCAGTAAGTATTCGTACATTTTTACAGTCTCCCACTTTTGCAAGCTGAAGCCATTTTCAATGAGGAGTTTGATACCATCTTGACCATGAGGTTTCCCATAAGGGTGATTATGAACCCAGGAGAAGCGTATTACTGGTTTAGGCAATGATTCTTCTTTGTACCTTTCAACAATAGCATCTGCACATCTGCCTGAACAAGGTGAGTAGTTTATTATAATGCTACACACTGAATGCAGGTGTTCTGAAGACATGGCTATAAATTGCTGCTCTGCATGCTTTTTATCTGTAGAAACAATTAGCTTTTCTCCATGAAAGAATTGTCCCTCGTAGTTCTCTTGATACAAAACAGTCACGTTAGGAAGATAATAAGGTTGGCTGACAGAAGCTGGATACTGGCTGTAATTTTGTAAAATATTTCTGATCTCTCTGCCCTGAATCAGTTGACTTCCATGACCATCGATGAGTTTAGCTCCAGTGAACATAGCACAGACCTGTATTTCCCACTCATTGGCAGGTATGTTTTGCGATTGCTTGCTGACTTCATGATCTTCTTTAGTTTGAATGTCCAATTTTTTGGGAGTTTTCTAGAGAGTGACAGAAGATTACATGCACTAGGTTAAAAATAATTTGATGTAGACTCACTTGCGATTGCTTGCTGACTCCATGATCTTCTTTAGTTTGAATGTGAAAATTTTTGGGAGTTTTCTAGAGAGTGACAGATAACATGGTTAAAAAACTAATTGATGTGGACTCACTTTAATTGATCTGTAAAGAAGGCAAGTAATAATTGATAATGCCATTACAGTTAGGACTAATACGATTACTAAACCAACCCTGCTGAAGGACCACCCAGGGCTGTTCTGTGCTGCTCCATCTCTCTGTGATGAGGTTGTTCTTTTGTCATTAGATGAACTCATTGAACTGCTTGAGCTACTACTGCTGTATACTCCACCTGCAGCTCCTCCTCCTCCTCCTCCCCTTCTAGTATTGCCTGTACCTGGTTCATTATCATCATCATCTCGACGATCATGATAACATCTTGAATTTTCCTTGCATCCTTGTTTATTGTAAGCTCTTTCCTGCAAAATACGTATTATTTCATTCAAAGTTCTATTGTCACGTTTTGAAAGAGCAGAGTATTCATTATGATGGTCATTGCGATGATATTGCCAATAACCATATCCATAATATCCATAATACCTATAGTAGCCATGTAAGGATCTCCACAATGCATCTTTTATTCTTTTGTCAAGAGATTTTTGTTGGAATAAAAAGTCTAAAACAAATCCTGTATTCAATTGCTGCATTCTGTAGCCTAGTTCATCTAAGCGCCAAATACCATCATGATATTTGTAAGGACTTGCAAACTGTAGTACAACGTGTCGAGCATCGTTCACCAACTCTTCAAACCTTTCCACACATTGCTCACATGGTGAGAAGCTAATGGCAATAGTACACAGCTGGTCTAGTGGAATGTTGTTCAGTAATTTTTCTTCAGCATGTCCTGCACGATCACTAAAGTACACTCCAACAATATCACCGGTACAGTTCACTCCATATGCAGCTGTCAGTTTAGGACGATAAATATAAGTACGATCCGTGTCACGCAAGACGTTGTTCAGACAATTTTGATCCCTAGAATAGTCTTCCAAGATTTGCATGATAAGTGGGTCAACAAGTAGGTTTCCATGACCATCTGAGAGCACAGTTCCAGTGAACACAGCACTCAACAATGCCTTACAGTCTTCTTCAGTAAGCTGCAAAACTTGCTGACGAGGAGCAGCTGTTTTGTTCACTAACAACAAAATGATTAGAACGAAAACAGCTAATTTTTTAGCTCCCATTTATCGTAGCCGGCCTGTTGCCAGCAGCAGTCACCCGTCGTGTGGTTACGGTGCGGTTGTGGTTTTCAGCAGTGGTGGTCACGGGTTGTGTTGCATAAACAGACACAGCCATAAAAGCCTACTACATGTAGTAGACTACTACATGTACGTAGTAGACTACTACATGTACGTAGTAGACTACTACAAGATTCATTTTCACTTTTCACACAAGAGTGTATAATATTTAATTCGCGATCATTTTTAACTGATGACAATTTTGCAAGAAATGCATGGCTGTACCAGTAGCAAAAAACTAATACATGTACAAGAAAGGAACACAAACTTACGCAGTTGAGAAAGACAATCGCTCTACCAACCTACGTTGATCTTTAAACTTGATTCAGAACACCTCAAGGTCACAAAAATTAGAACAAGCGATAATTTATTAGAACAGAGTCTATCTGCTGCTAGCTTATTATATACTTCTGGAGAACAACTGACTTTGGCGCTTCGAATGATGGTCTGCACAACGCTATAGCATGCCGCTTCCTTTTGCCTGCTACTGTGCTACAGAAGTTTATATTCTGTGAATATTAATTAGCTCAAACGAAACCATATTTCAGTGAATCTCTGGATTGTTCGTTGTTAAATCATTTAGTGAGACTACAAGCATGTAGTCTCACTAAAGCATGTAGTCGCATTATTGAAGCAAGCATGTAGTCTCTATATACAAGCATGTATATAGAGCCGACAGCAAGACTGAGCCTAGAGCCTTTTGTTTACTATACTACTGTGCAGTCACGATACTCATAATTATTGCGGGGTGTATGACAAGCTACCAAAAATAATTATGCTTAATAATTCAAAGCATGACCAATACTATATTATTGAAGCTTCTTCGTGCTGCAGCCATTCTCTGAGCTCAGTAGCTATGCTTATTTCTCCAACATCTTCAAGAGCCTTGATAATGGTATCCCATGTGTATGGCACTTTTCCCTCTTTCCTCCATTGCTCAAATACTCGAGTCTAATGTAGAGTCGTGTTTGCTTGTTAGTCTGTTCTTCAAATCTGTCCAATGTTGGTATTGTAATAGATAATTGTATTCCCACTTCATACCACATTGTGGGGATCTTATGAGCAACTTGAGTCATCAGAAGAGCAGTTGTTGGAGCTTGAAACTTCGTCAGAGAAGTGTCTATAATGGGAAGAGTAAACTTAAAAATAAATTCAAACAATAATTATTGTTACCTGTTGGTGTCTGCGGGGCTACTGCTGTTTGAGGCACAGTTGGTAATGTCTGAGGTTCTGTCACAATTTTCAGCTGCAATAACAAGTATTACAAGAAAATTAAAAAGATTTCTTTCGAAATCAAAAGGATGTAGGGTTGTTAAATCTACTACTGGTCCACAATGTAAACTAACAAGGAACAAGCATGGAATATGGTAACACGATTGACTTGCTAACAGACCATAGATCCCTACATCAGTGGCTGCTGTTGTTGATTATAGCTAGTTCAGCTAGTTGCTGTTGACTGACACCTGACTGGCATTCAGCTTGTGACAAAATATTGACTCATGTACAGCCACTGATGTAGGGATCTATGGTCTGTTAGCAAGTCAATCGTGTTACCATATTCCATGCTTGTTCCTTGTTAGTTTACATTGTGGACCAGTAGTAGATTTAACAACCCTACATCCTTTTGATTTCGAAAGAAATCTTTTTAATTTTCTTGTTTGTGTCCTTTTTTCTTTTTCAGTGAAATGCAGTACGTTCAATATCATGCACATACTGAGCCGTCTTTGTTTCCACCATTGGTTTAGTTTTCCTGTTGTTGATGGCTTTTCTTTATTATTAACAATTTTAAACTTGTATCTAAAAGTAATTGTTATGCTGTGCATGTCAGCTCGCCTACGCATGCATGCATGCAGTGCATACGAGCCCCGCCCACACGTGTTTGTAGACCAGTTCGTCGGTTATAATTATCTGGCAAGCGCAGAATGGTGATCCTATTCCAGCTTACCGTTCTTCGAAGACTCCAGACAAATAGTTATGTGTTCTCCGTGATCCATACGACGCGGCGATACTCGAGCTAGCTTGGTCACGTGCGCTAACCACTGCTTGGTCACGTGCGTATTGCGCAATCACAGTAATGGCGTCTAACACTTAGCTGACAACTGTTCGTGATCGTGAACTCGTCAAATTTATATCGACGTTTCGCTAAAAACTAAGTTCAAAAGGCACCTGCCAGGAGAATTTCACGACGGTTCGTGAGTGTTTTGGTCTCGGCACTGCTCGCGTAAAGGCGGTAGGCACGCTGAAGAAAGAAGAAGACGAAGATGACGAAACTCGATTTTCACCGTTTCCAGGTTCGTCACTTTAGCAACAATTGCAATTTCGAGCAATTTCCTTGCTACTGTAAGATGGGGCAACGCCAGAGAGCAGATCTCCTGTCTTTGGACGTATAAAAATCATCACCAGGCGAAATATCAGCGTTTGAACGCTAATACATTGTATGTAGCCGCCATCTTGTTTTCTCGTTCAACCCTACATAGGGAGTCACTACCGTGCCTCCCTAATAATATGCATACAAGTTTTACCATTACTTGTATGATGATTGCCTTGATCAGTCCTATCACCATGCAGCTGTGAACAGAAAAGTATAAATTACTATAGTATACCGAACCACACTCACCTGCTGCACTCCATCTGTTTCTGTGACATTGAAGAGTCTGTCTCTAAGTACTCTATTCTCCTCTTCCATCATCCTGATCCTCCTCTGATACGTAACATTCCTTGCTCATAATTGTGTTACTTCGCGCATACGAAAATTTACTAACTTCTTTCTCTCTCATCTGCTGTAATTCAGCACTAGTTTGAACTGGCAAATAAACCTTTTCCTTAATCTATTGAAAAGAAACAAGTGCAATGATACATGCAGCTCGCAACCAGCTTTTTCAAATTCACTACCAGCTGTTGCGATTCTTCTCTGCTCACGAGCAAGTTTCTGTCGCAGTTCTTGTATTTCTCTTTCCTTCTCTTTGCTCACACCTCGTTCAAGGATGAGCTCTTGTTGTAGCTGATGTGCTTCCTGCTCCTTCTCTGCAAGCTAGTGAGAGATGAAAATTCAACACATTTAGGACACAGCACCGACCTGCATCTGTAGCTCGTGTACTTCACTCTCCTTCTCTTCATTCATAGCTTGTTCACGAGTGATCATGAGTTCTTGTTGCAGATATGGTACCTCATTTTCCTTCTTCTTCATCTCAGCTTGCTCACAAGAGAGCTGCTTTTGTAGCCATTGTATCTTTATGTGAGGTGTAAAACGGCTAATCATATACAACCTGCATTCGTACCTCACTATCCTCATGGGTCAATTGTTGTAACACATTTCGAAGTGTATCCTCAGTCTCCAGCTGATGCTGCTTGTTGTCTTCAAGCAGCTGATGAACCTACACACTATTAAAAGTATTGAATATGCAACGCAAACAACCCTACTTGCTGAAGTTGATCATTGAGCACTCTAACCTCCTCTTTTGTCTCTGTATGAGACTCTATTTCCAGTAGCAGCTGATGAAGGAAACAGTTCATTCACTGCTAAGTCACCTCCTCTAAGCAATGGTCACACTAACCTGCTGTCTGCTCTCACAGTCTGGTAATCCCTTCATCCAGGACTCTCTCAGTCTCTCCTGGTACTCTGCATGGTTGCTCAGTGTCTCTCTCTCCATCACTCTCTCCACACACCACTGCCCACTAGTGTCCTGGACTGTATGGAGGAGATGAGCTGTTATGTGCAGTCCACCACTGTCAGTGTGTGCATCAGCTGCTGTAGCTACTGCTGATTACTGCATGGACACACGCTGTGCTCACTTAGCTCTATAATACTAGTGGCAGCCTTGAATGTCCATCCTCCGAACACTAGTATCCAAACACAGTGGTCTCCTATATGAAATACTGACACTGAATGACGATATCGTCCTGTTGGCGTTGGTAGCTAAATAAAACAATAAAGATGTATTTGTGATCATGTGATGACATTATGTGCTTAACAACAAAGATGTGCTCGGGCTAGCAAATGACAAATGACCTCAAAAGCCCATACTGAGGCTTTGGCCTACAAATAACTCTGTAACCACGCACAAATGCTGTGTATCTATAGACATTGAAATCTCTCTAAGATAAGTGCAAACACAATATTTTCACATAACATGCAAGCTCATAGTGCTAACGAAAATTTAAAGGGTTATAAATAAATTCATGAATAGGGAAAATACCTTGCTCCATAGCAACTGTGTAGTGTCACATAACCACATATCATCCAGTCTCAAACCATGATAACTATCATCACCACCATATCCTCCACTAATCACAAACACAGGACCAGTAATGTGTGATGCAGCATGGCCATATTTCCCCACAGGCCATTGGATAGACTGACTAACTGGTTTCTTGATCATACTCCAGTTCTGGAAAGAACCGTTCAGAAAGTTTACAGGTTATATACTAATGCAATATGGATGCATGTCGTGTGAGAATGGAGCTCAATAACAGCGTCTACAGCACTCACAGCAGAATGTCTTCCAAGATCTACAATCATACAAATCGTCGGAGTAGCAAGCCGATGTGCGTTGATGGTAGCTCGATTGACTGGAACCACCAAACATAGCAACCCTCTTCTCTCCCACTATTGTTAGTGTGAAACTAGAACATGGAGGAGAAGCTTTTCCTGTGACTACTGGTGAGCTCCACTTATCTGAAAGTGATAGATGATTAATCAATATTATTGAGAACAAAGCATAAGGGCAAAGTTATTATAGCTTTGTCCTTGGATGCAATGCAATATACTCACTTGTAGACAGAGAAAAAATGTGTTGTTCATCAGTAAGCACGTCACCAAAATCTGTATGTTTATACTGTGGTCCATATGATGGGACTGCAAGACCCTGCCCTCCCACCACATACAAGAGAGCCTCCTCTCCATCAGTGAAGTGCACCATTCCACAATGATGCTTCTTCATTGGTGCCCCATCTTCTATTGTTGAGGGAGCCACCATCCTCCATTGCAGGGTGGAGGTGCTCAGTGTGCGAACACCGTTGTGGTAGCAGTCATCGTGACTACACTCACCACCGAAATAGAGTAGCTCATTCTTGACAGCAACACAAGAATAGCCCACCACTCCCAGTGGAGGTATTCCACTAGTGGTGCGCTGCTCCCAACCAGTGTTCACGTCGAACATCTCCACACTGGAGAAAAACTGACGCTTCTCAGCGCTATCGTGCACTTGAGGCATTCCATCCTGGTATCCACCCCACAAGTAAAGCTGATCGTCAACAATAGCTGTGCTGTGTTCATGACGACCAGCGGGTTCCCTCCATCCAGCCACTGTGAGGAGTAAGTTACAATCAGTCACTATGAATGAACATAAAATGAAATTCACCTCGAACCGCCATGGATTTAGCCACACCTGTACCCTTCTAATAGAACTTCAGTGGAAACAGGAAGTAGTAATGTTAGTATTATTCAAACTTTATGCAGCTACCCTTTCAATTCTAAGTTGTGGAGTTCTTGTGTGTGGTGCATAGTCACCTATAGTGGTCTCCTCTTATTTTTTGAGAGCTGTGCATAAACAGCATTAGCGGGACGGACGACGCCTGCTGACGAGATTTAGGTACACCATCTATGGGTACACCATGGACCGTATGGATACACTGACTACACTCAAGGGTGGGGCTGGATAATAACAATGATAACGGATAAAATAATAATAACATCACCCATTAACTGAATGAGGAAATGATACAATTTCAGTGAATATCTCAGGAATATCTAGATTGTTTGTTACCATTATTTAGTGAGACTGCAAGCATGTATAGAGCCATCAGCAAGACTGAGCCTAGAGCCTTTTGCTTACCATAATTTTACATTCACGATACTCATTGTGCATGACCAAAAGTATTTTTAATAATAAATCAAAATATGACCAATACTAGTATTGGTTTGATTTTATATTGAAGTTTCTTCATGGTGCAGCCATTCTCTGAGCTCAGTAGCTATGCCTATTTCTCCGACATCTTCAAGAGCCTTGATAATGGTACTCCATGTGTATGGCACTTTTCCTTCTCTCCTCCATTGCTCAAATACTTTAGTATAAAGTCGTGTTTGCTTGTTAGTCTGTTCTTCAAATGCGTCCAGTGTTGGTATTGTAATAGATAACTGTATTCCCACTTCATACCACATTGTGGGGATCTTGTGAGCAACATGAGTCATCAGAAGAGCAATTGTTGGAGCTTGAGTATCTACTAAGACTACTATACAAAGCAAAATAAAATCGACACTGCGTCAAACATTTCATTATTTATGCCTTTTTGTGGTACTGCAGCCATTTTGGGCTTTGTGACTATCGTCTGTTGTACTGCTATAGTTTCAAGAACATAATAGCATTAAATATAAGCTATATGCTTAGTCTTTGTATTATCACCTTCTGGCTGAGGATAGCGAATGTAAAAGCTGTTAGGAAAAGAAACTCCTTTAATGACCACTTTGTGACGCAGTCGTTGAACTTGCTCTGACAACAGCTCTAACTCAAATCCACAGTGAGGGATCGTTCCACCAACTTGGTATTTCTGAATGGCAGCTTTAGAGATCTGAAACATTTCTCAATTCAGTGCAACATGCATGATTGGTGTAATAAAGCATGAACCTAAAGTTAATGTACCATGATAATCTTTACCTTAGGAGGTGGTGCTAGAGGAAGTATTGTACTGTTAACTCCGGTGTCTAAGTTTGGGCTTGCACCAGGAGCTAGCCTGTTGCTATTACTATCTATATAGTCTATTATAGTGCTAACCAGCAAAGAGACATCAAAGCGAAGTGTGGTGTGCCGGTAACGTGGGCGTGACCATGAACACTTGAGTAGGTAGCCATGCATGTTTGAAGTTTCTTTGAAGTTCACAAAGGGATAACATGCGGGTAAAGTGGGTGGAGTAGCAGCCCATTCATGTACTAGGTGTAAAAAGTGAAATAAAAATTCACCTCGTATTGTTGGTCAGAAACATTGAAGTATGGTATAAAAGTATTCATTTATGTGTATACATGTTCAGTAATAATGGTGTGCGTATTAATATAAAAATCTTTAACTAGTGCATGTAGTCATTGTTCATCAAGCCATTTCTTGAGCTTAGAAACTGTTTTGTTCTCTTCAAGTTCAGTTAGAGCTGTGATGATCGTCTCCCAAGTATATGGAACCTTTTCCTCTTTCTCCCAATGCGCAAACACCATAATACAGAGGCGGATGGGATCATTGGTCTGTGTCTCAAAAGTCTTTAAAGTTGATGTCTCAATATGCAGCAGTATTCCAAGTTGGTACCAATTAGTTGATATCTTGCGAGCAACGTGAATCATCAAATTAGGAGTTGATGGAGCTTGAGTGAAAACAGGCTTGGCTGTATGCAAATAAAATGTAAAATAAATTGGTACTGAGTGAAAGTTTTAACATATTAACCTGTGCACTGCTTGACTTGGTGTGTATCGTTTTCAGTCTCTTTATCATGCTGCAAGTGAAAAGTCAACCATGTAGTGTCACTATACACTAACTAAATACACACACACATGTACCTGCTGAATGCCGTCTGTTTCTGTGCGAACTTGGTCTTTAAGTACTCTAATCTCTTCTTCCATCTCTCTGATCTTTCTCTGATAGTATTCAAGATCCTCTTGTAACTGTTCAGTGTTTGTAATAATTTACATCAAGCACACAAAAAATTTACTAACTTCATTCTCCTTCTCTCTCATCCTTTTCTCTAAATCTGTACTAACTTGAACTGCCAAATCACCTTTCTTTTTAATCTATTAATAAATATTATTAAGCAAATGCAATGCAGTCGATGAAAAGGCTTACGTACCTGTTCCTTTAACTGCGCTATCTGTTGGCTTGATTCCTCCTTCCTCATCTGTTCATGCTCACAAGCAAGTTTCTGTTGTAGCTCTTGTATTGTGCTCTCCTTCTCTTTACTCACATCTTTGAGTTTTTGTTGCATCTTCTCTGCAAGCTAATGATGAGAGAATAATACAATACAACATTATGACTCAAGAAATAGCACTGACCTGCTGCTGAAGTTTACGTGTTTCAGTCACCTGTTCCTTTAACTGAGCTATCTGTTGGCTTGATTCCTCCTTCTTCATCTGTTCACCAGCAAGTTTCTGTCGTAGCTCTTGTATTATGCTCTCTTTCTCTTTACTAACATCTTCGAGCTTCTGTTGCATCTTCAGCTCTTTCTCTGCAAGCTAATGATGAGAGAATTATAGAATACAACATTATGACTCAAGAAATAGTACTGACCTGCTGCTGTAGTTTACGTGTTTCAGTCTCCTTTTCATCCATAGTTCGCTCATGAACCATGCACTGCTGCTGATATTGTACCTCTAGCTCATTTTCCTTCCTCTTGATCTTAGCTTGCTCACAAGAGAGCTGCTTTTGCAGCTGATTTACCTTCACTTCATGCTAATTCAGATAGTTTAACACTATTCTCTGCTCACTACAACACTGACCTGCTGCTGTAGTTTATGTGCTTCACTCTCCTTTTCATTCATCCTTCTCTGATAGTATTCGAAATCCTCTTGTAACTGTTCAGTTTAGGTAGTAGTTTACATCAAGCATACAAAAATTTATTAACTACCTTCTCCTTCTCTCTTATCCTTTTCTCTAAATCTGTACTAACTTGAACTGCCAAATCACCTTTCTTTTTAATCTAATAATTAACCAAATACAATGCAGTTGATGAAAAGACTTACGTACCTGCTCCTTTAACTGCGCTATCTGTTGGCTTGATTCCTCTTTATTCATTTTTTCACCAGCTAGTTTCTGTCGTAGCTCTTCTATTGTGCTCTCCTTCTCTTTACTCACATCTTCGAGCTTTTGTTGCATCTTCAGCTCTTTCTCTGCAAGCTAATGATGAGAGAATTATACATTAAGTCAATACAGCATTATGACTCAAGAAATAGCACTGACCTGATGCTGTAGTTCACTCTCCTTTTCATCCATAGCTCGCTCATGAACCGTGCACTGCTGCCGATATTGTACCTCAAACTCATTTTCCTTCCTCTTGATCTTAGCTTGCTCACAAGAGAGCTGCTTTTGCAGCTGATTTACCTTCATTGCATGCTAATTTAGATAGTGTAACACTATACTCTGCTCACTACGTATAACACTGACCTGCTGCTGTAGTTTACTTACTTCAGTCTCCTTTTCATCCATTCTTGTCTGATAGTATTCAAGATCCTCTTGTAACTGTTCAGTTTATGTAATAGTTTACATCAATTAAAATTTACTAACTACCTTCTCCTTAAAGTCTGTACTAACTTGAACTGCCAAATCAGCTTTCCTTTTAATCTAATAAATGCAAATGCAATGCAGTCGATGAAAAGGCTTACGTACCTGCTCCTTTAACTGCGCTATCTGTTGGCTTGATTCCTCCTTCTCCATCTGTTCATGAGCAAGTTTCTGTCGTAGCTCTTGTATTATGCTCTCCTTCTCTCTACTCACATCTTCGAGTTTTTGTTGCATCTTCAGCTCTTTCTCTGCAAACTAATGATGAGAGAATAGTACATTAAGTCAATACAATTAACATTATGACTCAAGAAATAGCACTTACCTGCTGCTGTAGTTTATGTGTTTCAGTCTCCTTTTCATCCATAGCTCGGTCATGAACCATGCTCTGCTGCCGATATTGTACCTCAAACTCATTTTCCTTCCTCTTGATCTTAGCTTGCTCAAAAGAGAGCTGCTTTTGCAGCTGATTTACCTTCACTGCATGCTGATTTAGATAGTGTAACACTATACTCTGCTCACTACAACACTGACCGGTTGTTTTATCTCACGCTCCTTCACAGCTTGCTCATGGGAAATTTGCATTTGCACCTTTTGAAGTGTCTTCTTAGTATTTTCATGATGCTTTGTCTCGTTCCCTAATAGTTGCTGAACCTATAAGTATCGAATATTGCACACTGAAATTCATGAAATCTGTCTCACCTGCTGGAGTTGATCTTTAACATCTTTAACCTCCTTTTCCAACTCCCTAATTTTTCTCTGGTTAGACTCACTTCCCTGATGAAGAAAACATCTCACTCAAGTAATGCGTGGTCACAAACCTGTCGTCTATTCTCATAGTCTAACTGCTCTCTTGTCACTATGCGAGGATGCTTTCCTGCTGGTAGCCCCTTTATCTTAGCCTTTTTCAGTATCTCCTGGTACTCTGTGTTGTTGCTCAGTGTCTCTCTCTCCATCACTCTCTCCACACACCACTGCCCACTAGTGTCCTGGACTGTATGGAGGAGATGAGCTGTTATGTGCAGTCCACCACTGTCAGTGTTTGCATCAGCTGCTGTATAGCTAATGCTGATTATTTTATGGACACACACTGTGCTCACTTAGCTCTATAACACTAGTATCAGCAATGATTTTGCTGCATATATATCCTCCGAACACTAGTATCCACACACAGTGGGCTCCTAGATGAAATATTGACACCGAGTGACGATATCGTCCTTTCGATATTTGTGGTACTGGTAACTATAAAGAGAAGGACATATTAATTATAATTAATTTTTTTATTTAACACTACATGTACATTAAAAATCTAGTTTCGGCATGAAATTAAAGAAACAAGGACACAGACTGCTAGTTGTAAATACATGTAAATGTTTGAAATTAAAGCTCATGCACTTTAGGACTGTTGCCATATGCATGGTTGTATAAGCAAACTGTTACGGTCTCTATTGTATATGCTTAATTCTATTGAATACCTTTGTACCAAAAATTGCATGTCGGTTCTCAACAGCATGCAGTAATCTTTCATGCACATTCATGCATGCATGCAATCGTACTGTAAAAAAACAGCACTCAATATTGTTTTGAGCTCAAAACATAATAATTATGTTAGCGTCAACAAATGTGTTTCTCATTAATGTGTGTGGTAAACAACTACAATTATTGTTAGTTCTTTATGAAATACATGCAGTAGATATATTTTAGCCTAGTTCAAGTACATGTACATACGAGGTCCTTCTGTGCAAACTAAACATAATGTGCAGTCCGATTACCTCGTTCCACAGCCATCGGTTGGTGTCTAACAACCACACATCACTCAGTGTAGAGCCACTAAGTGTAGAACCACTATATCCTCCACCCATCACAGACACAGGACCAGTAATATGTGATGTAGAATGGGCAAATCTCCCTACAGGCCATTGGACAGACTGACTAACTGGTTTCTTGATCTTGATCCAGCTCTGAGAAGACAAAGATATGATGGACTCCAGATATTTACAGATAACATTGCATGACATTACAATTGATACAATTGTTAATTTTATTATTAAAAACACCGTTGTTATCATTATTCTAAACATTGTTGATAAGAATAAGGCTAACTACTACACTGAGATGCAAAGTAAGAAAAAAAAAAACTAAAAAATTAATGATATTACACTATCATTTTAAAACATGAGTCCGTTAATAAGGCTTTGGTCATTAATTTTTTTATGTACATTATGATTATTTTTGGCTGTAGTCCAAATACATTGATGTAATAAAACTTATTACATCAATCAAGGCGTAGAAAATGCATGCCCAACATCATCTTGTGGTATACCATTCAAGTTGCTCTTTCGCACTCGTATGAACAAATCACATCAGTATATTCTATTAAAAACTACAGTGCTTCTGTAATTTTTTATCATAATTTTTTCTTGAATATTTTAAATTATTATTAATTAAACTGACACTACAGTATTCAGAGTTTCTTTTTCTCTCTGCCGATAGTAATTATCATACAATAATAATCAATAGGCTAGAAATAATGCTAAAGTAGAACCGATAGGGCTTATTGTATTACACACTCACCACAGAACTTCTCCCATGCAGATCCACAATATACAAATCATCAGAGCAGAAGCTTGATTGAGTGGAACCACCAAACATAGCAGCCCTCGTCCCTTCAACTGTTGTTAGTGTGAAACTAGAACATGGAGGAGGAGCTTGTCCTGTGACTACTGGTGAGTTCCACTTTTCTAGAGGTAATAATATATAATAAAATCTGGATTCTAAAACAAGATTAGGAGGTTCATACTGAGACAGCTCAGTATCACTCACTTGAGGACAGAGAAAAAATGTGTTGTTCATTGGTATATATACAACCAAATTCTGTACGTCTATACTGTGCTCCAGGTTGAGCTGATGGTGGAACAGGGTTACCCACCCCTCCCACCACATACAAGAGATCTTCCTCTCCATTATGGAAGAGCACCATTCCACAATGGTACTTCTGCATTGGTGTACATTGCAACAAGAGTTTTACCGAGGGAAACAACATCCCCCATTGCAGCGTAGAGGTGCTCAGTGTGTGAACACCATTATGGTAGCAGTTATCGTGACCACAGTAACCACCGAAATAGTGCAGCTCGTTCTTGACAGCAACACAGGAATAGCCCGTCACTCCCAGTGGAGGTGTTCCACGTGTGGTGCGCTGCTCCCAGCAACCAGTGTTCACGTCGAACACCTCCACACTGGAGAAAAACTGACGCTTTTCATTGCTATCGTGAGCCCGCGGCATTCCATTCTGGTCTCCCCCCCACAAGTAAAGTTGATTGTTAACAACAGCTGTGCTGTGATCATCACGACCAGCGGGTTCCCTCCATCCATCCACTGTGATTAGTAACATTACAATCAGTCACTGTTTGAACACCTGACACAACTCATGAACTCACCTCCTCGCTGCTGCTGAGGAGCGGCGGCCATATAGGTAACGCATGCACCCACGTAGACGAATGGGAGTTGCTGACTGTACTCTACTTTGCAAGCACAGAGAACTGATGCACCAATGAGCCACACCCAAAAGCAACAATAAAACTGCGACCACGCCTAGCCGGTAGTTGCTATTCACGTGATCTCAATATAAGAGGGACGTCTTGTTACGTTTGCATGGGACTAGGTCAGAGTAGTGGAACAGTGACAAACAGTATGAACTATTCTCTCTCTCTCTCTCCCGTTTTGTTCATGTGTTGACCGCTCTATATCACTATAGCAATGGCTGATCAACTAGTGACGGATGCTGTGAACGGGAACCCTGTGGTGGTGTTCTCTAAGACCTACTGCCCGTTCTGTAAGATGGCCAAGGACGCGCTGAGACAAGCCGGACTAAAAGACTACGTCCTTTACGAACTAGACGAGAGAGGTGAGAAAGAGATTGGGCAGCCGCTTGCTTCTGTGGGCGGGGCTAGCAAGATATTAATGATTGTGTATTATCAATGAGGCTGTCTATATTTGAGGCTGTTAATTTGCAGAGAAAGGTAGCACACAACTTTCACTTGTGTCTAAAGCTTCGACCTACGCTATTCTGATTTGAAAGCCATTGGGAAATCAAATTTCATATCGTCGCTAGCAGTTTACTCATTTATATTGATTATATCTTAGAAATCGCTATTTGCACATGTGAACAAAGATCAACGTGTGCAGCACCAGAATTCTGCATGCATAATAATAGCAAATTGTAGCCCAGGCGACCATAAGATCAAAGGCGCCGCTCGGTGGTTATATCTCATAAACCATGGGCAATACGAGTATTGTCCAAGATGTGACGCCACATAGCAACACCGTAGCAACAAGATGACGTCGTCGAAAAATGCATACAAGATTACACTGCCATCTTTCAGCAACGCGTGCTGTCATTCGCCTTTAGTGACTTCTATGGAGGCTCTACTACCTTGAGCGCTTCGTTTAGTAACCATAAGAGCAGTAGCCTCGAGCTTCCTGGACTGCAAAATGGTTAACCGATGGCACCTTGGCGGTAAAATTAACCACTGTTGATTATATCGTGTACCGCCTCGGTAGCCATAGGGTAACCTGTACGTAACACCTATGTGTTAAAATAATGAACTTGTTGATTATGATAATTGGATGATTTTGCACAAAGCAAGTTATTTTAGTAGACTAAATGCAGTATTGTAGTAGTGTGATGTGTTCAGTTCTCTTCTTTACATAAATTAACTCTTCCACGAGGGTTAACTCTTTAGTGACTGAATTATTTTGACGAAAATTCGGCTTGTTCTAAACTGACAGTTTGTCTTGCGATTTCTACAACATGCAGTACGCTAGCCGTTCCAAACTAGCACTGTTTTTTCCTGGCATGTCAAAGTTTACGACCATGTACTAAACTCTGAGTTGGCCACTCCCAATTCGGAACTGAAGCCGCTTAAGTGCTGCTACCTCGTCATTTTTCAGCCAATTTTGGTCTTCGTTTAGCCCTTGTGACTGATACAAAAACCTGGTGGTGTCCAGGTGAGCAAACAGCATAGTTTAGACCATATTCTATGCCCAAGTATGAATTTCCGGGCATCCTGAAGCCCCAAAAATGCCGAAAGCGGCGAGGGGCTCCGTCCCTTCGAACCCCGGGTTAAAGGGGGGACACCCCCCTTTAAAAATCCCCCCGTTCTATATATTTTAGTGGGGAGGGCGCGGCGAAAAACAGTGGTTTTTTTTAGGTAAAGTTAGCTTTTGCAATTAAACTTTATTTGACCTTTCTAGAGCACTTTTCACACTATTTATGACGTCTACAGTAGGTGGAGTCAATTATGACGGCTTAATCCGCTATAGGCCCTAAAGGGTTAATATTGTCATTCACAAGACTGCAATATTTGTTTTTGTGCTATTTGCTGGTTATTGAAACGTCTTTTTCTCTGTTGTTTTTCCAGACGATGGTTCTAGTATTCAGGACGTCCTGCTCAAGATGACCGGCGCTTGATCCGTGCCGCGTGTCTTCAATTCATAAACAAGAACTGCGTCGGAAGAGGCAGCAAGACTAAGAAACTGATGAACAATGGAAACTTTGGCTCCAATGCTGGTCGAAGCCGGAGCTCTAAAGAAGTAGCGAGTGGATAGTCGTCAAGCTGTAACCAGCGTCAAACTAAGCAGTCTCAAGCACAATATCACCATGGCTTATCTTCCTCGTGAGCACACCAAGATCGGCACTGAACTACAGCTACATGTCAGGAGACACACACTGACTGGAACAATAGTCAAGATGCCATTTGTACCTAAACTTAAAAAATAATGAGTTAAGATTATTCATTGATTTATATGCGCTTGTGAGTAAAAACATTTAGCAGTTACTCAGTAACCGTGCAGTCAAGCTTTAATTCCATGAATATTGCTCAGTGTACATAGGTTTTTGAAAACAAGATCTGCAACACCTTAATTATTATAAAGACCTAGCTAGTGTAGTCAGGTTGAGCTATTTGCCATTCAAAAATTTCTTGAGATCAGTAACTGTTTCATTCTCTTTAAGTTTTTCTAGTGTGTTGATGATAGTATCCCAGGTGAATGGAACCTTAGGCTTCTGCTCTCGTTTCCATTGTTGAAACACCTTAATGAAAAGACGAACTTGATCATGATCAGCGACTTCTTTCTCCAATGTGTCCAGTGTTGTTGCCTCAACATCCAGCAGTATTCCTACTCGGTACCACATGGTTGGTATCTTCTGTGCGACATATAGCATCAGATCAGCAGTTGATGGAGCTTGAGAATACACTACTGACTTATCTGAAACAAAAACAATAATAATAGTGTCAATTATTATAAGCAACAGCTCAATTTTGCTGCTAAAAATGATCATTTTCATAAGACTTTCAAAATACATGTACATAGCGCCAGGAGCGCTGATAACCTGCACAATGCTTGGTTTGTTGTATTTTCTGTTCAGTCTCTTGATCATGCTGCAAGTGAAGAGTAAACCATGCAGTGTCACTATATACACACACACACCTGCTGAACGCTGTCTGTTTCTGTGACCTGCAAAAATCTGTCCGCTTTAAGAACTCTAATCTCTTCTTCCATCTCTCTGGTCCTTCTCTGATAGTATTCAAGATCCTCTTGTAACTGTTCAGTGTTTGTAATAATTTACATCAAGCGTACACAAAATTTACTAACTGGTGGTGTCTGCCGGGCTACTGCTGTTTGAGGCACAGTTGGTAATGTCTGAGGTTCTGTCACAATTTTCAGACAGTAACAAGTATATTAATATGCAAACAAGTTTTAGCATTACTTGTATGATGATTGACTTGATCAGTCTTATCACCATGCAGCTGTGAACAGAAAACTTAAAATTATTACAGTGTACCGAACCACACTCATGCACCTGCTGCACTCCATCCGTTTCTGTAACATTCAAGGGTCTGTCTCCAAGTACTCTTTTCTTCTCTTTTATCATCCCCCTGATAACATTCCTTGCTCGTAATTGTAGAGTTATTTGTTACTTCACGCATAATGTACTAAATTTACTAACTTCTTTCTCTCTCATCTGCTGTAATGCTGCACTTGTTTGAACTGCCAAATCAACCTTTTCCTTAATCTATTGTAATAAAAACAAGTGCAATGATACATGCAGCTCATAACCAGCTCCTTCAAATTCACTACCAGCTGCTGCGATTCTTCTGCCCGCCTCTGCTCACGAGCAAGTTTCTGTCGAAGTTCTTGTATTTCGCTTTCTTTCTCTTTGCTCACATCTTGTACAAGGGTGAGCTCTTGTAGTAGCTGATGTGCTTCCTGCTCCTTCTCTGCAAGCTAGTGAGAGATGAAAATTCAACACATTTAGGACACAGCACATGATCGACCTGCATCTGTAGCTCGTGTACTACACTCTCCTTCTCTTCATTCATCGCTTGTTCACGAGTGATCATGAGTTCTTGTTGTAGATATTGTACCTCATTTTCCTTCTTCTTCATCTTAGCTTGCTCACAAGAGAGCTGATTTTGTAGCCGTTGTATCTTTATGTGAAGTGTAAAACGGCTACTCATACAACCTGCGTTCGTACCTCACTCTCCTTCTCTTTAGTCATATCTTGCTCATGGGTCAATTGTTGCAACACATTTCGAAGTGTATCCTCAGTCTCCAGCTGATGCTGCTTATTGTCTTCAAGCAGCTGATGAACCTACACACTATTAAAAGTATTGAATATGCAACACAAATAGCCCTACTTGCTGAAGTCGGTCATTGAGCACTCTAACCTCCTCTTTTGTCTCTCCAATCTCTTTCTTATGAGACTCTATTTCCAGTAGCAGCTGAAGAAGGAAACAGTTCATTCACTGCTAAGTCACGTCCTCTAAGCAATGGTCACACTAACCTGCTGTCTGCTCTCACAGTCTGGTAATCCCTTTATCCTAGCCTCTCTCAGTCTCTCCTGGTACTCTGTGTTGTTGCTCAGTGTCTCTCTCTCCATCACTCTCTCCACACACCACTGCCCACTAGTGTCCTGGACTGTATGGAGGAGATGAGCTGTTATGTGCAGTCCACCACTGTCAGTGTGTGCATCAGCTGCTGTAGCTACTGCTGATTGCATGGACACACACTGTGCTCACCTAGCTCTATAATGCTACTGCCAGTAATATTGTCGTACCCTCCTAACACTAGTACCCAGACACAGTGGGCACCTATATGAAATACTGATACTGAGTGACGATATCGTCCTGTTGTCGTTGGTAGCTAAATGAAACGATAAAGATGTATTTGTGATGACATTAATTTTGCTCAGCAGAAGAAAATATGTGCTTAACAACATAGATGTGTTCAGGCTAGCAAAATTAATGTTAACAATACATGACCTCTAAAGCCTATACCGTTGCTATGGCCTAAAAATAACTCTCAAACTCTGTAACCGTGCACAAATGCTGTGCACCTATAGACATTGAAATCTCTCTAAGATAAGTGCAAGCACTATAATAAATTTCAAATAACATGCAAGCTCTTATAGTCCTTCTGTGCCAACAAAAAGTTATAAATAAATTCATGAACAGGGGAAATACCTTGCTCCATAGCAACTGGGTAGGTCACATAACCACATATCATCCAGTCTTGAACCATGATAACTATCATCACCACCATATCCTCCACTAATCACAAACACAGGACCAGTAGTGTGTGAAGCAGCATGGGCATATCTCCCCACAGGCCATAGGACAGGCTGACTAACTGGTTTCTTGATCATACTCCAGTTCTGGAAAGAGCCATTTAGAAAGTTTACAGGCTATAATTTATTATACTAATGCAATATGCATGCATGTCGTGTGAGAATGGAGCAACAAATGTTCAAATAACAGCATCTACAGCACTCACTGCAGAATTTCTTCCAAGATCTGCAATATACAAATCGTCAGAGTAGCAAGCCGATCTTGTGCGTTGATGGTAGCTCGATTGACTGGAACCACCAAACATAGCAACCCTCTTCTCTCCCATTGTTGTTAGTGTGAAACTAGAACATGGAGGAGGAGCTTGTCCTGTGACTACTGGTGAGCACCACCTATCTGGAAGTGATAAGATAATTAGTCAAGTTGGAGCATATCATGAGGACAAAGCATAAGGGCAAAGTTATTATAGCTTTGTCCTTGGATACAATGCAATATACTCACTTGTAGACAGAGAAAAAATGTGTTGTTCATCAGTAAGCACGTCACCAAAATCTGTACGTTTATACTGTGGTCCATATGATGGGGCTACAGGACCTCTCCCTCCCACCACATACAAGAGATCCTCCTCTCCACCATCAGTGAAGTGCGCCATTCCACAATGATGCTTCTTCGTTGGTGCCCCAAACTCTGTTGTTGAGGAAGCCAACATCCTCCATTGTAGGGTGGAGGAGCTCAGTGTGTGAACACTGTTGTGGACTTGTGGTAGCAGTCATCGTGACTACACTCACCACCGAAATAAAGTAGCTCATTCTTGACAGCAACACAAGAATAGCCCAGCACTCCCAGTGGAGGTGTTCCACTAGTGGTGCGCTGCTCCCAGCAACCAGTGTTCAGGTCGAACACCTCCACACTGGAGAAAAACCGACGCTTCTCAGCGCTATCGTGCACCCGTGGCATTCCATTCTGGTATCCACCCCACAAGTAAAGTTGATTTTCAACAACAGCTGTGCTGTGATCGTGACGACCAGCGGGTTCCCTCCATCCAGCCACTGTGAGGAGTAAGTTACAATCAGTCACTATAAATGAACACAAAATGAAATTCACCTAGAGCCGCCATGGAAGGAAGTTGCTTTAGTGTAGGAGTGGCTAATTTAGCCCATAGATATTATATTGCCTACGGACTATAGGCAATATAATATCTATACATGTACCTTCTAATAGAACTTCCGCGGAAACAGGAAGTAGTTGTGTTATTATTATTCATACTTTATGCAGCTACCCTTTCAATTCTTAGTTGTGGAGTTCTTGTGTGTGGTGCATAGTCACCTATAGTGGTCTCCTCTTATTTTTCCAAGTTTGAGAGCAGCTGTGCATAAACAGCATTAGCGGGACGGACGACGCCTGCTGACGAGATTTACAGTAGGTACACCATCTATGGGTACACCATGGACCGTATGGATACACTGACTACACTCAAGGGTGGGGCTGGATAATAACAATGATAACGGATAAAATAATAATAACATCACCCATTAACTGAATGAGGAAATGATACAATTTCAGTGAATATCTCAGGAATATCTAGATTGTTTGTTACATTATTTAGTGAGACTGCAAGCATGTATAGAGCCGACAGCAAGACTGAGCCTAGAGCCTTTTGCTTACCACAATTTATGCATTCACGATACTCATTGTGCATGACCAAAAGTATTTTTAATAATAAATCAAAACATTACCAATACTAATATTGGTTTGATTTTATATTGAAGTTTCTTCACGCTGCAGCCATTCTCTGAGCTCAGTAGCTATGCCTATTTCTCCAACATCTTCAAGAGCCTTGATAATGGTATTCCATGTGTACGGCACTTTTCCTTCTTTCCTCCATTGCTCAAATACTCTAATGTACAGTCGACTTTGCTTGTTAGTCTGTTCTTCAAATGCGTCCAGTGTTGGTATTGTAATAGATAACTGTATTCCCACTTCGTACCACATTGTGGGGATCTTGTGAGCAACATGAGTCATCAGAAGAGCAATTGTTGGAGCTTGAGTATCTGCTAAGACTACTATAAAGCGAAATAAAATCGACACAGCATCAAACATTACAACATTTTATACCTGTTTGTGGTACTGCAGCCATTTTGGGCTTTGTGACTAGCGTCTGTGGTACTGCTATAGTTTCAGGAACATCATATAGTATTACTGCTATATGCCTAGTCTTTTGTATTATCACCTTCTGGCTGAGGATAGCGAATGTAAAAGCTGTCAGGAAAAGAAACTCCTTTAATGACCAGTTTGTGACGCAGCCGTTGAACTTGCTCTGACAACAGCTCTAACTCAAATCCACAGTGAGGGATCGTTCTACCAACTTGGTATTTCTGAATGGCAGCTTTAGAGATCTGAAAAATTTCTCAATTCAGTGCAACATGCATGATTGGTGTCATAAAGCTTGCACACAAAGTTATTGTATCATGAAAATCTTTACCTTAGGAGGTGGTGCTAGAGGGAGTATTGTCCAAGGACCAACTTTTTGTTCTTGTTGATCAAGCTCAATAACAGGACTAGGGTCATCATCGAAGTGAAATGTGAGTGTATTGCTATCAACACTCCACTTCTCATACTTCTCTTGTACTTCCTGAGAATCAACGTTATAAAACTATAGTGTAGTTATAATACTATACAGATAACCTGTAGATTGGGTTCAAGATCCCTCACAATTACAAACTGAAAATCAACAGTCAGAGGACTGGAAATCTGTTGCTTGTAGAACATGAAGGCAGTACAGAGTGTGTCTGTATCATCTGGTGCTGTTTCTCCTAGTAATGAGAACTGCTTCAGCTTGATGGCTCCATACTGAGTGTGTGAGCTGAACAATCCCTCTCGTTCACGGAATCTGTACGGCAGTTGACTCTGTGAGCACTTGGCAATGATGAACTTAAACTGAGAGCATTGATCCTCACTGCGTACAACAGCGCAATGCTGTATGTTGACAGACACCTCTTTTATGAACTCTATGCTGGATGAGACCCAGTAGATGGCACTGATCAACTGCCTGTTCTCAGGGAACTTAAACTGGCCGGCTAGAATCACCTTCACGCCCACACTGACAGTCACTCCAGGAGGAACAGCACCTTCAGGGATCTCAATGAAGAACCCATAGCCAGGCCACTCTACTTTCTGAGACTTGTCTCCCACAACCTCCAGTACAGTCTCCCTGTACACTTCAACACCACGCAGGAAGTCTGCACCACATGCACATGCAGTCACAGTCACAAACTGAAGGAGATGCACTACAGTAGCTAACCTGGCGCTATGGCTAGGTAGCTGGCCTGCACTCCAGCTTCAACCACACACCTTGGTTTGATAGCTACAGTATAGTGAGCTACTAGCAGCAGCTGTGAGCTGGGCAGCATCACTCACCTTCTAGCAGCTGCTGGTTCCTCCTCTTCAGTTGATCAACTATACACAGTTACACTAGCAATGATGAGCTGGTTAATCACTCACTCTAATACTCACATTTCTCTAGCATCAGTTGACCATCACTTTCCAACATTGACATCTGTTGATCTCTAGCATAGGCCATTCTCTTGGTCTGCTCCAATACTCTTAGAAGTTCTTGCTGTTCCTCCTCACTAGCTGTCAGCTTGATCTCATACTCATGGATGACTATCACAGTGTGCATACAGTGAGATGCAGAGCTGCAGTATAGAGATACTCACCATCTGCAGTGAGGTCCAACTGTTTTGTCGCATCACTTGCTAGCTTAGTCTGTGCATCTATATACAAGAAAACACAATGCATTGGTGTTATTGTAGTACATGCAAAATATAATAGCTACAGTACATGCACATGCATGCATATATAAATTATAATAGCTGAACTTACTCTTTTGCTGTAGCTTCTCTAGCAGCTCTTGTTGCTGTTCATAGTCATCTCTGCTGGCAGCCATATTCTTCTGCATTTCATACAAGACAGTCTCTAGTTTAGAGCACTTCTGATCTTTCTCCAGTGCATCGCACTGAGCAGCATCAAGCTTTTCTATCAGCTCCTCCTCTCTCTTCCTGCTAGCATTTAAAGTTACATCATAAGCATGTACGACTGAGAGAAAGAGAGGATCTGACAAGTGACTCAGCCTGGCAGTGCATGTCAGCTTACCATCTTCTGAAGTTAGTCGCAGTAATGATGTCTCTCCAGATTCTGTCTGACTGTGTTGCACTATTTTTTATCATTGCTGTGTACATGTGAGATCCATGCAGATTGTTGCACTAACCATGCTTGTCTTGTTTCTCTTCTCTCTCATCACTATTGGTCCCAGCTGGTTGCTGTGAACACCACAACACATCAACCAGTGTCACTGTCACCAACCACACATACCTGCTTCACTGGATCCTGCACCTGGAGTCTGAGCACTCTAACCTCCTCCTCCACCTCTCTGATCTTCTTGTGATAATATTCATCTGTTTGGTCTCTTTCTTGCAGCTAGTGAAGGAAACAAATAGCTCAATAATTACATACTGGGTCTTAGTCTAGTAGGTAAGACATTTCACCCAGGAACATCTGGCCTGTGCATGTGACTATAATTGAAACCTGTAGTCGCATCTGTCTGTTTTCTCGGTTTAGTTCTAATAACATCATCAGCTCAGCCTTGTTTGCTCGATCTCCTAGTAGTGCCTTTATCCTGGCTTCTCTTAGTATCTCCTGGTACTCTGCATGGTTGCTCAGTGTCTCTCTCTCCATCACTCTCTCCACACACCACTGCCCACTAGTATTCTGGACTGTATGGAGGAGATGAACTGTTATGTGCAGTCAACTGACCACTGTCAGTGTGTGCATCAGCTGCTGTAGCTACTGCTGATTACTGCATGGACACACACTGTGCTCACTTAGCTCTATAATACTAGTGGCACCAGAGTGGTACGCTCCCCCGAACACTAGTATCCAGACACAGTAGGTTCCTAGACGAAACACTGAAATGGAGTGACGATATCGGCCAGTCACTGAATTAGGTAGTGTAGGCAACTAAACAAAGAAAACAAAATGAAGTCACATTTTCATAACTGCACTCGCTATTCTTTGCCTTCATTTTTCCTACCATTAATCTTTACCTTGTTCCATTGGTTGCTGTCATACAACCACATATCACTAAGTGTAAACCTATCACCATATCCTCCACTCATCACAAACACAGGACCAGTAATGTGTGATGCAGCATGAGCGTATCTCCCTTCGGGCCATTGCATAACAGCTGGTTTCTTGATCTTGCTCCAGATCTATAGAAAGACAAAGTTGTTTCCTTGCAATTTCAAGCCTGCAAGCTATGTGTTATAACACCTACATACTCACTGCAGAATTTCTCTTCAGATCTACGATATACAAATCATCAGAAAAAGAGCTAAATCGAATAGAACCACCAAACATAGCAGCCCTCATCCTTCCCATTTTTGCTAGTGTGAATTTAACACATGGAAGAGGAGTTTGTCCGGTGACTAAAGGTGAGCTCCATTGATCTGAAGGAGGTGATGATACTCCATAAAATTAATAGAAATATAACTCTCTCACGATATGAAATAATAGGTTAGATAAAAATTCGATTCATGATGACTATAAAACTTGTAGACATCTTGAAACCATCGAGCTTATAGCCTAAAGCCGACTCATTACTGAGACAACATTATCACATCACTCACTTGTAGACAGAGAGAAAATGTGTTGTTCATTGGTACACATGCAGTCACCATATCGTCGATAATGTGCTCCGTATTGCGGGACAACATGATCATGACCCTGCCCTCCCACCACATACAAGAAGTCCTCCTCTCCATCAGTGAAGTGCACCATTCCGCAATGATTTTTCTGCATTGGTACTCCATCCTCTGTCGTTGAGGGAGCCAGCATCCTCCATTGCAGGGTGGAAGTGCTCAGTGTGTGAACACTGTTGTGGTAGCAGTAATCATTGTGACTACACTCACCACCGAAATAGTGCAGCTCATTCCTGACAGCAACACAGGAATAGCCCACCACTCCCAGTGGTGGTGTCCCACGTGTGGTACGCTGCTCCCAGCAACCAGTGTTCACGTCGAACACCTCCACACTGGAGAAAAACTGACGCTTCTCAGCGCTATCGTGCACTCGAGGCATTCCATCCTGGTGTCCACCCCACAAGTAAAGTTGATTGTTTACAACGGCTGCGCTGTGATCCCAATGATCAGGGGGAGTTCTATCTATTGCACTGCTGTGTCAGTGAGGATTCACCGTTTGAACACGTCACCTGTCACAACCCATGAACTCACCTCCTAGCTGCTGCTGAGCTTCAGAAACATGCCCAATCTAGAGTCGGATAGGAAATTATTCTCATCAAGTTCGACCTGCATTGAGTGCTTTGCGGGACAGCATCCGGTCAGGGGTCACTCAATTACAAGCCCAAATCATATACCTCTGATGTGGTTAGCTATCGCAACTGCTCTTGTGTCTATCTTCCATTGACTCTATGAATTACCATTAGTTTTTAGTTGTTGAAGGTGCCTCATGCAACCGACCAATCAGTTTTTCCTGCGTGGTCATTTCATGAGAGTCTTAACAAAACAGTTGAAAGACAGCTCGTCTTCACAATCCAAGCATGCTCAGTGAGATTAGATTCATGTTGCTATTTTTGTTGAATAAATTCAGAATCATAGAACTTTTCAATGTGCCTCAGCCTAGTAATGTAACACCAGTCTAAGTTACATGTATCACTATCGTACATGTCCTTGTACGAGAACTGTCTGAGTACAAGTGCGTGTCGCAAAAAAAATTGTAGAAAAGTTCTAATAATAGACTGTTTAAAGCTTAATTGTAGTCCAAGATGGACAAGGATTTTCCTTATTGTCGACATAAGCTCAGATTATCATGTGTGTGCTTGCACAGAAATAATTATTGACCAAAAAATTATTATCATAAACACCTCTTAAACTGATTCATAACCAACATGCACATACTATAATTAAGCTATGTGCGTGCTTGCACAGAAATAATTATTAACCAAAAAATTATTATCATAAACACCTAGTCTTAAACTGATTCATAACCAACATGCACATACTATAATAATAAAGCATGTATAAAATTTACATAATATACCATGAAAATGAGTTCTGCATTTACATATACATGCACACTTCATGCTTGAGAAATGGTAATAGTAGTGGACAGTACGTTGCCTTCCTTCCTGTCCTGCCCTTTCTCAACTTGACGGCCACTAATGTCATTGGGTTCCAGGGTTACTGGATCAGGAGACCCTGCTGTCCAAACTACATGTACACCAGTACTGCCTGTAACTCCATTACCAGTCAAAGTAAACATTGGCTGTCCAATAACTTCATCGTCACCTGTTGCCTGCATAAAATTGGAGAATTTAGTGCCTAAGTGTGCACATCTCTTGTTTGGTTTATATACTACACTACAAACTGCATATATTTTTAGCAAACTGACTTGCTGGTAAAACTTACACCGAATGTTACAGTTTTGTTAGGTTTGACAACTTGAGGCACAGGTGCATTCCATGTTGCACCGATTAGTGCTCCTTGTTTTATGTGCATGTCAGTAGGTCCCTTATTTATGACAATGACATTCACGACTGAAGTAAAAATAGTTACGCATGATAACACAAACAATAAGTATTGCGATATCGCATGCACAAACTAGGCATGCAGAGTATTGCATTTGTCTACACTGCTATAATTATCAACAAACAATTAACGTTCTTGATAAAAAGTTACCAGCCTGCACACCGAGCCTGCATGTACAATATGCTCTAGTTTTGTCAGACACTAAGTGAAATCAAAATAGCACCATGTATGCTTTGGGTGCATCATGCAACAGTGTTATGATAATGCTACATGACTTTCTATCTCTAAATTAAACTTAAAATAACTCAGCATGCAGTTACCAGCTGTCAGTGACATGAGAATGCTCACAAATCTTACCAAATGGGTCAGACATATTGCTGCTGGATTATTCTGGTTAAGGATTATACAAATGGGCAGAGCAGTTCTCAAATGGAATGATTCCTTCAGTTGCAACTGGCGTTGTCAGTATACTGCTCATGAAACTACCGCACTACGACCGAATCTTGCACCTATATATACTTGCAGTGTGAGTTTCCTAGAATGTCATGTGTGTCTACTCTGAGGCTTAATTAGTATAGCATACTCATGAAGGCATATGAGATCTACCATTTAGTCCACCATGATATCATCACCAAATTTATTAGTCTCACGGTAACATCCTTGAACTTGTAGTAACATCCTATATGTAAATTAGTGAATCTCAATATTTGTACAAGCATGCATATGTATGTAATGTATCTCACTGATTTGATGCACTAATGAATAATATGGTCTATAGAACATAGAAACTCAAGTTGCCATAGAACCCGCGTCAAATTCTATGGTTTCCTCTGGTTTCTATGCTTCATTGATTCAGCGTCTAACTTATATTCAACGATGCTGTATTGTCTGAATACATGTAGCAATTTTGAGTCATGATGAGTGATCGATTTCACTGTTAAAATTAAATTTTATTTATGCTACCACACATTGGCATAGGAAGCCTATAAAGGTGATGTGTATTTGTTATAATTATTATGGCAGAAGTCATGCACCAATAAATGGCTATGCAATCTGCTTGGAGATGATGTCAATTTTCTCTAAGAAGCTAAGAGGAAGTTGAGCTAAGGGCTTTAAAACTGTTGACATCCTGTTGCATGAGTCCTGGAATTAATTTTCTATTCAACATGTGTCCTGTTTATGAGAACTGCATGAGACAAGCCAATGAATCACATATGCTTGTGTCTGAGCTCACATATATAGTCTAGGAAAACCGTCTATGCAAGACTATTTTTATTAACAATAGTTCTTAGAACTTAGCTGAGGCTTGTGGTTTGTCAATTGCCTATAAAACATCAACTTACCAGCTTTACCAACTATCACCAGCTATCAGCAGCTCCTGCAGTGTATTATCTGGTCAAGACAGCTACCACTATAAGAACAAGAATGTCTGATGAATATGGTAAGATGCTAGAAGTGCATAGTGATTACTATACAACTATTTTTATGAATGTTTCATACATGATAAAATTTATTATTGCAACTATACATGCATGTATATAGTCATGTATTTGTCATCTTTTGCAGTTGTAAACATCACCATCGTAAATAAATCAAAAACTGAAATTCATCTTGAACAAGGTACATTATCACCTGGAGAGTGGACTGAAAAGCCACCTCAAGATGTCGGAACAACTAAAACTGTAACATGTGCTGTAAGAACTGATACATAATATCAACCCTTCATTACTAATTATTTTGCTGAAATTTGACCTCATTGAAGCTAATTACCAATTCTGACCCTCACGAGTGTCTCTTGTGGGTTAAGTGAAGCCAATAAAGTACAGCAACCTTGTCAATTTGTTTAATTTTCTCGAATGTTAGTGGCTACCTGCTACTGTAAAGTAGCAGAGGTTTTGGTGAGTGCAAACTTTTGCCCAGACCATGCTGGAAGAATGTGCAAAAAGATGTCCTTAAGCCAGTGCCATAAGCCATAGAGTTTGGCGGCAGCCATTTCTTTTTCAAAAAAGTTTTGACATTAAAGTTTGTAGAGCACAGATCCCAACTCAATCTGTTTAATTAAAACTGCATGCAAGTGTTCCTGATACTTGTTATAATTATTCCTGATTATTGTATAGGCTACAGGTCCTACTGGAGTGACAGGAAAACCCATTTTGACAATCACAGCTACAGATATTAAAGGTGATGCAAAAGTCAGTGTTGACTGGAAGTCTGGCAGTTCTGATCCTGTGGTAGTCGCTAACAACATGAGTGGACGTCAAGTAACGCCTGCACATAAAGAAGATAACAACTCACTCAATATCACTATTACAGTTTCAAATGAGTAGTCGCAGGATAATTCGAACTGTGCCGAAGGAACTATTAACATGTAGTTAGATCATGTTCATGCATGTTTAGTGAGTATATTATTATCAAAAAATATTAATGAAAGTATTTCACAAAACTCTCGGTATGTCATAGACTTAGTAGTGTTAACTCTGGTATACGTCATAAGTTTTTGCTTGCAGCAGGAGCCTGTTGCTAATACTATCAAGCCTATTATAGTGCTAACCAGCTAAGAGACATCTAAGCAAAGTGTGGTGTGTCACGTGAGTAGGTAGCCATAAAAAATTAACTCGTATTGTTGGTCAGAAACATTGAAGTTTTGGTATAAAAGTATTCATTTGTGTACATGTTCAGTAATTACGGTGTGCATATAAAAAAATCTTTAATCAGTGCTGTTCATCAAGCCATTTCTTGAGCTTAGAAGCTGTTTTGTTCTCTTCAAGTTCAGTTAGAGCTGTGACGATAGTCTCCCAAGTATATGGAACCTTTTCCTCTTTCTCCCAATGTTCAAACACCATAATACAGAGGCGGATGGGATCATTGGTCTGTGTCTCAAATGTCTTTAAAATTGATGTCTCGATATGCAGCAGTATTCCAAGTTGGTACCAAATAGTTGGTATCTTGCGAGCAACATGAAGCATCAAATTAGGAGTTGATGGAGCTTGAATAAAAACAGGCTTGGCTGTATGCAAATAAAATGTAAAACAATTGGTACTGAGTGAAAGTTTCCAACATATTAACCTGTGCACTGCTTGACTTGGTGTGTATCGTGTTCAGTCTCTTGATCATGCTGCAAGTGAAGAGTCAACCATGTAGTGTTACTACACACTAACCACACACACACACACACACACCTGCTGAATGCCGTCTGTTTCTGTGACTTGCAAGCATCTGTCTTTAAGTACTCTAATCTCTTCTTCCATCTCTCTGGTCCTTGTCTGATAGCATTCAAGATCCTCTTGTAACTGTGTAATAGTTTACATCAAGCATACAAAAATTTACTAACTACCTTCTCCTTCTCTCTCATCCATTTCTCTAAGTCTGTACGAACTTGAACTGCCAAATCACCTTTCTTTTTAATAATTATTAAGCAAATGTAATGCAGTCGATGAAAAAGCTTACGTACCTGTTCCCTTAACTGCGCTATCTGTTCCTCCTTCTCCATCTGTTCACTTGCAAGTTTCTGTCGTAGCACTTGTATTATTCTCTCCTTCACTTTACTCACATCATCGAGTTTTTGTTGCATCTTCAGCTCTTTCTCTGCAAGCTAATGGTGTACACTAAATCAATACAACATTATGACTCAAGAAATGGCACTGACCTGCTGCTGTAGTTCACGTGTTTCAGTCTCCTTTTCATTCATCCTTGTCTGATAGTATTCAAGATCCTCTTGTAACTGTTCAGTGTATGTCATAATTAACATCAAGAATGCAAAAATTTACTAACTACCTTCTCCTTATCTCTCATCTTTTTCTCTAAATCTGTACCAACTTGAACTGCCAAATCACCTTTCTTTTTAATCTAATAATAATTAAGCAAATGCAATGCACTTGACGAAAAGGGTATATACGTACCTGTTCCTTTAACTGCACTATCTCTTGGCTTGATTCCTCCTTTTTCATTTTTTCACCCGCAAGTTTCTGTCGTAGCTCTTGTATTGTGCTCTCCTTCTCTTTACTCACATCTTCGAGTTTTTGTTGCATCTTCAGGTCTTTCTCTGCAAGCTAATGGTGAGAGAATTATACAATACTACATTATGACTCAAGAAATAGCATTCACCTGCTGCTGTAGTTCAGTCTCCTTTTCATCCATAGCTCGCTCATGAACCATGCACTGCTGCTGATATTGTACCTCAAGCTCATTTTCCTTCCTCTTGATCTTAGCTTGCTCACAAGAGAGCTGCTTTTGCAGCTGATGTACCTGCATTGCATGCTAATTTAGATAATGTAATACTATACTTTTGTTCACTACGTATAGCACTGACCTGCTGCTGTAGTTTACGTACTTCAGTCTCCTTTTCATTCATCCTTGTCTGATAGTATTCAAGATCCTCTTGCAACTGTACAGTGTATGTCATAATTAACATCTAGAATACAAAAATTTACTAACTACCTTCTCCTTATCTCTCATCTTTTTCTCTAAATCTGTACCAACTTGAACTGCCAATTCACCTTTCTTTTTAATCTAATAAATTAACCATTTTAATGCAATGCAATCGATGAAAAGGCTTACGTACCTGTTCCTTTAGCTGCTCTATCTGTTGGCTTGATTCCTCCATATTCATCTGTTCATGAGCAAGTTTCTGTCGTAGCTCTTGTATTATGCTCTCCTTCTCTTTACTCACATCTTCGAGTTTTTGTTGCATCTTCAGCTTTTTCTCCGTAAGCTATAATGATGAGAGAATCATACAATACAACATTATGACTCAAAAAATAGCACTGACCTGCTGCTGTAGTTCAGTCTCCTTTTCATCCATAGCTCGCTCATGAACCATGCACTGCTGCTGATAATGTAACTCAAGTTCATTTTCCTTCCTCTTGATCTTAGCTTGCTCAAAAGAGAGCTGCTTCTGCAGCTGATTTACCTGATTCAGATAGTGTAACACTATACTCTGCTCACTATAACACTGACCTGCTGTTTTATCTCACTCTCCTTCACAGCTTGCTCATGGGAAAATTGTATTTGCACCTTTTGAAGTGTCTTCTTAGTATTTTCATGATGTTGCGTCTCGTTCCCTAATAGTTGCTGAACCTATAAGTATCGAATATTGCACACTGAAATTCATGAAATCTGTCTCACCTGCTGTAATTGATCTTTAAGATCTTTAACCTCCTTTTCCAGCTCCCTAATTTTTCTCTGGTTAGACTTGCTTCCCTGATGGAGAAAACATCCCACTCAAGTAATGCGTGGTCACAAACCTGTCGTCTACTCTCATAGTCTAACTGCTCTTTTGTCACAATGCTAGGATGCTTTGCTACTGGTACTCCCTTTATCCTAGCCTCTCTCAGTCTCTTCCGGTACTCTGTGTTGTTGCTCAGTGTCTCTCTATCCATCACTCTCTCCACACACCACTGCTCACTAGTGTCCTGGACTGTATGGAGGAGATGAGCTGTTATGTGCACTCCACCACTGTCAGTGTGTGCATCAGCTGCTGTAGCTACTGCTGATTACTGCATGAACACACACTGTGCTCACCTAGTTCTATAATTCTAGTATCAGCAATGTTTTTAGGGTATGTATATCCTCCGAACACTACTATCCAGACACAGTGGGCTCCTAGATGAAATATTGACACTGAGTGACGATATCGTCCATTCAATATTTTTGGTACTGGTAACTATAAAGAGAACAAGTCAACATAATAATTATAATTTGCTTTTTTACACTACATTAAAAATCTAGTTTCTGTATGAAAATTGAAGAAACAAGGACACAGATAATGGTGGTAAATGAATGTTTGAAAGCCCACTTTAGGACTGTTACCATATGCAGTTTTGTAAGCAAACTGCCGGTCACGGTCCATATTGTAAAGAAAATAAAAAAGATTTCTAACGAAATCAAAAGGATGTAGGGATAAAGAAATCTGCTACTGGCCCACAATGTAGACCAACAAGGAATGGTAACACGATTGACTTGCTAACAGACCATAGATACCTACATCAGTGGCTGTACATAAGATTTTGATTATACAATAAATTATTTTGTCACAAGTTGAATTCAATGAATATCAATTGTCGGTCAACAGCAACTATAGCTGAACTGCTATATAGACAGCCACAGCAGCCACTGATGTAGGGATCTATGGTCTGTTAGCAAGTCAATCGTGTTACCATTCCATGCTTGTTCCTTGTTACTTTACATTGTTGACCAGTGGTAGATTTCACAACCCTACATCCTTTTGATTTCGATAGAAATCTTTTTAATTTTCTTTATATAATGTGCAGTCCGGTTACCTTGTTCCACAGAAATTTGTTAGTAGAGTCACACAACCACACACCACTCAGTGTAGAATCACCACATCCTCCACTCATCACAAACACAGGACCAGTAATGTGTGATGCAGCATGGCCATATCTCCCCACAGGCCATTGGACAGACTGACTAACTGGTTTCTTGATCTTGCTCCAGCTCTGAGAGGACAAAGATATACTCCGAAGATTTACACAATATTATCGCCATAGTTATAATAATTAATTTTTCTAAACATTGTTGATAATAAGAATAAGGCTGACCACTACACTGAGATGCAAAGTAAAAAAAGAAACATCTAAAAATGATATTATAATTGTGAACATCATTACTTAATAAAAATTATTATAATTGTTTGAAATATTTATTGTAACAAAGATTTACAAAGTAAAATTATTATCATAATTATTTAAAAAACATGAGTCCGCTATATCATGGTTATAATTAAGGCTTTGGTCAGTTTCTATGTACGTAATCATTATTTTTGGCTGTAGTCCAAATACATTGATGTATTATATATCTAATACACCATCGGCAAGGCATACATAATGCATGCCCAACACTATCTAGTACCATTCAAGTTGCTCTTTTGCACTCGTATAACAAATCACTTCAGTATTCTATGTAATTTTTATCCTAATTTTCTTTAATATTTTAAATTAATTAAACTGACACTACAGTATTCAGAGTTTCTTTTTCTCTCAGCTGATAATAATGATCATTAACTTTTGTAATAATAATCAATAGACTAAAATTTTAGAGTAAAACCCATAGGGCCTAGCTTATTGTGTTACATACTCACCACGTGCACAGCCGAACGTCTCACATGCAGATCCACAATATACAAATCATCAGAGTAGCAGCCTGATTCAGTGACTCCACCAAACATAGCAGCCCTCTTCCCTTCCATTGTTGTTAGTGTGAAACGAGAACATGGAGGAGGAGCTTGTCCTGTGACGACTGGTGAACTCCACTTTTCTAGAGGTAGTAATATTATAATAATAAAATCTGGATTCTAAAACAAGGCTACGAGGATCATACTGAGACAACACAATATCACTCACTTGTGGACAGAGAGAAAATGTGTTGTTCATTGGTACATATACACACATCAACATATTCTGTACGTCTATACAGTGCTCCATGTTGTGGTGATAATGGGAAAGCATGACCATACCCTCCCACCACATACAAGAGGTCCTCCTCTCCATCAGTGAAGTGCAACATTCCACACCATCCCTTCTTCATTGGTGCCCCATTTTCTGTTGTTGAGGGAGCCAACATCCTCCATTGCAGGGTGGAGGTGCTCAGTGTGTGAACACCATTATGGTAGCAGTAAGTAGTGTGACCACAGTAACCACCGAAATAGTGCAGCTCATTCCTGACAGCAACACAGGAATAGCCCGTCACTCCCAGTGGAGGTGTTCCACTAGTGGTGCGCTGCTCCCAGCAACCAGTGTTCACGTCGAACACCTCCACACTGGAGAAAAACTGACGCTTCTCGGCGCTATCGTGAGCCCGCGGCATTCCATTCTGGTCTCCCCCCCACAAGTAAAGTTGATTGTTCACAACAGCTGTGCAGTGATCATCATGACCAGCGGGTTCCCTCCATCCATCCACTGTGAGGAGTAACCAGTCACTGTTACACCTGACACAACTCATGAACTCACCTCCTCGCTGATGCTGAGGAGCAGCGGCCATAGGTAACGCATGCACCCACGTAGACTAGTGGGAGTTGCTCTACTTTGCAAGCACAGAGAACTGATGCACCTATGAGCCACACCCAAAAAAACAATTAAACTGCGACCACGCCTAGCCGGTAGTTGCTATTCACGTGATCTCGATAAGAGGGTCGTCTTGTTTGCAATTTGCATGGGACTAGGTCAGAGCAGTGACAAACAGTATGAACTATCCTCTCTCTCTCTCTCTCTCTCTCTCTCTCTCTCTCTCTCTCTCTCTCTCTCTCTCTCTCTCTCTCTCTCTCTCTCTCTCTCTCTCTCTCTCTCTCTATACTGGTCTGTTACCAAACTAACAGAAAATTTCACAGTCAACATGCATCATACTAGATTAATTTTGTCATTCATAAGACTGCAATTTTTGTTTTCATGCAATTTGCTGGTTATTGAAACGTCTTTTTCTATTTTTTTCTAGACGATGGTTCCAGTATCCAGGACGTGCTGCTCAAGATGACCAGCGCTCAATCCGTGCCTCGTGTCTTCATAAACAAGAACTGTGTACTGAGGAGGAGGAGGCAGTGAAACTAAGAAACTGATGGACGATGGAAAACGAAGTAGCGAGTAGATATAGTCATCAAGCTGTAACCAGTGTCAAACTAAGCAGTCTCAAGCACAATTATCGCCATGGCTTATCTTCCTCGTGAGCACACCAAGATCGGCACTGAACATTTCTAGTGGACTAAATGCAGTATTGTAGTAGTGTGATGTGTTCAGCACACACTGACACACTGACTTTAGCACACACTGACTGGAACAATAGTCAAGATGCCATTTGTACCCAATAGATACTACACTTAATAATAATGAGTTAAGATAATTCATTGATTTGTATGTGCTCGTGAGTAAAAACGTTTAGCAGCTGTTATTAAACCTGTAGTCAAGCTTTAATTTCATGTAATATATGCTCAGTGGGGATAGGTATTTGTAAACAAAATCTACAACAGTATTAGGGAGACACGGTAGTGTCTCCCTATGTAGGGATGAACGAGAAAACAAGATGGCGGCTACATACAATGTATTAGCGTTCAAGCGCTGATATTTCGCCTGGTGTTGAATTTTAGACGTCTTTAGACACTTAGATCTGCTCTCTGGCGTTGCCCCATCTCACAGTAGCAAGGAGATTGCTCGAAATTGTTACTAAAGTGACGAACCTGTAAACGGTGAAAATCGAGTTTCGTCATCTTCGTTTTCTTCTTTCTTTCTTCTTTCTTCAACTCGCCTAGCGCCTTTACGCGAGCAGTGCCGAGACCAAAACATCCACGAACAGTCGTGAAATTCTCCTGGCATGTGCCTTTTGAGCTTTGTTTTTAGCGTAACGGCGATCTAAGTTCCGCGATTTCTCGATCGTGATCCATTGTCAGCTTAGTGTTAGACGCCATTATTGTGATTGCGCAATACGCACGTGACCAATTAGCAATGGGTAGTGCACGTGACCAAGCAGCTAAAGTATCGCTGCGCCGTGTGGATGATTGGATCACTATCACGGAGAACACACACCCGACATTTGTCTGGAGTCTTCGAAGAACGGTAAGCTCGTGTAGGATCGCCATTCTGCACTTGCCAGATAGTTATAACCGCCGTGTAGATCTACAAGCAAGTGTGGGCGGGGCTCGTATGCACTGCATACATGCGTAGGCGACTAGGCAGACCTGATACTAGGCAGACCTGATATATGATTTTAGCTACAAGTTTAAGAAAAGCCATCAACAACAGGAATACTAAACTAATGGTGGAAACAAAGACTTCTCCGTACATGCATGATATTGAACTGCACTTCACTAAAAGAAAAAAGGACACAAACAAGAAATTAAAAAGATTTCTATCGAAATCAAAAGGATGTAGTGATGAAGAAATCTACCACTGGTTTACAATGTAAACCAACAAGGAACAAGCATAGAATGGTAACACGATTGACTTGCTAACAGACCATAGATCCCTACATCTGTGGCTGTACATAAGATCAATATTTTGTCACAAGCTGAATTCTATTCAAAGTGTCAGTCAACAGTAAATAGCTTAACTAGCTATAGTCTGGCCACAGCAGCCACTGATGTAGGGATCTATGGTCTGTTAGCAAGTCAATCGTGTTACCATTCTATGCTTGTTCCTTGTTGGTTTACATTGTAAACCAGTGGTAGATTTCTTCATCACTACATCCTTTTGATTTCGATAGAAATCTTTTTAATTTCTTGTTATAAAGAACTAGCTAGTGTAGTGAGGTTGAGCTATTAGCTAATCTCTCCATTCAACCATTTCTTGAGATCAGTAGCTGTTTCATTCTCGTCGAGTTTTTCTAAAATACTAATCATAGTCTGCCAGGTGAATGGAACCTTCTGCTCTCGTTTGCATTGATCAAACACCTTCATGAAGAGACGAACTTGATCAGTATTCTCCTTTTCGAATGCCTCTAGTGTTTTTGTCTCGATATGCAGCAGTGTTCCTACATCATACCACTTGGTTGGTATCTTGCGTGCAACATGAACCATCAGATCAGCAGTTGATGGAGCTTGAGAATACACTCCTGACTTATCTGAAACAAAACAATAATAATAGTGCCAATTATGGTAAGCAACAGCTCAATTTTGCTGAAAAAAATATATTCCATAAGACTTTTCAAAATACAAGTATATAGCGCTGATAACCTGCACAACGCTTGATCTGTTGGATTTTCTGTTCAGTCTCTTGATCATGCTGCAAGTGAAGAGTCAACCATGTAGTGTCACTATACACTAACCACACACACACAGTCACCTGCTGAACGCCGTCTGTTTCGGTGCGGACTTGGTCTTTAAGTACTCTAAACTCATCTTCCATCCCTCTGATCTTTCTTTGATAGTATTCAAGATCATCTTGAAACTTTTCAGGTATGTCATAATTATTTTCATCAAGCATACACAAATTTACTAACTACCTTCTCCTTCTCTCTCATCCTTTTCTCTAAATCTGTACCAACTTGAACTGCCAATTCACCTTTCTTTTTAATCTATTAATAATTATTAAGCAAATGCAATGCCATCAATGAAAAGTACCTGTTCCTTTAACTGTGCTATCTGTTGGCTTGATTCCTCCTTCTCCATCTGTTCACGAGCAAGTTTCTGTCGTAGCACTTGTATTATGCTCTCCTTCTCTTTACTCACATCTTCGAGTTTTTGTTGCATCTTCAGCTCTTTCTCTGCAAACTAATGATGAGAGAGTAACATTATGTCAATACAACATTATGACTCAAGAAATAGCACTGACCTGCTGCTGTAGTTTACGTGTTTCATTTTGTTCATGAACCACCTCGAGCTCGTTTTCCTTCTTCTTGATCTTAGCTTGCTCAAGAGAGAGCTGCTTTTGCAGCTGATTTACCTTCTCAGCAAACTAGTGTAACACTATTATACTTCCACTCACTATAACCCTAACTCTGACCTGCTGTTCTAGTTCCTTTATCTTATTCTCTTTCTCTCTAGTCACAGTTTGCTCATGGGAAAATTGTGGCTGCACCATTTGAAGTGTCTTCTTGGTATTTTCATGTTGCTGCGTCTCATTCCCTAATAGTTGCTGAACCTGTAAGTATTGAGTAATGCCCTGAACTTCATGAAATCTGTCTCACTTGCTGGAGTTGATCTTTAAGAATTTTAACCTCCTCTTCTAACTCTATAATTTTTCTCTGGCTAGACTCACTTTCCTGATGAAGAAAACAACTCACTCAAGCAATGCATGGTCACAAACCTGTCGTCTACTCTCATAGTCTATCTGCTCTTTTGTGATAGAATTTGAATGCTTTCCCGCTGGTACTCCCTTTATCCTGGCCTCTCTCAGCCTCTTCTGGTACTCTGTGTTGTTGCTCAGTGTCTCTCTCCCCATCACTCTTTCCACACACCACTGCCCACTAGTGTCCTGGACTGTATGGAGGAGATGAGTTGTTATGTGCAGTCCACGACTGTCAGTGTGTGCATCAGCTGCTGTAGCTACTGCTGCATGATTACTGCATGGACACACACTGTGCTACCTAGCTCTATAATTCTAGTATCAGCCATGTTGTTAGGGTATCCTCCGAACACTAGTATACAGACACAGTGGGCTCCTAGATGAAATATTGACATTGAGTGATGACGAAACCTTTCAGTCGATATTGGTAGCTATAAAGAGAACATAAATACGTCAATTATACTAATTTAGAAACCCAATAACTACATTAGCTAAAAAGCTAGTTTTTGTACATGTATAAAATTAAAGAAACAAAGATGCACATTGCACGCACTAGTGGTATAAATGAATGTTTAAAACCCCTGATTGCAAACAAACTGTCACAGTCCATATTGTATTTGCTTATTTCTATTAACCCTTTAATTACTAAATTATCCAGCTGAAATTTTAACCTCGTAAATGCTGACCACTTCTCTCGTGAATATCTCGTGTGTCTTTTGTGCTACTGGTCTTAAATTCTCGTCCTTTTACGCCAGTGAGTAGCCGCAATTGCCCACACTCAAGTCGGTCGATATGCCCCTCCCACTTCGAAAGTGAAGCCGATAAAGTGCAACGACCTCGTCAAATTTTGCTCAAAGTTAGTACTTTGGGGCTGGCTACTGAAAAGTACACACAAATAGCAGTGGTTTTGGTGAGTGCAAAATGTAGCCCAGATCATAGAGAATGCACAAAAATGTGTTTGTGAGCATCCTGAAGCCATAAAATGTCCAAATTTTCTTGTCGGCCATTTTGTTTTTCCTAAAATGTTGTGAGGTTTGCACTGAAGCCATAGAAATGCCATCACCATAACATTTAGCGCAGGGGGCGTGCCGAAAACCGGTCAATTTTTTGCGGTTATTTGTATTCTTCAATTTGGCTTAATTTTGGGATATTTTAACACTTTTTGATAAAGTTATGGTGTCTGAAGTATGTATGACGCCAAATTGCATCATTGGGGCTTAAAGGGTTAAGTACTGTTGTACCACTGAAATATTGTTTGTACATTCTCAACAGCAAGCAGTAGTCATCCATGCACATTCATGCATGCTGTACAGTAAAAACAGCATTCAGTATATTGTTGTGAGTTCAAAACAATTATGTTAGCATCATCAAGTGCGGTAAACACTTAAAAAAATAATTATTACTCATTTTATGCTAAAATATTAGTTCTTTATGAAACACATGCATTAGATGTATTTTATCTAGTTCAAATACATATGAGGTCTTTCTGTAGAAACTAAACATAATGTGCAGTCTGGTTACCTTGTTCCACAGGCATTGGTTAGTGTCACACAACCACATATCACATAGTGATCCATTTCTAAATCCTCCACTTATCACAAACACAGGACCAGTAATGCGTGATGCAGCATGGGCATATCTCCTTGCAGGCCATTGAAAAGACTGACCAATTGGCTTGATCTTGGTCCAGTACTGGGAAGACAAAGATAATTATCATGAAATCCAGATTGCATGACATTACACTTGGTACAATAATTATTATTGTGCTGGCGAACCTTGCTCGAGCGGCTAATCCATGGCTTTCTAAAGCTACGTGTCTTTATAAGAGCACTTTACGGTATTGTGGTTGTGTCACCCAACCTCCTATCCATGTCGATGTCCTCACTCAGTCTCACATATACCGTACGTCAGAGCCATTAAACTTCTAAAGGCCTATAGCTACGGTATCAGTCTTTCTTCTGTGATGTGCCAATCAATTGTTAGTGCATGTATGCTATCATGTACTTCTTCTGGAGCTGTCTATGGGCTAGCTGTTAACGTGTGTGTTGCAGTAATACTGTTTGCATGGCTCCTAGCTCAGCGCACGGGTATGTGTTCATTAGAACTCTAGTTTAAAGAAAGAAACCGACACTGCAGTTTTCAGTTTCTTCTTCTCAGCTGGTAGTATTGATCATGCAATAGGACTAGAAATGCTAGAGTGGAGCCCATAGTGTCTATTGTATCACACACTCACCACGTGCACAGACGAACGTCTTCCATGCAGATCTACAATATACAAATCATCAAAGTAGCAGCCTGATTCAGTTGTTCCACCAAACATAGCAGCCCTCTTCCCTTCCACTGTTGTTAGTGTGAAACTAGAACATGGAGGAGGAGCTTGTCCTGTGACGACTGGTGAGCTCCACCCATCTAGAGGTAATAAATTAATAAAAATTGTACTAAAATCTGGAATCATAAACAAGGCTAGGAGTATCATACTGAGACAGCACAGTATCACTCACTTGTGGACAGAGAGAAAATGTGTTGTTCATTGGTACGCATATCACTATACACTGGATGATACTGTACTCCATGTTGTCGTGATGATGGGACAGCATGACCCACCCCTCCCACCACATACAAGAAGTCCTCCTCTTCATCAGTGAAGTGCACCATTCCACAATGATGCTTCTGCATTGGTGCAACACCCTTTTTTATCGAGGGAGCCAACATCCTCCATTGCAGGGTGGAGGTGCTCAGTGTGTGAACACTGTTGTGGTAGCAGTCTCTATGACCACAGTAACCACCGAAATAATGCAGTTCATTCCTGACAGCAACACAGGAATAGCCGAGCACTCCCAGTGGAGGTGTTCCATTAGTAATGCGTTGCTCCCAGCAACCAGTGTTCACGTCGAACACCTCTACTCTGGAGAAAAACCGACGCTTCTCAGCGCTATCATGAACCGTTGGCATTCCATTCTGGTCTCCCCCCCACAAGTAAAGTTGATTGGCCACAACAGCTGTGCTGTGATCATCACGACCAGCGGGTTCCCTCCATCCATCCACTGTGAGGAGTAACGATCAGTCACTGTTTAAACACCTCATGACACAACTCATGAACTCACCTCCTCGCTGGTGCTGCTGAGGAGCGGCGGCCATAAGAAACGCATCCACCCACGTAGACGAATGGGATTTTGCTCTACCTCTAGCTTGCGCTCTGCACTAATGACCAAATTCACAAATGAGCCACACCCAAAAGCAATTGTGACCACGCCTAGCCGGTGAGGTAGAGTGGCCTATTTCCGGTCACTGTTTGGCTCGTTCAGGTTTGCACGCACCGAGCGCCAAGACGAACGAGCCGCGAGCTCTTGCATTGCAGTCACTGATACTACTGGGTATACTCTTTCAGCAGGAGAAAGTTGGAGTTGAAGATTCGATGCTTCTTGGCAGCAAGAATTAATAAAAACTAGTAACCATAAATAGCGAAAATCGGGGTTAAATTGGGTAATTCCGGTCACTTTGAAAAGCGACTTTCTATGCTAGCGACGAGCTGTTTTTGCTACAAATAGATGTGTTCAGCATCCTATAGCATTCTATTATTCTCAGTAAGCAGTACATTTGTATAATGATTGCATTTAGCAGATGTTTCTGGCACGGATTCTTGGTACAGCTATTGTTGGTCTAAATGCAAAGTGCTGTAGAGATTTCCAAAAATGTGTGCCGCGCTACGATCAGCTTTGGTCGTCTCCTACCGCTTTCAAAGCTATCTGCAAGATTTTATTTGTTTTCGCGGCAGAGAAATTTGTAAAAGCTATTTTTCAATGTCACCGCCCACGCAGAGCTTAAAATGAGCTCCACCTATCATCTGAAAATCGCTGAAGATAGCTGGATACTACTACGTCTGCATTTTCATTAATGTTCAGTCTTTAGTTTAAGCTTAATTTACTAACGATTTACACCTTCTTTAAGAATTAAAATTCATAAGGCAAAGTTTCTCTTTTTTACTTCAGCTCCGTCAAGCATACAAAGGTACAGAGTGGCGCTGATTATACCAACAGGAAGGTAGTCAGTTAGCCTAAGTCTGGCTGTTGTGATAGTGAGATGTTGGCGCTACGAAGGCAGCATATTGGCTGGTGGAGTGAAAGCCCTTTCTTTGGGTTTTCATATTGGCTGGTGGGCGATGGGTTTTCCGCAAAGTGACCGGAAATAGGTGGTGACCAAAATTAGGCCGCTTTACCTTAGTTGTTAATCACGTGATCTCGCTATGTCAGTACTAGTACGCGTACGACGGGTCATACTAAAAGTAGGAACGGGGAAATGAGAAACGGAAACGAGGAAATGGCGCCATTATTGCACTAGAAACTACTAAACCCTAAACCCAAACCCAAGACCCTAAAAACCTTCGCCTAACTGCGCAAAGTCGGGAGGGTCTTCCTAACTAAGGATCGTCGGGAGCGTCTTCCTAACTAAGGATCATCGGGAGGGTTGTCCTAAACCGGGCCTTCGGCCCTCTAGCTAAAGATCATCGGGAAAGTTTCTCATTTCTCCATTTCCTCGTTTCCGTTTCTCATTTCCCCATTTCTACTTTTAGTATGACCCGCGTACGACAAGCTATTTTATTCTGACGTAATGCTGACGTAGCTTCACGTAGTCAATGATTTAGTAAACCAGAATACAATGGGTCTTTCGTGGTCTGCTACGCCTTTAGAGGACAATTTGACCGGTAAAGTATGTTGCTAAATAGATTCTACTACCCAAGACCTTTCGTTTAAGCTACCGTACCCCACCCGTACCTCTTTTAGTTTTTGCAGTACAGAGAGATGAAGGTAGAGAATTGGTTGGCAAAAGTATTCAACTCAAAACGGCATTGCTATCATTCTAGAGCATCATTCAGTTAACAATGTAAATAAATTTCGGCTGTGGCGCACAAACTCTGGCTGCAATACGCACAAACGTTGTCCAATCACTGGAACAGCAGAAAAATTGTTTCAGCTACTTTCAGTAGATTGTTCTGGAATATTACTTGCCTTGACCTGGAGTGTAAACAATGCAAACTTGAGCTCGATATCATGTACTATAGCGCGATGGCAAACTGTTAAATACATTCCAAAGCCTTAAACATTCCTACATTCCTTGATGTAGTGGGCGTGTCGTATGTCAGCAATACGTCATATTAAATGAGCTTGTCGTACCCCCCTGAAGTCAGAGTAGTGGAACAGTATAAACTATCCTCTCTCTCTCTCTCTCTCTGTTGTTACAGTTTACAGTTTACAGTTTAATAATAATGCGAGACCCAAAGGGCATAACATGGAACACACTATTTAGGAAAAATAATACTAAAAATATCATCATGTTCTTTGATCAGAAGGTCGAGGATATCTTGTTCACAAAGGTTATTTGAATGAAGTGATACAGTATGACTGGAGCAAATGTGGAGTAACCAAGAGGTGGAGACAATCTGATCACAAAGATGGCAGCGAAAATTATCATGTACTGGTTGAGTCAGGTGGCGTATAATCTTTTGTAATTGTTCTGTGCCATGGCTGCCATGATCCAGCGCCTTGTCCCAGAGTCTACACCAAGAGTAACCGTCGCCAGCTACCAAATATTGCAACAAAATTGGCAGACGGGTGATTCAGGCCAGATGATATAACGGATATGATATTGTCAAGGAGAATCTGAGGCTTTTGTGTTTTGACGAGATGGATTGCGTCATCAGGTTACTCTAGGCATTCATCCAGGATAGTAGCACCAACGATGGATTCAAGCACCCTGCATTGTTGTAGGATGGACACATTCGCTGGGTCGACAATGGCAACGGAAGTGAGAACTTTAGAGCTGATGGAGTTATTGTCTGGGATAGCAATTTAGCCAGATAACCAATTTTACGCAGTAGAAGAAGACATGCAATTGATGGCAAAGCTAGGCATATCCTCACTGCAGTGCCAGAGAACCACTTGGGTAACCTGAGCGCGCGCGTTGTTACCCTGGGCGCGCGCGTAGGCGCCGGGGGTGTTTCTCTTGTGGGCAGCGATCGGGAGGACAACTTTGGATAGGAGACAAGCATTAAGGCCAAAGTTCTCCGTTTGGCCAGTTGGAGTCTCTTCCTGCTTCAAGAGGATACCTGAACTAATATTTGTATTGTTTGTCCACCAAATTGTTTATTTTGTGCATGCATGGTTATACCCTCTGGGTCTCTGCCTAATATGAACCTTTGAACCTTTTGAACCTTTGAGGGTTAAGCGTTTGGCTTTGTCTATATATTGGCCTCGCTGAACAGCTGGGGGACTCGTCCCCACCTTCAGTCGAGCGTCCGAGTCCAACTATTGGATAGGGATTGGCTTTGTTCACTCAATCCCAGGTCCGGGTGTATTACGTCACACTCGTTGCTATGGTATTCACGTGCTAAACAAAACTAAATCCTAAACCCAAGACCTTAAAAAACTTCGCCTAACTGTGACGTAATACATCTGGACCTGGGATTGAGTGAACAAAGACAATCCCCTATTGGATACGTGACTGTCGCTTCCTGCGGTACAGATAGTACCGGTTCGCCGGTGGCGGGCACCCTTTCGATACGAATATTAATGAGCCAAATTCCTTCGCCCGTAACTTTCCACAGAGACGGCCATGTAGCGCGAAACTTGCTGCGAAGCATGTTGACATGCGTCCCTGCTATGCCAGCGACTTTCAGCGAAATCTATAACGCGCGAAATGTATAACGCGCGAAATGCACGCGATCCCCGAAACTATGTAGCAATTTTTCGCACCAGATTTCTCGACGTGTAGCGGTAGCAGGTCTATAAGAAACTAGAAGCTCCAAGCTAAGGACGTTACCGAGGACTGGACCGAGCTTTTTTCGCTATTATTCTCGTGTCGCGAGTTATCGTTGATGAACGGAATTTTTTGTGAAGTGACCAGCGTTTTAACAGTCATAAAAATACCTCAGTATAGGAGCAAACTTTCAAAAAGCTATCCAGCCCTCCGTAAGTTGTTCAGCTACAAGTAGGTACTAGTGACTAAAATCAGTTTGCTACACAGCATAAAAAATCTTGTGCAAAAATTCTGAATTTTATCTCCTCCATTGGCTTGTATTATTGTGTAGTGCTGTGAGCCCCGCCCCTATAATGATATTCACAAGATGTGGCTTCCACGCGGTGCAGGGGATGCACGGGTAGCGTCGAGACGCAAGAACACTGTCTCAGCGTTTGGTCCAGGAAAATGCCCGCCATCAGAGTTCGCCACAACATGGCAGTGGAGCGACTGGTCAAAGCCATTCCGAACTCTGGGAACAAAGTTCCTCGATCAGGCAGTGCCGGATTGCTCTGACATCCAACGGGCCGACGTTGTCATCCTGAATCAGGACCAAAAGAAATAAATCAAGGCCTATCTGATCGACGTTGCTTGTCCGTGCGAACGTCCTGATAACCTGAGCGCGGCCAGGCAGCGTAAGCTGGAGACGAAGAAGCGGCTAGAGGACAAGGGGTTCGATACAATGCTAGACGCGTTCATCGTTGGTTCGCTAGGAGCATGGGACCCAGAAAACGATCATCTCCTTCCAAAGCTCGGGATCGGTCGGAAGTACGGGACCCTGTTCAAGAAGTTGTCCTGTCGTGACGTCATTGCTGGTAGTTACGAGGTCTGGGCTTCACGGTGCAGGTCACAAGCCTCACGTGGTGGCCCAGCCCAGCAGCCCTCTTCTGGAACGACCGGTTGAAACCCTGAAATCATACTCAGTCTTCAAAATCCCTCCGAGAGACTGGCTCCTCATGCCTCATCTCTCAGAGCCGTGACCTGCCACCGTAGCAAGCGCTCTTGTCTGCATGACGGGTGGCACACTAAGGAGGAGGAGCTATAGCTATACTGGTAGGCACTCACAGCTGCTCTCAGCTCGAGGTCAAAATAATGACTCTCAACTTTGTCCTAGTATTGGTAAGTGTGTTAATATACTCAGTAACAGTGTTCTCAGTGAGTGCTGCTGTGTTCAGGTGTAGTTAGCTCTGGTGGTGTGAGTCCCAGTCTCAAGCACAATATATCGCCATGGCTTATCTCCCTCGTGAGCACACCAAGATCGGCACTGAACTACAGCTAAATGTCAGGAGACACACACTGACTGGAACAATAGTCAAGATGCCGTTTGTACCTAATAGATACTACACTTAATGAAATAAGAATGATTATGATTTGTATGCAGATAAAACCTGCAGTCAAGCATTCGTATAGTGATGTTCAGGTTTTAGAACAAGAACTGAAACATATCTCTGCATTCTTTCACATAGCATAAATATGCTGAGCTATTCATTCTTTATGCTCAGCATACTAAACTGTTACATACTGTACACACGAAAGCTATTAATTTTTGTATTTAGTGTTGTTTGGTATACTAATACTACAACTAAAACACCTTATACTAGAGGGTATTTTGTTTTAGTATACTAAACTAATATTAAAAGATCAATCATGGCTGTACTAAACTAAAACTAGAACTATAAGTATATAAATTCTCACTGCAAACTAAACCATAACTAAATGTTTTCATTTAGTTTTAGTTTCCAGCTTCCTCAGCCCCAGCTGCAGTAGAGTGTCTTTTTTCGACAGCAGGAGAAGCTACAACTGGAAAGCGTAATCGACTAACAGTTTAAGCTTAGAGCATGAAGTATTTCTTAGGCAAAACAAAAATGCCCAATTTTATACCAAAACTATAATTCAATTTGGTATACTAAAACCAAATTAAATGTGTTATAGTATACTATACTAATACTATAACTAAAACATAATTATAAGTCATTACTAAAACTAAAACTAGAGCAAATTAATCCTGAGGAAAATACTAATACTAATACCAAAATGTAATATGGGAACTAAAACAAAACTATTTTGTATACATGTAGTCAGTTGTAAACCATATCAATTAGCTCCTGGTTCATCATCAGCATAATCTTCACCATCCTCAGTCGCAATCCTTCTATTATAAAACATGTACATGCACATAATTAGATAATTTTGCCAGAATTACGAGCTTACCTTCGAATCCGATGAGCTCGTCTTGGAGGAGGTACTTTTTGTCTTGTTAGTGCAATATCATCAACTTGTCTTTGAGCTTCTTCAATGAGATTTCGAGTTACCTCGTCACGTTCAGAGAGAGCTGCCATTGTGTTTTCGTATGCTTGCTGTAATTCACGCTTTAGCCTTTCATTAGGAGCTTGTTCTTGTAAGTATTCATACATTTTTACAGTCTCCCACTTTTGCAAGCTGAAGCCATTTTCAATGAGGAGCTTGATACCATCTTGACCATGAGGTTTCCCATATGGGTGATTATGAACCCAGGAGAAGTGTATTACTGGTTTAGGCAATGATTCTTCTTTGTACCTTTCAACAATAGCATCTGCACATCTAGCTGTACAAGGTGAGTAGCTTATTATAATGCTACGTACTGAACGCAGGTGTTCTGAAGACATGGCTATAAATTGCTGCTCTGCATGCTTTTTATCAGTAGAAACAATTAGCTTTTCTCCATGAAAGAATTGACCCTCGTAGTTCTCTTGATACAAAACAGTCACGTTAGGAAAAAAATAAGGTTGGCTGACAGAAGCTGGATACTGGCCGTAATTTTGCAAAATATTTCTGATCTCTCTGCCCTGAATCAGTTGACTTCCATGACTATCGATGAGTTTAGCTCCAGTGAACATAGCACAGACCTGTATTTCCCACTCTTTGGCAGATATGTTTTGCGATTGCTTGCTGACTTCATGATCTTCTTTAGTTTGAATGTGAAAATTTTTGGGAGTTTTCTAGAGAGTGACAGATAGATAACATGTACTACTGTGGTTAAAAAACTAATTGATGTGGACTCACTTTAATTGATCTGTAAAGAAGCCAAGTAGTAATTGATAATGCCATTACAGTTAGGAGTTGGACTAATACGATTACTAAACCAATCCAGCTGAAGGACCACCCAGAGCTGTTATGTGCTGCTCCATCTCTCTGTGATGAGGTTGTTCTTTTGTCATTAGATGAACTCATTGAACTGCTTGAGCTACTACTGCTGTATACTCCACCTGCAGCTCCTCCTCCTCCTCCTCCCCTTCTAGTATTGCCTGTACCTGGTTCATTATCATCATCATCTCGACGATCATGATAACATCTTGAATTTTCCTTGCATCCTTGTTTATTGTAAGCTCTTTCCTGCAAAATACGTATTATTTCAATCAAAGTTCTATTGTCACGTTTTGAAAGAGCAGAGTATTCATTATGATGGTCATTGCGATGATATTGCCAATAACCATATCCATAATATCCATAATACCTATAGTAGCCATGTAAGGATCTCCACAATGCATCTTTTATTCTTTTGTCAAGAGATTTTTGTTGGAATAAAAAGTCTAAAACAAATCCAGTATTCAATTGGTGCATTCTGTAGCCTAGTTCATCTAAGCGCCAAATACCATCATGATATTTGTAAGGACTTGCAAACTGTAGTACAACGTGTCGAGCATCGTTCACCAACTCTTCAAACCTTTCCACACATTGCTCACATGGTGAGAAGCTAATGGCAATAGTACACAGCTGGTCTAGTGGAATGTTGTTCAGTAATTTTTCTTCAGCATGTCCTGCACGATCACTAAAGTACACTCCAACAATATCATCGTTACAGTTCACTCCATATGCAGCTGTCAGTTTAGGACGATAAATATAAGTACGATCCGTGTCACGCAAGACGTTGTTCAGACAATTTTGATCCCTAGAATAGTCTTCCAAGATTTGCATGATAAGTGGGTCAACAAGTAGGTTTCCATGACCATCTGAGAGCACAGTTCCAGTGAACACAGCACTCAACAATGCCTTACAGTCTTCTTCAGTAAGCTGCAAAACTTGCTGACGAGGAGCAGCTGTTTTGTTCACTAACAACAAAATGATTAGAACGAAAACAGCTAATTTTTTAGCTCCCATTTATCGTAGCCGGCCTGTTGCCAGCAGCTGTCACCCGTCGTGTGGTTACGGTGCGGTTGTGGTTTTCAGCAGTGGTGGTCACGGGTTGTGTTGCATAAACAGACACAGCCATAAAAGCCTACTACATGTAGTACTACAAGATGCATTTTCACTTTTCACACAAGAGTATAATATTTAATTCGCGATCATTTTTAACTGATGACAATTTTGCAAGAAATGCATGGCTGTACGGTGTACCAGTAGCAAAAAACTAATACATGTACAAGAAAGGAACACAAACTTACGCAGTTGAGAAAGACAATCGCTCTACCAACCTACGTTGATCTTTAAATTCAGAACACCTCAAGGTCACAAAAATTAGAACAAGCGATAATTTATTAGAACAGAGTCTGTCTGCTGCTAGCTTATTATATACTTCTGGAGAACAACTGACTTTGGCGCTTCGAATGATGGTCTGCACAACGCTATAGCATGCCGCTTCCTTTTGCTGCTACTGTGCTACAGAAGTTTATATTCTGTGAATATTAATTAGCTCAAACGTCACCTCAATAATGAGGAAACGAAACCATATTTCAGTGAATCTCTGGATTGAACGGTTCGTTGTTAAATCATTTAGTGAGACTACAAGCATGTATATAGAGCCGACAGCAAGACTGAGCCTAGAGCCTTTTGTTTACTATACTACTGTGCAGTCACGATATACTCATAATTATTGCGGGGTGTATGACAAGCTACCAAAAATAATGAACCGCGAAGTTCACGAACCCTCGGCGTTTGAGCACCGTTGCAAACATTGTAGATTTAGCTCCTTAAGTTATGGTTTGCAGAAGGAGCTTTGCAGCTAAAGCCAACCTGTTTGCTACTGAAACTGCACTGCTAGCCAGAATACAGCAAAGTGCTGACCACAACCGAGACTGTAACTTTCAGTGTAAATTAAAAAAAAGAGACAAGGTGTGTTAAGTGGGCGTGACTGTGAACACTGGCTTTGATAGGCTTTTTCTTGAGATGTCTACGCACCCCCAGAGCTGTCCTGCTGTTTAGATGGAATCTACAAGTACATAGATAGTCAACTATGGGCGCTTTTGTAGTCAGAGAGGTCCAAGATAGCCGTCAAGGTGAGTCAGCCATAACTCGAGAATGAAAGCACTTTAGCAAAATCCACGAGTCAAATTGCAAGCCATTGCGGTGCTTATCTTGTCATAACTTTACCAGCGCGTAAAAGTGATCGCTGATCTCTGCAGCTCGATGGACAGCGAATGACAAACCAAGTACCGTAACCCTCGCGCATGCGCCGAGGGTTAATAATGCTTAATAATTCAAAACATGACCAATACTATATCAAAACATGACCAATACTATATTATTGAAGCTTCTTCATGCTGCAGCCATTCTCTGAGCTCAGTAGCTATGCTTATTTCTCCAACATCTTCAAGAGCCTTGATAATGGTATCCCACGTGTATGGCACTTTTCCCTCTTTCCTCCATTGCTCAAATACTCTAATGTAGAGTCGTGTTTGCTTGTTAGTCTGTTCTTCAAATCCGTCCAATGTTGGTATTGTAATAGATAATTGTATTCCCACTTCATACCACATTGTGGGAATCTTATGAGCAACTTGAGTCATCAGAAGAGCAGTTGTTGGAGCTTGAAACTTCGTCAGAGAAGTGTCTATAATGGGAAGAGTAAACTTAAAAATAAATTCAAACAATAATTATTGTTACCTGTTGGTGTCTGCGGGGCTACTGCTGTTTGAGGCACAGTTGGTAATGTCTGAGGTTCTGTCACAATTTTCAGACAATAACAAGTATTATAATATGCATACAAGTTTTACCATTACTTGTATGATGATTGCCTTGATCAGTCCTATCACCATGCAGCTGTGAACAGAAAAGTATTAATTAGTATAGTGTACCGAATCACACTCACCTGCTGCACTCCATCTGTTTCTGTGACATTCAAGGGTCTATCTCCAAGTACTCTTTTCTTCTCTTCTATCATCCTCTGATAACATTCCTTGCTCATAATTGAAGAGTTATTTGTTACTTCACGCATAATATACTAAATTTACTAACTTCTTTCTCTCTCATCTGCTGTGATTCAGCATTAGTTTGAACTGCCAAATCAACCTTTTCCTTAATCTATTATAATAGAAACAAGTGCAATGATACATGCAGCTCATAACCAGCTCCTTCAAATTCACTACCAGCGGCTGCGATTCTTCTGCCCGCCTCTGCCCACGAGCAAGTTTCTGTCGCAGTTCTTGTATTTCGCTTTCCTTCTCTTTGCTCGCATCTCGTTCAAGGGTGAGTTCTTGTTGTAGCTGATGTGCTTCCTGCTCCTTCTCTGCAAGCTAGTGAGAGATGAAAATTCAACACATTTAGGACACAGGACCGACCTGCATCTGTAGCTCGTGTACTTCACTCCCCTTCTCTTCATTCATAGCTTGTTCACGAGTGATCAAGAGTTCTTGTAGCAGATATTGTGCCACATTTTCCTTCTTCTTCATCTCAGCTTGTACACAAGAGAGCTGATTTTGTAGCCGTTGTATCTTTATGTGAGGTGTAAAACGGCTAATCATACAACCTACGTTCGTACCTCACTCTCCTTCTCTATAGTCATATCTTGCTCATGGGTCAATTGTTGTAACACATTTCGAAGTGTATCCTCAGTCTCCAGCTGATGCAGCTTATTGTCTTCAAGCAGCTGATGAACCTACACACTATTAAAAGTATTGAATATGCAACACAAATAGCCCTACTTGCTGAAGTCGATCATTGAGCATCCTAACCTCCTCTTTTGTCTCTCTGATCTCTTTCTTCTGAGACTCTATTTCCAGTAGCAGCTGATGAAGGAAACAGTTCATTCACTGCTAAGTCACTTCCTCTAAGCAATGGTCACACTAACCTGCTGTCTGCTCTCACAGTCTGGTATTCCCTTTATCCTGGCCTCTCTCAGTATCTCCTGGTACTCTGTGTTGTTGCTCAGTGTCTCTCTGTCCATCACTCTCTCTACACACCACTGCCCACTAGTGTCCTGGACTGTATGGAAGAGATGAGCTGTTATGTGCAGTCCAAAACTGTCAGTGTGTGCATCAGCAGCTGTAGCTACTGCTGATTACTGCATGAACACACACTGTGCTCACCTAGCTCTATAATGCTACTGCCAGCCCTATTGTCGTACCCTCCTAACACTAGTACCCAGACACAGTGGGCACCTATATGAAATATTGACACTGAGTGACGATATCGTCCTGTTGGTGTTGGTAGCTAAATAAAACAATAAAGATGTATTTGTGATGACATCAATTTGCTCAGCAATATAAAATATGTGCTTAAAACAAAGATGTGCTCAAGCTAGCAAATGCAAATGACCTCTAAAGCCTCAGTATACCATTACTATGGCTACAAATAACTCTCAAACTCTGTAACCATGCACAAATGCTGTGTACCTATAGACATTGAAATCTCTCTAAGATAGGTGCAAGCAGGGTGCAAGCACTATATTTTCACATAACATGCAAGCTCATAATGGAAATTTAAAGGGATATAAATAAATTCATGAATAGGGGAAATACCTTGCTCCATAGCAACTGGGTAGTGTCACATAACCACATATCATCCAGTCTTGACCCATGGTAACTATCATCACCACCATATCCTCCACTAATCACAAACACAGGACCAGTAGTGTGTGAAGCAGCATGGGCATATCTCCCCACAGGCCATAGGGCAGACTGACTATCTGGTTTCTTGATCATACTCCAGTTCTGGAAAGAGCCGTTTAGAAAGTTTACAGGCTATTATTATTATTATACTAATGCAATATGCATGCATGTCGTGTGAGAATGGAGCAACAAATGTTCAAATAACAGCGTCTACAGCACTCACTGCAGAATTTTTTCCAAGATCTACAATATACAAATCATCAGAGTAGCAAGCCGATGTGCGTTGATGGTAGCTCGATTGACTGGAACCACCAAACATAGCAACCCTCTTCTCTCCCACTGTTGTTAGTGTCAAACTAGAACATGGAGGAGGAGCTTGTCCTGTGACTACTGGTGAGCACCACCTATCTGGAAGTAATAGATGATTAATCAAGTTGGAGCATATTATGAGGACAAAGCATAATGGCAAAGTTATTATAGCTTTGTCCTTGGATACAATGCAATATACTCACTTGTAGACAGAGAAAAAATGTGTTGTTCATCAGTAAGCACGTCACCAAAATCTGTACGTTTATACTGTGGTCCATATGATGGGGCTACAGGACCTCTCCCTCCCACCACATACAAGAGATCCTCCTCTCCATCAGTGAAGTGCACCATTCCACAATGATGCTTCTTCGCTGGTGCCCCACCCTCTGTTGTTGAGGAAGCCAACATCCTCCATTGTAGGGTGGAGGAGCTCAGTGTGTGAACACTGTTGTGGTAGCAGTCATCGTGACTACACTCACCACCGAAATAAAGTAGCTCATTCTTGACAGCAACACAAGAATAGCCCAGCACTCCCAGTGGAGGTGTTCCACTAGTGGTGCGCTGCTCCCAGCAACCAGTGTTCACGTCGAACACCTCCACACTGGAGAAAAACTGACGCTTCTCAGCGCTATCGTGCACCCGCGGCATTCCATTCTGGTATCCACCCCACAAGTAAAGTTGATTTTCAACAACAGCTGTGCTGTGATCGTGACGACCAGCGGGTTCCCTCCATCCAGCCACTGTGAGGAGTAAGTTACAATCAGTCACTATAAATGAACATAAAATGAAATTCACCTCGAGCCGCCATGGAAGGAAGTTGCTTTAGTGTAGTCTGTAGGAGTGGCTAATTTAGCCACTCCTGTACCTTCTAATAGAACTTCAGCGGAAACAGGATAATATTAATATATTTTCATACTTTATGCAGCTACCCTTTCAATTCTTAGTTGTGGAGTTCTTGTGTGTGGTGCATAGTCACCTATAGTGGTCTCCTCTTATTTTTCAGCTGTGCATAAACAGCATTAGCGGGACGGACGACGCCTGCTGACGAGATTAAGGTACACCATCTATGGGTACACCATGGACCGTATGGATACACTGGCTACACTCAAGGGGGGGGGCAGCTAGGATAATAACAATGATAACGGATAAAATAATAATAACATCACCCATTAACTGAATGAGGAAATGAAACAATTTCAGTGAATATCTAGATTGTTTGTTAAATTATTTAGTGAGACTGCAAGCATGTATAGAGCCAACAGCAAGACTGAGCCTAGAGCCTTTTGCTTACCATAATTTTTACATTCACGATACTCATTGTGCATGACCAAAAGTATTTTTAATAATAAATCAAAACATGACCAATACTAGTATTGGTTTGATTTTATATTGAAGTTTCTTCATGCTGCAGCCATTCTCTGAGCTCAGTAGCTATGCCTATTTCTCCAACATCTTCAAGAGCCTTGATAATGGTACTCCATGTGTATGGCACTTTTCCTTCTCTCCTCCATTGCTCAAATACTTTAGTATAAAGTCGTGTTTGCTTGTTAGTCTGTTCTTCAAATGCGTCCAGTGTTGGTATTGTAATAGATAACTGTATTCCCACTTCATACCACATTGTGGGGATCTTGTGAGCAACATGAGTCATCAGAAGAGCAATTGTTGGAGCAGGAGCATCTACTAAGACTACTATACAAAGCAAAATAAAATCGACACTGCATCAAACATTTCATCATTGTTTATACCTGTTTGTGGTAATGGAGCCATTTTGGGCTTTGTGACTGGTGTCTGCGGTACTGTAACAGATACAGTTTCAAGAACATATAATTATAGTATTAAATATAAGCTATATAATTATTCTTTTGTATTATCACCTTCTGGCTGAGGATAGCGAATGTAAAAGCTGTTAGGAAAAGAAACTCCTTTAATGACCACTTTGTGACGCAGCCGTTGAACTTGCTCTGACAACAGCTCTAACTCAAATCCACAGTGAGGGATCGTTCTACCAACTTGGTAATTCTGAATGGCAGCTTTAGAGATCTGAAAATTTTCTCAATTCAGTGCAACATGCATGATTGGTGTCATAAAGCTTGCACACAAAGTTATTGTATCATGAAAATCTTTACCTTAGGAGGTGGTGCTAGAGGGAGTATTGTCCAAGGACCAACTTTTTGTTCTTGTTGATCAAGCTCAATAACAGGACTAGGGTCATCATCGAAGTGAATTGTGAGTGTATTGCTATCAACACTCCACTTCTCATACTTCTCTTGTACTTCCTGAGAATCAACATTAACCATTAATATTATTATAAAAATATAGTGTAGTTATAATATTATACAGATAACCTGTAGATTAGGCTCCAGATCCCTCACAATTACAAAGTGGAAATCAACAGTCAGAGGACTGGGCATCTGTTGCTTGTAGAACATGAAGGCTGTATCCTCTGATGCTGTTTCTCCTAGTAATGAGAACTGCTTCAGCTTGATGGCTCCATACTGAGTGTGTGAGCTGAACAATCCCTCTCGTTCACGGAATCTGTACGGCAGTTGACTCTGTGAGCACTTGGCAATGATGAACTTAAACTGAGAGCATTGATCCTCACTGCGTACAACAGCGCAATGCTGTATGTTGACAGACACCTCTTTTATGAACTCTATGCTGGATGAGACCCAGTAGATGGCACTGATCAACTGCCTGTTCTCAGGGAACTTAAACTGGCCGGCTAGAAGCACCTTCACACCCACACTGACAGTCACTCCAGGAGGAACAGCACCTTCAGGGATCTCAATGAAGAACCCATAGCCAGGCCACTCTACTTTCTGAGACTTGTCTCCCACAACCTCCAGTACAGTCTCCCTGTACACTTCAACACCACGCAGGAAGTCTGCACCACATGCACAGTCACAGTCACAAACTGAAGGAGATGCACTACAGTAGCTAACCTGGCGCTATGGCAAGGTAGCTGGCCTGCACTCCAGCTTCAACCACACACCTTGGTTTGATAGCTACAGTATAGTGAGCTACTAGCAGCAGCTGTGAGCTGGGCAGCATCACTCACCTTCTAGCAGCTGCTGGTTCCTCCTCTTCAGTTGATCAACTATACACAGTTATACTAGCAATGATGAGCTGGTTAATCACTCACTCTAATACTCACATTTCTCTAGCATCAGTTGACCATCACTTTCCAACATTGAGATCTGTTGATCTCTAGCATAGGCCATTCTCTTGGTCTGCTCCAATACTCTTAGAAGCTCTTGCTGTTCCTCCTCACTAGCTGTCAGCTTGATCTCATACTCATGGATGACTATCACAGTGTGCATACAGTGAGATGCAGAGCTGCAGTATAGAGATACTCACCATCTGCAGTGAGGTCCAACTGTTTTGTCGCATCACTTGCTAGCTTAGTCTGTGCAACTACAGGAAAACACAATGCATTGGTGTTATTGTAGTACATGCAAATATAATAGCTACAGTACATGCACATGCATGCATATATAAATTATAATAGCTGCATGAACTTACTCTTTTGCTGTAGTTTCTCTAGCAGCTCTTGTTGCTGTTCATAGTCATCTCTGCTGGCAGCCATATTCTTCTGCATTTCATACAAGACATCCTCTAGTTTAGAGCACTTCTGATCTTTCTCCAGTGCATCGCACTGAGCAGCATCAAGCTTTTCTATCAGCTCCTCCTCTCTCTTCCTACTAGCATTTAAAGTTACATCATAAGCATGTACGACTGAGAGAAAGAGAGGATCTGACAAGTGACTCAGCCTGGCAGTGCATGTCAGCTTACCATCATCTGAAGTTAGTCGCAGTAATGCTGTCTCTCCAGATTCTGTCCGACTGTGTTGCACTATTTTTCTGTGTACATGTGAGATCCATGCAGATTGTTGCACTAACCATACTTGTCTTGTTTCTCTTCTCTCTCATCACTATTGGTCCCAGCTGGTTGCTGCTTCACTGGATCCTGCACCTGGAGTCTGAGCACTCTAACCTCCTCCTCCACCTCTCTGATCTTCTTGTGATAATATTCATCGGTTTGGTCTCTTTCTTGCAGCTAGTGAAGGAAACAAAATAGCTCAATAATTACATATTGGGTCTTAGTCTAGTAGGTAAGACATTTCACCCAGGAACATCTGGCCTGTGCATGTGACTATAATTGAAACCTGTAGTCGCATCTGTCTGTTTTCTCGGTTTATTTCTAATAACATCATCAGCTCAGCCTTGTTTGCTCGATCTCCTAGTAGTGCCTTTATCCTGGCTTCTCTTAGTATCTCCTGGTACTCTGCATGGTTGCTCAGTGTCTCTCTCTCCATCACTCTCTCCACACACCACTGCCCACTAGTATTCTGGACTGTATGGAGGAGATGAGCTGTTATGTGCAGTCCACTGAACACTGTCAGTGTGTGCATCAGCTGCTGTAGCTACTGCTGATTACTGCACGGACACGCACTGTGCTCACTTAGCTCTATAATACTAGTGGCACCAGTGTGGTATGCTCCCCCGAATACTAGTATCCAGACACAGTAGGTTCCTAGATGAAACACTGAAATGGAGTGACGATATCGGCCAGTCACTGAATGAGGTAGTGTAGGCAACTAAACAAAGAAAACAAAATGAAGTCACATTTTCATAACTATACTCAGGGGCACTCGCTATTCTTTGCCTTCATTTCTCCTACCATTAGTTAATGCAATCTTTACCTTGTTCCATTGGTTGCTGTCATACAACCACATATCACTAAGTGTAAACCTATCACCATATCCTCCACTCATCACAAACACAGGACCAGTAATGTGTGATGCAGCATGAGCGTATCTCCCTTCGGGCCATTGCATAACGGCTGGTTTCTTGATCTTGCTCCAGATCTATAGAAAGACAAAGTTGTTTCCTTGCAATTTCATGGCTGCAAGCTACACCTACATACTCACTGCAGAATTTTTCTTCAGATCTACGATATACAAATCATCAGAAAAAGAGCTAAATCGAATAGAGCCACCAAACATAGCAGCCCTCATCCTTCCCATTTTTGCTAGTGTGAATTTAACACATGGAAGAGGAGTTTGTCCGGTGACTAAAGGTGAGCTCCATTGATCTGAAGGAGGTGATGATACTCCATAAAATTAATAGAAATATAACTCTTTCACGATATGAAATAACAGGTTAGATAAAAATTCGATTCATGATGACTATAAAACTTGTAGACATCTTGAAACCATCGAGCTTATAGCCTAAAGCCGACTCATTACTGAGACAACATTATCACATCACTCACTTGTAGACAGAGAGAAAATGTGTTGTTCATTGGTACACATGCAGTCACCATATCGTCGATAATGTGGTCCATATTGCGGGACAGCATGATCATGACCCTGCCCTCCCACCACATACAAGAAGTCCTCCTCTCCATCAGTGAAGTGCACCATTCCGCAATGATTTTTCTGCATTGGTACTCCATCCTCTGTCGTTGAGGGAGCCAACATCCTCCATTGCAGGGTGGAAGTGCTCAGTGTGTGAACACTGTTGTGGTAGCAGTAATCATTGTGACCACACCAACCACCGAAATAGTGCAGCTCATTCCTGACAGCAACACAGGAATAGCCCACCACTCCCAGTGGAGGTGTCCCACGTGTGGTACGCTGCTCCCAGCAACCAGTGTTCACGTCGAACACCTCCACACTGGAGAAAAACTGACGCTTCTCAGCGCTATCGTGCACTCGAGGCATTCCATCCTGGTGTCCACCCCACAAGTAAAGTTGATTGTTTACAACGGCTGCGCTGTGATCCCAATGATCAGGGGGAGTTCTATCCATTGCACTGCTGTGTCAGTGAGGATTCACCGTTTGAACACGTCACCTGTCACAACCCATGAACTCACCTCCTATCTGCTGCTGAGCTTCAGAAACATGCCCATCAATCTAGAGTCGGATAGGAAATTATTCTCATCAAGTTCGACCTGCATTGAGTGCTTTGGGGACAGCATCCGGTCAGGGGTCACTCAATTACAAGCCCAAATCGTATACCCTCTGATGTGGTTAGCTATCGCAACTGCTCTTGTGTCTATCTTCCATTGACTCTATGAATTACCATTAGTTTTTAGTTGTTGAAGGTGCCGCATGCAGCCGACCAATCAGCTTTTCCTGCGTGGTCATTTCATGAGAGTCTCAATGAAACAGTCGAAAGACAGCTCGTCTTCACAATCCAAGCATGCTCAGTGAGATTAGTTTCATGTTGCTATTTTTGTTGAATAAATTCTGAATCATCAATTTTAATAAAACTTTTCAATGTGAAAACACCTGCCTCAGCCTAGTACTGTAACACCAGTCTATATTATCACTACCGTGTCCTTGTACGAGGACTGAGTGCAAGTGCATGCATGTGGCAAAAAAACTAATAATAGACCGTTAAAGCTTAATTGTAGTCCAAGATGGACGAGGATTTTTCCTTATTATCAACATAAGCACAGATTATCATGTGCATGCTGCACAGAAAATTGACCAAAAAATCATTATCATAAGCAGTACAAACACCTTCATAAACAGATTTATAACCTACACATACTATAATAATGAAGCATGCATAAAATTAACATAACCATGACGGTAAACTGAGTTCTGCATTACATGCATACTTCATGCTTGAGTAATGGTAATAGTAGTGGTCAGTACGTTGCCTGTCTTCTCGTCCACGTGTTCAACTTGACGGCCACTAATGTCATTGGGATCCAGGGTTACTGGATCAGGAGACCCTGCTGTCCAAATTACATTTACACCAGTACTGCCTGTAACTCCATTACCAGTCAAAGTAAACATTGGCTTTCCAGTAACTTCATCGTCACCTGCTGCCTGTATAAAATTGGAATATTTAGTGCCTTAGTTTGTCTGTGTGCACATCTCTTGTTTGGTTTATATGGCCCACTACAAACTGCATATATTTCAGAGAGGTGACATGCAGGTAAAACTTACACCGAATGTTACAGTTGTGTCAGGTTTAACAACTTGAGGCACAGGTGTATCCCATGTTGCACCGATTAGTGCTCCTTCTTTTATGTGGATATCAGTAGGTCCCTTATTTGTGAGAATGACATTCACAACTGAAGTGCAAAATAATTACGCATGATAACACAAGCAAATTATTGCGATATCACATACCGTATAGCGGGTAATTTTGGAGGGTCAAAATTTTGGCGAATTTAATTTTGGCGTCAAGAGCCTGGCTCCGTGTATTACTGCAATAGAAAAAGCAGATTTTGGCGAATTTTATTTTGGCGAATGCTTGACGAACAATGACGATTCGCCAAATTCGCCAAAGTTTTCTCCCGCCAAAATTATATACCCGCTATACCATAGATATAATACAATATCTATGGCTATACGGTACACAAACTAGGCATGCAGAGTATTGCATCTTGTCTACACTGCTATAATTATCATCAAACAACTCTCTTGACGTTTTTGATAAAAAAGTTTGCTGGCCTAGCTGCTTACAATATATGCTCTAGCTTTGTCAGACACTAACTGAAATCAAAATAGCACCATGCATTGCATGAATGCATCATGCAATGTGACCATGATAATGCTATATGACTTTCTATCTCTAAATTAAACTTATATACAGCTCAGTATGCAGTTAGCAGCTGTCAGTGACATGATAATGCACACAAATCTTACCAAATGGGTCAGACATTACTGCTGGTTAAAGATTATACAGAACAGTTCTCAAATGGAATGATTCCTTCAAGTGTTGCAACTGGCGTTGTATCAGTACTGCACAGAAAATGAAATGCTACTGCACTACAAATCTTGTACCTATATATATACCTGCAGTCAGTGAGCTGATTTCCCAGAATATCATGTGTGTCCACTGTGAGGCTTGGATTAGTATAGCATACTCATGAAGGCATATTAGATCACCATCACTAAACTTATTAGTCTATTGTAGTAACTTCCTATAGTTGAATTTAATTGATCAAAGAACTACGTACAGTGAATTTTGATAATTATTTGTACAAGCATGCCGTATAATGTATCTCACTGATTTGCACTAATGAACAATGTGGTCTAGAACATAAAACCTCGAGTTGCCATAGAACCCCACGTTAAATGCTTGGGTTCTATTATGGTTTCCTCTGGTTTATGTTGCATGGATCATATAAACTCAACATCTATATAGCTTATATTCAATGATGGGCATTGTCTGTGGATATAGCAATTTTGAGACATGAGTGATCGATCTCACTATTAAAATTTCATTATGCCGCCATGCACACACTGGAATAGGATACCTGAAGGTATTGGGTACTTGTTATAATGAAAATAATTATTTTGACAGACATAAGTATTGTGTATATATAGTCATGCACCAATACATGGCTATGCAATCTGCAATACTGCTTGGAGATGATGTCAATTTTCTCTAAAAAGCTAACAAAGAGGAAATTTGAGCTAAGGGCTTTTAAATGGTATACATGCTGCATAATCTCTTTCTAGTACAAATTAGGTTACCTTACACAATTAGTCCTGCAACATGATCTGAGTAAGGAAATTGAAATAATTATATTATATAAATTTAATTATGTTGACATCCTGCCACATGACTCCTGGAATTGACATCTAAGAAATTTCTATGCAGTATGAGTTCTGTTACGCGGTATTATGTTTCTGAGAACTGCATTATGTAGGATGAATCACAATACTGTCTAGCACAGTCAAATACTGTGTGAGTAGTCTAGGAAGACCGGCTACGCCAGCCTGGCTATTTTGAGTATTAATAATTATATATACTTCTTAGAACTTAGCTGAGCTTGAAAGGCTTGTGTTTGTCAATTGCTATAAAAACATCGCCTGGTTACCAGCTTTACCAACTAACAACAGTTATCAACAGCTCCTGCAGCGTATTATCTGGTCAAGACAGCAACCACTATAAAGAACAAGAATGTCTGATGAATATGGTAAGATGCAAGAATTGATTTCAATAATTATTGCAATATGCATATTAACAGCATATAAACTGTTTTTATGAATGCTACATAAATTAGTACCACTGTAAAACTATAATAAAAGATGCTGTATTGTTATTACTAACAAGGTGCTGAATGGACAAATTTATTGTTGCAACTATACATGCATGTATAATAGTCATGTATTTGTCATCTTTTGCAGTTGTAAACATCACCATCGTAAATAAATCAGAAACCGAAATTCATCTTGAAGCAGGTACATTATCACCTGGAGAGTGGAGTGAAAAGCCACCTCAAGATGTTGGAACAACTAAAACTACAACTTGTGCTGTAAGAACGGATACATAATATTAACTCTTTTATTACTAATTATTATTTTGCTGAAATTTGACCTCATTGAAGATAATTATTACCAATTCTGACCTTCATGAGTGTTTCTTGTGGGTTCGGTTTTATTGGTCTCAAACTGTGCATCCTTTTTGCCAATGATTAGCCGCACTTGCATATATCCAAGTCATCAGGATGCCCCTTCAAATGTGAAATTGTACTGCAACCTCGTCAATTTGTTTAATTTTCTCGAATGTTAGTGGCTACCTGCTACTGTAAGTAGCAGAGGTTTTGGTGAGTGCAGAATGTTTGCCCAGACCATGCCGGAAGAATGTGCAAAAAGATGTCCTTAAGCCATCGAGTTTGGCAGCCATTTCTTTTTCAAAAAAGTTTTGGCATTAAATTTTGCAGAGCACAGATCCTATCTAGATAGTCTAATTTTGGAATTTTGGGTATGGCATTGTGTCTGAAGTAAGCATGGCACCAAAAGGTTTAATTAGGCCTTGAAGGCTTAAGTAGCTGTTTATAACAATCTACATGCAACATGCGTAACATCATGAAACGTGTATTTTTAAACTTCACAAAAACTGCAATGTTCTTGTGATACTTGTTATAATTATTCCACTTTTTCGGTTATTCTATAGGCTTCAGGTCCTACTGGAGTGACAGGAAAACCCATTTTGACAATTACAGCTACAAATATTAAAGGGGATGCAAAAGTCAGTGTTGACTGGAAGTCTGGTAGTTCTGATCCTTTGGTCGTCGTGAACAACATGAGTGGACGTCAAGTAACGCACGATGTAAAAGAAGATAACAACTCACTCAATATCACTATTACAGTTTCAAATGAGTAGTCGCAGGATAATCCGAACTCTGCTAAAGAAACTCTGAACAAGTAGTTAGTTAGATCGTGTGCATACTTGTTTAGTGAGTATAATTATATCTTAATGAATGTAATTATTGAACAAAACTCTTATTTGGTATGTCATACTCATTGTACTGTTAACTTCGGTGTCTTAAGTTTTGGCTTGCAGCAGGAGCCTGTTGCTATTACTATTATAGTGCAAACCAGCTAAGAGACATCAAAGCAAAGTGTGGTGTGCCGGTCACGTGGGCGTGACCGTGAACACTTGAGTAGCTATAGGTAGCCATGTTTGAAGTTTCTTTGAAGTTCACCGACACCAAGGAATAACTTGTGGGTAAAGTGGGTGGAGTAAATAACAGCTCATTCAAGTACTAGGTGTAATAAGTGAAATAAAAAATTACCCCGTATTGTTGGTCAGAAATATTATAAAGTATTCATTGATGTGTACATGTTCATGTGCATATTAATATAAAAAATCTTTAACCAGTACTGTCATTGTTCCTCAAGCCATTTCTTGAGCTTAGAAGCTGTTTTGTTCTCTTCAAGTTCAGTTAGAGCTGTGCCGATAGTCTCCCAAGTATATGGAACCTTTTCCTCTTTCTCCCAATGCTCAAACACCATAATGCAGAGGCGGATGGGATCATTGGTCAGTTTCTCAAATGTGTTTAAAGTTGATGTCTCGATATGTAGCAATATTCCAAGTTGGTACCAATTAGTTGATATCTTGCGAGCAACATGAATCATCAAATTAGGAGTTGACGGAGCTTGAGTAAAAACAGGCTTGGCTGTATGCAAATAAAATGTAAAACAATTGGTACTGAGTGAAAGTTTCCAACATATTAACCTGTGCACTGCTTGACTTGGTGTGTATCGTGTTCAGTGTCTTGATCATGCTGCAAGTGAAGAGTCAACCATGTAGTGTTACTACACACTAACCACACACACACACACACACACACACCTGCTGAATGCCGTCTGTTTCTGTGACTTGCAAGCATCTGTCTTTAAGTACTCTAATCTCTTCTTCCATCTCTCTGGTCCTTGTCTGATAGCATTCAAGATCCTCTTGTAACTGTTCAGTGTATGTAATAATTTACATCAAGCATACAAAAATTTACTAACTACCTTCTCCTTCTCTCTCATCCATTTCTCTAAGTCTGTACGAACTTGAACTGCCAAATCACTTTTCTTTTTAATAATTATTAAGCAAATGTAATGCAGTCGATGAAAAAGCTTACGTACCTGTTCCCTTAACTGCGCTATCTGTTCCTCCTTCTCCATCTGTTCACTTGCAAGTTTCTGTCGTAGCACTTGTATTATTCTCTCCTTCACTTTACTCACATCATCGAGTTTTTGTTGCATCTTCAGCTCTTTCTCTGCAAGCTAATGGTGTACACTAAATCAATACAACATTATGACTCAAGAAATGGCACTGACCTGCTGCTGTAGTTTACGTGTTTCAGTCTCCTTTTCATTCATCCTTGTCTGATAGTATTCAAGATCCTCTTGCAACTGTACAGTGTATGTCATAATTAACGTCTAGAATACAAAAATTTACTAACTACCTTCTCCTTATCTCTCATCTTTTTCTCTAAATCTGTACCAACTTGAACTGCCAATTCACCTTTCTTTTTAATCTAATAAATTAACCATTTTAATGCAATGCAATCGATGAAAAGGCTTACGTACCTGTTCCTTTAACTGTGCTATCTGTTGGCTTGATTCCTCCATATTCATCTGTTCATGAGCAAGTTTCTGTCGTAGCTCTTGTATTATGCTCTCCTTCTCTTTACTCACATCTTCGAGTTTTTGTTGCATCTTCAGCTTTTTCTCTGTAAGCTATAATGATGAGAGAATCATACAATACAACATTATGACTCAAAAAATAGCACTGACCTGCTGCTGTAGTTCAGTCTCCTTTTCATCCATAGCTCGCTCATGAACCATGCACTGCTGCTGATAATGTAACTCAAGCTCATTTTCCTTCCTCTTGATCTTAGCTTGCTCAAAAGAGAGCTGCTTCTGCAGCTGATTTACCTGATTCAGATAGTGTAACACTATACTCTGCTCACTATAACACTGACCTGCTGTTTTATCTCACACTCCTTCACAGATTGCTCATGGGAAAATTGTATTTGCACCTTTTGAAGTGTCTTCTTAGTATTTTCATGATGTTGCGTCTCGTTCCCTAATAGTTGCTGAACCTATAAGTATCGAATATTGCACACTGAAATTCATGAAATCTGTCTCACCTGCTGTAATTGATCTTTAAGATCTTCAACCTCCTTTTCCAGCTCCCTAATTTTTCTCTGGTTAGACTTGCTTCCCTGATGAAGAAAACATCCCAATCAAGCAATGCATGGTCACAAACCTGTCGTCTACTCTCATAGTCTATCTGCTCTTTTGTCACAATGCTAGGATGCTTTGCTACTGGTACTCCCTTTATCCTAGCCTCTCTCAGTCTCTTCCGGTACTCTGTGTTGTTGCTCAGTGTCTCTCTATCCATCACTCTCTCCACACACCACTGCTCACTAGTGTCCTGGACTGTATGGAGGAGATGAGCTGTTATGTGCACTCCACCACTGTCAGTGTGGCATCAGCTGCTGTAGCTACTGCTGATTACTGCATGAACACACACTGTGCTCACCTAGTTCTATAATTCTAGTATCAGCAATGTTTTTAGGGTATGTATATCCTCCGAACACTACTATCCAGACACAGTGGGCTCCTAGATGAAATATTGACACTGAGTGACGATATCGTCCATTCAATATTTTTGGTACTGGTAACTATAAAGAGAACAAGTCAACATAATAATTATAATTTGCTTTTTTACACTACATTAAAAATCTAGTTTCTGTATGAAAATTGAAGAAACAAGGACACAGATAATGGTGGTAAAATATGTTTGAAAGCCCACTTTAGGACTGTTACCATAATTATGCAGTTTTGTAAGCAAACTGCCGGTCACGGTCCATATTGTAAAGGAAATAAAAAAGATTTCTAACGAAATCAAAAGGATGTAGGGATAAAGAAATCTGCTACTGGTCCACAATGTAAACCAACAAGGAATGGTAACATGATTGACTTGCTAACAGACCATAGATACCTACATCATTGGCTGTACATAAGATTTTGATTATACAATAAATTATTTTGTCACAAGTTGAATTCAATGCATATCAATTGTCGGTCAACAGCAACTATAGCTGAACTGCGCCACAGCAGCCACTGATGTAGGGATCTATTGTCTGTTAGCAAGTCGATGGTGTTACCATTCCATGCTAGTTCCTTGTTGGTTTGCATTGTGGACCAGTAGCATGTAGATTTCTTAATCCCTACATCCCTTTCATTTCATTTGAAATCTGTTTATTTCTTGTTTGTGTCCCTTTTCCTTTTTCAGTGAGTTTCAAATTATTGGTGCAGTTTGAATTCGGCAAGATTCCCAACTGCACCAAGCTGATATCCACCATTATTTTGGTTTGCTGTTGTTAATAATTACTTTATGTGAGCTTTTTAACGGCTTGTGAGCTAGCTCAGCCGGGTGAGCTCATACTAATAATGCTGCAAGAATGCACAGCATATGAGCTCCGCCCACTCTGGTATATCTATATTTTTACCCTAGTTCAAGTACATACATGTATGAGGTCCTTTTGTGCAAAATAAACATTATTAGGGAGGCACGGTAGTGCCTCCCTATGTAGGGTTGAACGAGAAAACAAGATGGCGGCTACATACAATGTATTAGCGTTCAAACGCTGATATTTCGCCTGGTGATGAATTCTATACGTCCAAAGACACTTAAGGTGGCGGTGCACTTAGTTAATATTCAACACCCACGTAACGTGCGTTTTATTAATAATTATTAATAACTAGACTTTATAACTACAGTGAAGCTTGGTCAAAGACAGTTATCATCAAAGAAACTCACAAATCTGCTTGTGGGCGGAGCAAACACTGCAGAAAGAGTAAAAATTTTATTCAATGAGCGGACAAGCCACGCCCACCAAAATGGATTTGTGAACTGAATGGCTCGTGGTGAGCAAACGTATGCATGCGTTTTTGCGTAAAGTGTTCAGTCTGTCAGTCACAAGGCCGCGAATATTTAATTAGTTTCGTGGTTTGCACAAGAATTGAGCTACAGAGGTCAGCTAAGAACGCAGCAAGGTCATTTGTGGCGCCAGAATGGATTTGTGAACTGAATGGCTCGTGGTGAGCAAACGTATGCATGCGTTTTTGCGTAAAGTGTTCAGTCTGTCAGTCACAAGGCCGCGAATATTTAATTAGTTTCGTGGTTTGCACAAGAATTGAGCTACAGAGGTAGGGTCCGCAATGGAAAAATAAAAAGTCAGAGAATCTAGCCTTTACTGCAGTTACAAACAACACTATATATGTAACAAACAACTGCATATTCAAATCTCTGAAATCGTTGCTCGTTGCTCTGCAATCGCTAGCTGAAATCGGCAACTTTCGTGACCTTTGGCCTTGGGGTTAAATAATGGTGCATTCTCGACTCTTCGCGACAGTTAGCAGTTAGCGCTCTGTTTGCGCGTGCTTAGTACCGTCTCGGCAGTTCTTGCAACAGCTCAGATTGGCAGGCTTACCTCCCCAAATAAGCGTTTCAGGACTAGCAATGACTCGCGATTCCAACATATTTGTGCTTTACTTTTTGTGACATTGAACAGACAGATCCCTACCAGTATTTTCTGATAGTATTAAGCCTAAGCACTGCATAAAAACAATTTCAGCCGAAATGCTTACTGTTTGCCATCTGGCTGAAAAGGCTCAAAATATTAACCGTAATACAGAGAACTATGACCATAAACGCGGCATCACCAGCACAAAACTAGCATCAAAGGAAAGATCTCCAACCGTACCATCCGTTGCAAGTTCAATCAGCAGCCACACGCAACTTTTGAGCCCGCATTTTCGAGAAGAAAAACAGTGCTTTCTGGTGGGCGTGGTTCTAGTTTGAGGTATTGGCCACGCCCCTTGAGAGAGCACTATTTTTTTCGCGAAAATGCAGGCCCAAAGTAGCGTGTGACTGCTAGTTGTACTTGCAACGGATGCTACGGTTGGAGATCTTTCCTTTGATGCTAGTTTTGTGCTGGTGATGCCGCGTTTATGGTCATAGTTCTCTGTATTACGGTTAATATTTTGAGCCTTTTCAGCCAGATGGCAAACAGTAAGCATTTCGGCTGAAATTGTTTTTATGCAGTGCTTAGGCTTAGTACTATCAGAAAATACTGGTAGGGATCTGTCTGTTCAATGTCACAAAAAGTAAAGCCCAAATATGTTGGAATCGCGAGTCATTGCTACTCCTGAAACGCTTATTTGGGGAGGTAAACCTGCCAATCTGAGCTGTTGCAAGAACTACTGAGACGGTACGAAGCACGCGCAAACAGAGCGCTAACTGCTAACTGTCGCGAAGAGTCGAGAATGCACCATTATTTAACCCCAAGGTCAAAGGTCACGAAAGTTGCCGATTTCAGCTAGCGATTGCAGAGCAACGAGCAACGATTTCAGAGATTTGAATATGCAGTTGTTTGTTACGTATATAGTGTTGTTTGTAACTGCAGTAAAGGCTAGATTCTCTGACTTTTTATTTTTCCATTGCGGACCCTAACAGAGGTCAGCTAAGAACGCAGCAAGGTCATTTGTGGCGCCAGAGGTAGGCAAGGTTCACCCGCTTCGCTTGCCCGCCCTCCCCCCTCCCACCCACCCTGGTTGCTACCTTTAAGAAAAACCATGTCGTAAAACATTTGGGTCCCTCGGCCCTCTAGCTCCACCCTAGAACCGCCCAGCAGTTGGTAAAGTCGCTGTGAAGTACTAGATGGTGAGCCAGAAAAAACAGCACGCAAATCGAGCGGTTGCTATAGTTCGCCGTGTAGTCCCTTAAATCAGCTATCTGGCGTTGCCCCATCTTACAGTAGCAAGGAGATTGCTCGAGATTGTTACTAAAGCGATGAACCTGGAAACGGTGAAAATCGACGGTCGTCATCTTCGTTTTCTTTCTTTCTTTCTTTCTTCCACTCGCCTAGCACCTTTACGTGAGCATGCAGTGCCGAGACCAAAACACCCACGAACAGTCGTGAAATTCTTCTGGCATGTGCCTTTTGAACTTAGTTTTTAGCGAAACGGCGATATAAATTCCACGATTTCCTGATCGTGATCCATTGTCAGCTAAGTGTTAGACCATAGATGATACAGTACTGTATCATCTATGGTAGACGCCATTATTGTGATTGCGCAATACGCACGTGACCAAGCTGTGGTTAGCGCACGTGACCAAGCACTAGCTTGAGTATCGCCACGCCGTATAGACCACGGAGAACACATATTTGTCTGGAGTCTTCGAACAACGGTAAGCTAGCAAGCGCAGAATCACCATTCTGCCTTGCCAGATAATTATAACCGCCGTAAACAAGTGTGGGCGGGGCTGCTATATTCATGCATGCGTAGGCGAGCTGATATCTACAGCATACGAAATATTTAGCTACAAGTTTAAAATTGTTGATAATAAAGAAAAGCCATCAACAACAGGTAAACCAAACCAATGGTGGAAACAAAGACGGCACAGTAATTGCTTGATATTGAACTGCACTTCACTGAAAAAGAAAAAAAGGACACAAACAAGAAAATTAAAAAGATTTCTATCGAAATCAAAAGGATGTAGGGTTGTGAAATCTACCACTGGTCAACAATGTAAACTAACAAGGAACAAGCATGGAATGGTAACACGATTGACTTGCTAACAGACCATAGATCCCTACATCAGTGGCTGTCACAAGCTGAATGCACGTCAGGTGTCAGTCAACAGCAACTAGCCGAACTAGCTATAGCCAACCACAGCGGCCACTGATGTAGGGATCTATGGTCTGTTAGCAAGTCAATCGTGTTACCATTCCATGCTTGTTCCTTGTTAGTTTACATTGTTGACCAGTGGTAGATTTCACAACCCTACATCCTTTTGATTTCGATAGAAATCTTTTTAATATAATGTGCAGTCCAGTTACCTTGTTCCACAGAAATTTGTTAGTAGAGTCACACAACCACACACCACTCAGTGTAGAATCACCACATCCTCCACTCATCACAAACACAGGACCAGTAATGTGTGATGCAGCATGGCCATATCTCCCCACAGGCCATTGGACAGACTGACTAACTGGTTTCTTGATCTTGCTCCAGCTCTGAGAAGACAAAGATATGATGATATACTCCGAAGATTTACACAATATTATCGCCATAGTTATAATAATTAATTTTTCTAAACATTGTTGATAATAAGAATAAGGCTGACCACTACACTGAGATGCAAAGTAAAAAAAGAAACAACTAAAAATGATATTATAATTATTATCATAATTATTTAAAAAACATGAGTCCGCTATATCATGGTTATTGCCGAGCGCCTTAGCGCGAGGCAAATAATCGCGACGGTTATACTGCGGGGTCACGGGATCGCTGAACCCGGTTGCGTACTGATGAGATAAGAACTTGTGGGCCGAGACCATGGCGGATCAGATCTCAGAGTCTACTCCTGACAGAGCCAAGTGGCTAGCTCAGCTCAGGAAGCCGGAGAAAACAGAGAGCAGCGGCCTGAGTCTAAAGCCACAAAAGAAGCAAGGCACGCCATCAGCAGTACTACTAGCAATACACGGAACCGGGATTGACTCTTAGGTCGTCTGACACGAGGCCGAAAACAGGAAGCTAGCTCGCTGTATCTGTACCTGCCGGCCGTCTGCTGTCGAGCCCACCCCAAAGTTTAGCTGGTCAATTATAACTACTTAATAAACTCAGCGCGAGGCATTCATGCGTATATATTCGTAACTCCTAGTAATTATGAAGCACCTAAGGTGCAGATGCCTCGGTGAAATGACACTATATCCACAACCACAACTATCCACCATTCCATAAACACAGGAACTGCAGATGCATGCATACAGGATTTCTGTACAGCAGTTGCTTTAGTTATGCAATCAGAAGCCAATCAGTGCTAACCACAATTCAACTGGGCGTGTCTACAGTGTTTAGCGCAGCAGTCATACCACGAGCGAGATAACTTCCATAGCTTGCTTACACGATTTCTCTGGACCTGCGCTGATATCCTGTAGTAAAATTTGAACCTATCAGCTTCTAGGCAGTCAACTGTGGACAGCTTTGCCATTGGAGAAGTCCAGATCGCCAGCAACGGCAAACAAAGTAAGCAAATCACGCCATAACTCGAGAACGAAGCTTCGTGTACAAATTTCAAATGTTGAAAAGCGAGATAATATCGAGTTCTACTTGCATTGCTAGTTTCAGGGCTCGGCGTTCAGCGTGCGCCGCAAAACTGAAGTAACGGACGGAAAAATGCACCATTGGTGCGGGTTATGCCTCGGTGGATGTTAAAATTTGAGCATGTAATGCTATAACAGAGTAGGATTCATATTCAGCTGCCAGCATTCGAATATAGCACAAGCAGAAGCAAAGATGCATAATTACAGTATGACAGCACGTACATATGCATGCAGTAGATCCACGGAAGGATCAAAACAGTATCATGGAAGCTGTAAGCTGCAGTAGAAACAAGTTAAAGTATACTGCAACAAGACTACTGCACTCATTGCTGTGAGAATACTGCTACAAATATCAACAAACACAACTATCCACCATTCTACAAACACAGCAACTGCAGATGCATGTATACAGGATTTCTGTACAGTAGTGCTTTAGTTATGCAATCAGAAGCCAATCCGTGCTGACCACAATTCAACTGGGCGTGTCTACAGTGTTTAGTACAGCACACGCATACCACGAGCGAGATAGCTTCCATAGCTTGCTTACACAATTTCTCTGGACCTGCGCTGCTATCCTGTAGTAAAATTCTAACCTATCAGCTTCTAGGCAGTCAATTGTGGACAGCCTTGCCTTCGGAGAAGTCCAGATCGCCAGCAACGGCAAACAAAGTAAGCAAATCACGCCATAACTCTAGAACAAAGCTTTGTATCGAAATTTCGCTAGTTCACATCCGAGATAATATCGATTTCTACCTGCATTGCAAGTTTCAGAGCTCACCGTTCAGCGTGCGCCGCAAAAATGGTGTAACAGACAGACAGAATGACAGACAACGCGATTACAGTATGCCTCGTGGCTCCGCCCACCGAGGCATAATGACTGACTGACTGACTGACTGACAAACTGACAAACAAACGAACTACTGTATGCCTCGTGGCTCCGCCCACCGAGGCATAATTAAGGCTTTGGTCAGTTTCTATGTACGTAATCATTATTTTTGGCTGTAGTCCAAATACATTGATGTATTATACATCTAATACACCATCGGCAAGGCATACATAATGCATGCCCAACACCATCTAGTACCATTCAAGTTGCTCTTTTGCACTCGTATGAACAAATCACTTCAGCATTCTATGTAATTTTTATCCTAATTTTCTTTAATATTTTCATTAATTAAACTGACACTACAGTATTCAGAGTTTCTTTTTCTCTCAGCTGATGATAATAATGATCATTAACTTTTGTAATAATAATCAATAGACTAAAATTTTAGAGTAAAACCCATAGGGCCTAGCTTATTGTGTTACATACTCACCACGTGCACAGCCGAACGTCTCACATGCAGATCCACAATATACAAATCATCAGAGTAGTAGCCTGATTCAGTGACTCCACCAAACATAGCAGCCCTCTTCCCTTCCATTGTTGTTAGTGTGAAACGAGAACATGGAGGAGGAGCTTGTCCTGTGACGACTGGTGAACTCCACTTTTCTAGAGGTAGTAATATTATAGTAATAAAATCTGGATTCTAAAACAAGGCTACGAGGATCATACTGAGACAACACAATATCACTCACTTGTGGACAGAGAGAAAATGTGTTGTTCATTGGTACATATACACACATCAACATATTCTGTACGTCTATACAGTGCTCCATGTTGTGGTGATGATGGGAAAGCATGACCATACCCTCCCACCACATACAAGAGGTCCTCCTCTCCATCAGTGAAGTGCAACATTCCACACCATCCCTTCTTCATTGGTGCACCATCTTCTGTTGTTGAGGGAGCCAACATCCTCCATTGCAGGGTGGAGGTGTTCAGTGCGTGAACACCATTATGGTAGCAGTAAGTGTGACCACAGTAACCACCGAAATATTGCAGCTCATTCCTGACAGCAACACAGGAATAGCCCGTCACTCCCAGTGGAGGTGTTCCACTAGTGGTGCGCTGCTCCCAGCAACCAGTGTTCACGTCGAACACGTCCACACTGGAGAAAAACTGACGCTTCTCGGCGCTATCGTGAACCCGCGGCATTCCATTCTGGTCTCCCCCCCACAAGTAAAGTTGATTGTTCACAACAGCTGTGCAGTGATCATCATGACCAGCGGGTTCCCTCCATCCATCCACTGTGAGGAGTAACCAGTCACTGTTTAAACACCTGACACAACTCATGAACTCACCTCCTCGCTGATGCTGAGGAGCAGCGGCCATAGGTAACGCATGCACCCACGTAGACTAGTGGGAGTTGCTCTACTTTGCAAGCACAGAGAACTGATGCACCTATGAGCCACACCCAAAAAGCAACAATAAAACTGCGACCACGCCTAGCCGGTAGTTGCTATTCACGTGATCTCGATAAGAGGGTCGTCTTGTTTGCATGGGACTAGGTCAGAGCAGTGGAACAGTGACAAACAGTATGAACTATCCTCTCTCTCTCTCTCTCTCTCTCTCTCTCTCTCTCTCTTTTTTTTTTTTGGATCTCCAACTTTTAATGAGGGTTATAATATACAAAGGTGGAGGGTTAGACTTAGTCGTGAAAGTGCCTATATGTTCTACAAAAACATAGCGCATAAATTCATGGGTCTAACACGTGTGTGATGTGATATAATACAGAACTATAATTAGGAAGGGGATAGAGGCACGTTTGTGATGTTCCTAGACTTGTAAATGTCAAAGGATTCAGTGTTGACTGTTTTTATAAGTACCTTGAGGAGGCTTTTTGTTTGTTGTTTTTGCCCCGGTGTCAGAGAGATTAAAGATTTTATCGTGTTTGTAGATATGAATCCTCTTGATCCTATTTCGATGGTGACGAGATTTGCTTTGTAGCCAAGCGTTTGGGGATAGTGTAGGAGTTCTTTGTATTTGACTTTTTTGCGCTCATGCGCTGAGGAGTATAGCGTGTCGTAGCAGATTGTCAATTCTACGATCACGACGGCTTTTTGCGACTCAGACCAGTAGATAATGTCAGGTCGCAAGTCGCCAAGCTTGATACAGGGTGGAGGATTGTACTTGGACTTTGGTAAGTCAGCGGTTAGTTGAAAGTCAGGTGGTAGATTGGAGGAGAAAAAGTCTGAAAGAGACTTTAGGACAGCATCGTGTCTTTTGTTATAACGCCGTAGCTGAAGAGCAACACTGCAGTTGTTTAGGACATGGACCAGGGACTGGGTGTGGCCGCAAAGTGGGCAGGAATCGGATGGCTTTTTCTTCCACAAAAACAGATTCTGGTTATGTGGAAGACAGTCTTGAGCAGCATTGAGGGCAGCATTGAGAGCATTGAGGGACGTGCTGCTCTCTCTCTCTCTCTCTCTCTCTCTCTCTCTCTCTCTCTCTCTATACTGGTCTGTTACCAAACTAACAGAAAATTTCACAGTCAACATGCATCATACTAGATTAATTTTGTCATTCATAAGACTGCAATTTTTGTTTTCGTGCAATTTGCTGGTTATTGAAACGTCTTTTTCTATTTTTTTCCAGATGATGGTTCCAGTATCCAGGACGTGCTGCTCAAGATGACCGGCGCTCAATCCGTGCCTCGTGTCTTCATAAACAAGAACTGTGTACTGAGGAGGAGGAGGCAGTGAAACTAAGAAACTGATGGACGATGGAAACGAAGTAGCGAGTAGATATAGTCATCAAGCTGTAACCAGTGTCAAACTAAGCAGTCTCAAGCACAATATCGCCATGGCTTATCTTCCTCGTGAGCACACCAAGATCGGCACTGAACATTTCTAGTGGACTAAATGCAGTATTGTAGTAGTGTGATGTGTTCAGCACACACTGACACACTGACTTTAGCACACACTGACTGGAACAATAGTCAAGATGCCATTTGTATGTGCTCGTGAGTAAAAACGTTTAGCAGCTGTTATTAAACCTGTAGTCAAGCTTTAATTTCATGTAATATATGCTCAGTGTGGATAGGTATTTGTAAACAAAATCTACAACAGTATTATAAAGAACTAGCTAGTGTATAGTGAGGTTGAGCTATTAGCTAATCTCTCCATTCAACCATTTCTTGAGATCAGTAGCTGTTTCATTCTCGTCGAGTTTTTCTAAAATACTAATCATAGTCTGCCAGGTGAATGGAACCTTCTGCTCTCGTTTGCATTGATCAAACACCTTCATGAAGAGACGAACTTGATCGGTATTCTCCTTTTCGAATGCCTCTAGTGTTTTTGTCTCGATATGCAGCAGTGTTCCTACATCATACCACTTGGTTGGTATCTTGCGTGCAACATGAACCATCAGATCAGCAGTTGATGGAGCTTGAGAATACACTCCTGACTTATCTGAAACAAAACAATAATAATAGTGCCAATTATGGTAAGCAACAGCTCAATTTTGCTGAAAAAAAGATATTCCATAAGATTTTTCAAAATACATGTATATAGCGCTGATAACCTGCACAATGCTTGATTTGTTGCATTATCCGTTCAGTCTCTTGATCATGCTGCAAGTGAAGAGTCAACCATGTAGTGTCACTATACACTAACCACATACACACATCTGCTGAATGCCGTCTGTTTCGGTGCGGACTTGGTCTTTAAGTGCTCTAATCTCTTCTTCCATCTCTCTGATCCTTCTCTGATAGTATTCAAGCAGTGTATGTCATAATTTACATCAAGCATACAAAAATTTACTAACTTCCTTCTCTCCCATCTTTTTCTCTAAATCTGTATTAACTTGAACTGCCAAATCACCTTTCTTTTTAATCTATTAATAATTATTAAATGCAGCAAATGCAGTCGATGAAAAGGCTTACGTACCTGCTCCTTTAACTGCGCTATCTGTTGGCTTGATTCCTCCTTCTTCATCTGTTCACAAGCAAGTTCCTGTCGTAGCTCTTGTATTGTGCTCTCCTTCACTTTACTCACATCTTCGAGTTTTTGTTGCATCTTCATCTTTTTCTCTGCAAGCTAATGATGAGAGAATTATACAATACAACATTATGACTGTCAAGAAATAACACTGACCTGCTGCTGAAGTTTACATGTTTCACTTCGCTCATGAACCAACTGCTGCTGATATTGTACCACGAGCTCGTTTTCCTTAGCTTGCTCACAAGAGAGCTGCTTTTGCAGCTGATTTACCTTCTCAGCAATAGTATAGCACTATTATACTTCCACTCACTATAACACTAACACTGACCTGCTGTTCTAGTTCTTTTATCTTATTCTCTTTCTCTCTAGTCACAGCTTGCTCCTGGAGAAATTGAGGCGGCACCATTTGAAGTGTCTTCTTAGTATTTTCATGTTGCTGCGTTTCATTCCCTAATAGTTGCTGAACCTGTAAGTATTGATTAATGCACTGAAATTCATGAAATCTGTCTCACCTGCAGCTGCTGGAGTTGATCTTTAAGAATTTTAACCTCCTCTTCCAACTCCGTATTTTTTCTCTTAGACTCACTTTCCTGATGAAGAAAACATCTCACTCAAGTAATGCGTGGTCACAAACCTGTCGTCTACTCTCATAGCCTATCTGCTCTTTTGTGATAGAGTTTGAATGCTTTGCTGCTGGTACTCCCTTTATCCTGCAGGCCTCTCTCAGTCTCTTCTGGTACTCTGTGTTGTTGCTCAGTGTCTCTCTCTCCATCACTCTCTCCACACACCACTGCCCACTAGTGCCCTGGACTGTATGGAGGAGATGGGCTGATATGCGCTGTCCACCACTGTCAGTGTGTGCATCAGCTGCTGTAGCTACTACTGCTGATTACTGCGTGAACACACACTGTGCTCACCTAGTTCTATAATTCTAGTATCAGCCATGTTTTTATATCCTCCGAACACTACTATCCATACACAGTGGGCTCCTAGATGAAATATTGACACTGAGTGACGATATCGTTCAGTCGATATTGGTAGCTATAAAGAGAACAACATTAATTAATTTTGTTTCATTTACAGTCAATTTTAGTTATTTAGAAACCCAATAACTACATCAGCTAAAAAGCTAGTTTTTGTATGAAATTAAAGAAACAAAGATGCACATTGCAGTGCACACACTAGTGGTAAATGAATGTTTGAAACCCCACCGTAAGACTGTTGCTATAATGATTGCAAGCAAACTGTCACAGTCCATATTGTACAAGTAATAAAAAACATTTTAACCAAAATGCAAGAGATTTAGGGTTGGTACATTTATCGAAAAAGTATGGAAACAAGATTTTGAAATGAAAAGGATTGTAACAATAGCAGTGTAATGATACCTCCCTATTAAATTAACCACAACTATCGAAAGCAGTTAATTTAGGGAGGTATCATTACACTGCTATTGTTACAATCCTTTTCATTTCAAAATCTTGTTTCCATACTTTTCGATAAATGTACCAACCCTAAATCTCTTGCATTTTGGTTAAAATGTTTTTTATTACTTGTTTCTTTTCTTTTTTATTAATGACTTAGTTGGCAATTATGCTAATACAGTGTATAAAGAGAACTAGCTATCAACTGACTGCATTCCGGTGGATACGCAACGGGGTAATAAACGGAGGGCTCCACGGAATTCTGTTGAAACACTCACTGCATCGGGCGTGGGCGTGTTGCACAAAGTTGTAAAGTTGTTTCTACGGTTCTGAGGAGCGGGTAGAAGCTGAATCAAATAGCACACGTGTTCATTTGCTATTGAAGAAGAGGCTGTTTCTGTAAATAGCCTTGTTATAATTGCTAGGCTGCAAATTTCGCCGTTTTTTCCTGAAATCTTTAGATTATTACAGAGCTGGTTTGTGTAGTGCTGGTTTGTTGTATGTTTTTAGGTAGCTTATTGTGTAGTGCATTGCGTCAAAATACTATTCGAGCGCTACGCTTCGTAGAGAACAGTAGATACGCCGCCAAGTAGCAGGGAACAAGCTTGTTGTTACGTTTTTTGTGTTAGATTATTGGCAAGGCTGATAATACCATGACTTCATAAGCAAATGCCAGCGAATACCAACATCCTTGCTTTACTGCGTCAAAATACGTTTGTACGCGCAAAAAGATCAAGGAGCTCAATATCTTGTTTTGAGTACAGACCACTTCTGCTGCAGCCATTCATTTCTTGTAAATGTTTGGAAACGTCCGTGTTACCCGATGCAGTGATTGTCTCACCCCGGATAGCAATATACGGGCTCGTTGCGTATCCACTTGTACTGTATTATCTATGGCACTACGTATCATGCAACATTAGCTAAGCTTAGGCTAGCATTCTTATAAGCCTGAACAGACAAACCCAGTGTAACAGAGAAGATTTGCTCGTACAGACTGCTGTGAACACTGCTAGTGGCAGCACTAGCACTCGCGTTCTAAGCAATTTGTACTAAGGTGCACTTGTATTAGAATAATTGCATACACGGGCGTGCGCGAGTAGGCGTAACCTAGTAACGGAGTTCAAACAGAATGATGGAATGGAGTCTGTTATGGACCAAAAATCGAGGGGTCCGACACAAGTGAAATCTCGTACGCTGACTGGTGAAATCACAGTTGAAATCTTGAAATCATGGGTGAAATCACCGTATTTTCCCCGTATACTGACCATTTTCCCGTATACTAACACCCACGCTTAATTAAACCAGTGAAATCACTCTGAAATCAGTGAAATCTCGTACGCGAAATCACGCAGTGTCGGACCCCTCGCCAAAAATCGCTGTTTTCCTGGAAATACTCGCTTCTGCTAGTGTTTTAGGCTTAAATAGATATCAGGTGCACTGCTCCAATCGACTAGTGTAGTTTCTGTGTATGTTTTGTCTCGAATAGCTCACTAGTGACGGCGCTAGGCTCTCTGAAGAAGAAGAATAAGAAGAAAGAAGATGAATGACAAACGGGTGACCACGTGAACTCTGGTTTACCACCTTAGACCTGGTTTCTTGTGCTTCTGAAGGTCTTTTTGTAATCGCACAAATCGTGCAAAGAGCTTCAGAACGTTAGATTAGCTTGAAACGCCCGTACGGCGAAGATATGGCAGTGCCGTACGAGTGCCTCCAGGCGAGACGCCATCTTGTCATGCCCATAGCAACTTGCTTTATAGTCTTTATTAGTAGACTCATTGTAAGCGCTTACCTCATAGGATAGCCCCTAGGTAGTTAAAATACCCCTGATGTCGTCAACAGCCAAGGTATACGTGAATTATTGCGTTTAGCCTAAGTGTAGCCGCCATCTTTGTACGTTCTCAACAGCATGCAGTATAGTCGTCTTCCATGCCCTCACACGAGGGCATTAACCGACATAAATGACCGCGGGAAAGTCGAGTTGCCCGAGCAACGGTCGAGGGCGCAGCCCGAGACTGTTCTAATAGGGCAACCGACTTTCCCGAGGTCATTTTTATGTCGGTTAATGCCCGAGTTGTATACAACACCGGACATGACCGTGTCAACTCCACCATATTGTCGTTATTGTGCTGGGCAAAACACAAGGTTTCGTCTTTTTGCGTGCTTAGCTAGGTACTTTGCACACACAAGCGAAAGTATATTGCTTATTATGAGTCACTAGAGCTTGAAAACGCGCGTTTCTATCTCTCGAACAGCCAGCAAAGCGGGAAATATGGAACGAAACTACTGACATTTTGTTCGATTTTACTGGCACACTGTGTCTACGCGCAACTATATCATGGTAGCAAACAATGCTGGATAGCGGCCTTGATCGAACAGTCCAATCGATAATAGCTTGGCTGATACAGAACATCAGCAAAACTGGACCGGGTTAACTTCGCTTTCTTGACCGAGATTGTGGCAGTAATGTTCGTTTGTAAACTCTTCAGCTTGCAATGTAATATTCTATCGCTTGCAAGTGGAAATGCCCTCGAATACATGTAGAGCAATCCGATTGGTAAAAGATGACGTACTATGTAATAACAACTGTTATTATTTTTATGCTAAAATAATTAGTTCTTTATGAAACACATGCAGTGGATATATTTTTACCCTATATAGTTCAAATACATAATTATGAGGTCCTTCTGTAGAAACTAAACATAATGTGCAGTCAGGTTACCTTGTTCCACAGGAATTGGTTAGTGTCTAACAACCACACATCACTCAGAGGAGAATCACCAAATCCTCCACTCATCACAAACACAGGACCAGTAATGTGTGATATTGCATGGGCAAATATTCCTACAGGCCATTGGACAGACTGACCAATTGGCTTGATCTTGGTCCAGTTCTGGGAAGACAAAGATATCATGGAATCCAGAGATTTACATGCAGATAACATCTCACATGACAATACACTTGGTACAATAATTATTATTAATAAAGCACCATATAATTGAACAAATCACAGCATTCCGTGCTTGTGCAATTTTGTTCCTCTAATTTTGTCAAATTTTTTCTTTAATATTTTAAAGAAAGAAACCGCGGCCCTACAGTTTTCACAATTTCTTTTTCTCAGCTGGTAGTCGATCGCGCAATAGGACTAGAAATGCTGGGGTGGAGCCCATAGTGTCTATTGTATTACACACTTACCACGTGCACAGCCGAACGCCTCCCATGCAAATCCACAATATACAAATCATAAGAATAGCAGCCTGGTTCAGTGGAACCACCAAACATAGCAGCCCTCTTCCCTTCCATTGTTGTTAGTGTGAAACTAGAACATGCAGGAGGAGCTTGTCCTGTGACGACTGGTGAGCTCCACCCATCTAGAGGTAATAAATTAATAATTATACTAAAATCTACAGAATTTGGATTCAAAAACAAGGCTAGGAGGATTATACTGAGACAACACAGTATCACTCACTTGTGGACAGAGAGAAAATGTGTTGTTCATTGGTACGTATACCACCATCCACTGATTGATACTGTGCTCTATATTGTGGTGATGATGGGACAGCACGACCATACCCTCCCACCACATATAACAGGTCCACCTCGCCATCAGTGAAGAGCACCATACCACAATGATGCTTCTTCATTGGTGCCCCATCCTCTGTTGTTGAGGAAGCCAACATCCTCCATTGCAGGGTGGAGGTGCTCAGTGTGTGAACACTGTTGTGGTAGCAGTTATCATGACCACAGTAACCACCGAAATAGTACAGATCATTCCTGAGAGCAACACGGGAATAGCCCAGCGCTCCCAGTGGAGGTGTTCCACTAGTGGTGCGCTGCTCCCAGCAACCAGTGTTCACGTCGAACACCTCCACACTGGAGAAAAACTGACGCTTCCTAGCGCTATCATGTGCCTTTGGGATTCCACACTGGTCTCCGCCCCACAAGTAAAGTTGATTGTTGACAACAGCTGTGCTGTGGTCAGAGCGACCAGCGGGTTCCCTCCATCCATCCACTGTGAGGAGTAACAATCAATCACTGTTTAAACACCTGACACAACTCATGAACTCACCTCCTCGCTGCTGCTGCTGAGGAGCGGCGGCCATAGGTAACGCATGCACCCACGTAGACTAATGGGAGTTGCTGACTATACTCTACCTCTGCATGCAGTCTGCAGACTGAGCCACACCCAAAAGCAACAATAAAACTGTGACCACGCCTAGCTATTAGTTGTTAATCACGTGATCTCGTCAATAGGGTCGTTTTGTATTTTGTATGGGACTAGGTCAGAGTAGTGGAACAGTGACAAACAGTATGAACTATCCTCTCTCTCTGTTGTTTGTTCATGTGTTGACCGCTCTATATCACTATAGCAATGGCTGATCAACTAGTGACGGATGCTGTGAACGGGAACCCTGTGGTAGTGTTCTCTAAGAGCTACTGCCCGTTCTGTAAGATGGCCAAGGACGCGCTGAGACAAGCCGGACTAAAAGACTACGTCCTTTACGAACTAGACGAGAGAGGTGAGAATGAGATTGGGCAGCCGCTTGCTTCTGTGGGCGGGGCTAGCAAGATATTAATGATTGTGTATTATCAATGAGGCTGTCTATATTTGAGGCTGTTATTTTGCAGAGAAAGGTAGCACACAACTAACACTAGTGTCTAAAGCTTCGACCTACGCTATTCTGATTTAAAAGCCCAAAGTAGCAACAAGATGGCGTCATCGAAAAATGCACCCAAGATTACACTGCTGTCTTTCAGCAACGCGCTGTCATTCGCCTTTGGTGACTCTATGGAGGCTCTACTACCTTGAGCGCTTCGTTTAGTAACCATACTAGCAGTATCCTTGAGCTCCCTGGACTACAAAATGGTTAACCCATGGTACCTCGGCAATATACGATATAACCTCGGGGGTTAATTTTACCTTTCTCGTACGCTTCGCAGCCTTGGTGGCAAAATTAACCACTCTTGGTTATATCGCGTACTGCCTCGGTAGCCATGGGTAACCTATATGTAACACCTACGTGTAAAAATAAAGAACTTGTTAATAATGATAATTGGGTGATTTTACACAAAACAAGTTATTTTTAGTAGACTAAATGCAGTATTGTAGTAGTGTGATGTGTTCTGTTCCCTTCTTTACATGAATTAACTCCTCTATTGTGGTATACACTACTTACCATGAACGGACTCGGATTGTCCCGTTTACGCACGAGCAGAGCCTAATGTGTTACGGCATTGTTAACTTATTCACTCGATGGAGGATGACAAAGACTTCATTAGTGCATGAGGTGACGCTCTATGCTACGTGCATGAGGTACAATAAGTAGGAAAACCGCTATAAATATTGTCATTAACATGACCGCAATTTTTTGTTTTCGCGCTATTGAAACGTCTTTTTCTCTGTTTTTTTTCAGACGATGGCTCCAGTATCCAGGATGTGCTGCTCAAGATGACCGGAGCTCGATCCGTGCCGCGTGTCTTCATAAACAAGACCTGCGTAGGAGGAGGCAGCGAGACTAAGAAACTGATGGACGATGGAAAACTAGTTCCAATGCTGGTTGAAGCCGGAGCTCTGAAGGTTTAGCGAGTGGATAGTCGACAAGCTATAACCAGCGTCAAACTAATCAAAGTGCTATTTAAGATTTTGAATATAGTCACATGTTGTAGCCAGACTCACTCACATACATGCTTGTTATGAGGACGTGAGTGTGTATAGATTAGTATTATTATAATAATTATTTTATTGACCACAAACATGTGAACTAGTGTGCCGTACGTCTCAGTGTTGGTTCGTACCATGCTCTACCACTGATGGTGACCTGAGGTCGAGGGATGCTACCAGTATCACCCGATATTGAGGACAAGATTCCTATGCTTTCAGCAAAATCCTTTTTTTGCTGTAAGCAAAGGAATTTTGGGTCTGGATTGCTAGACATTGCTACTATCTGCGATCGATGTGCAGTATACTGGTGACATCTGGAGTGTAGAAGAGGGGTGTTGCAATTAGCAGGACAGACAAGTTTTGGTCGTGATAAAAAATTACCGTGGGGAATGTCGACAGAGCACAGTATTCTTATATTGATGTTTCCATACGGACTTTCTAGGCATTGCTATAACTGATCAAAAGGAGCAGTGGGAAGAGTGAAAGCTCTTTAGTAGCTAAGGCTCATTGTTCTGCAGTAATTTTTGGGACAGCAACCGTCCAGAGTTTTAGAGCGCAACCATCAGATCATGTGCATGCAGGAGAAATTTCACTCGAGCCACACCCCGTTACGCCCTATCGACAGTGGTCACGCCCTATCAACGTGCTTCGAGTTCGACTGCGCTTCTGCAGCGCAGCACTGTCTGAAAGATGGGACTAGGTCAGAGTACAGCGATAGACCGTAACAGTCGAACCGCCAAAAGCCTAAGTCACGTGAATTTATTTTTTTGATGACGTCATTTGTTGTGCACTATGGAGGCCTAAAGCGGCAACATTGTCGAGTGTGAACTATTCTGAAAGGTCAATTTCACTGTTGTTAGTATATGATAGGCCGTTTTACCGTTTTGGAGCCAGTGTCTTAAAAATGGCGCCGTGAAAGGTGGAGTTTGTTTTCGCGCTAGCATTCAGATGATGCTTCGGAACAACTCAAACTTCAGACATGTTATGCATTCAGTATTTATGTAAATGTTGCATGCATTCTGAACGCAAAATCTGTGTCGCAAAAAAATTCCTGACGACCAATATATACACAATTGGAATACTTTGTACTTGAAAAACATTTTGCAATGTATATACACAATGTATACATATGTCACATGGTATTCCTATGTCTATTTGTCATCACTGTCACTCTCTGATGACATTGAGTCAAGAAATGGGTCCTCCAGCATTGCTTCTGTCTCTACTAATATATAGTCCTTGATCAGTAGTGCATATCTCTATATCATCATAGACATCCTCTTCTAGAAGTCCTTGATCAGTAATTGCATGCCTTAATGAGATTACGCATGTTGGGCAACTTCTTTGCCTGGGTTGCATTGCGTTGTACGCTAAGCAGTAGTGTCGAGGGTGCGTGTGCTACGCGGCCACACAACATTTCAATTGTTCAAAAATTGAATTTTTACCTGTTTTCACAATTTTTTTCTTTCTAAGAATAACAGATTTTAACTCCATCAAGCAATAAGCACTCTTCCACTTTTCAAAAATTTTAGCTCTTTAGTTGTGTACCAACTTTCAGTTTTCTGAAATAACGCCACGTTGTAGCAGTTGAAGCTGCATTCAACTTTCTAATTTTCTAAACTATAAAATAATGTTTGTAGACGAGCAGCGTTCAACTTTTCAATTTTGTTATAAACGGCCGGATCATCATCGTCCAGACCATATTGCATTCAACGCAATCATAGACGAAATCATCGTTGCTGCGGTATCACGCGCACGCAATTGATCGAGTTATGCGCATGCAAGCGACCTGTGCTGTGCGCACATGATAGCAGCTGACCCTCTCCACGCCTACTGATAAGACCTGAGCGCGGCCACTCCCTGTGGTCAACCACAGCAATACAACATTTCATCAGTGTCAATTTTGATAATAAATATCAAGTTGCAGCAATTCTACGAGTAATATCAATGTAATACTTTAAGCTATGCTCAAACACAGTGCTGTCGCTATTAACCAGTTTGGAGAAATGATGGAAATCTCTCATTAAAAGCTGTGTAAAAGCTCAGTTCTTTCAAGAAATCCTTTGACTTTACTCACCACGTGTACATGTATAATAAAACGATGTTCCTACAATTAGAATAATGGCACGCTGATGGCATGATAATTATTGTGCAACAAAAATTACAATGTTGAAGCAATTCTATGAGTAGTATCTATGTAGAATTTCAGTGCAAGCTGGAAAGAGCTACGGTCTCCATTGACTAGCCGAGAAAAAATATCATTAAAAGATGGGAATTTCTCTGAAAATACTTGACTCCTCAACTGACTCATGCGTGTATTGCCATTGAGAGGATCAGCACCAACTTGGTATGGGTCAGTTAGTCGACCACCATTTTGCTCATATTGATGAACTGCTTCCACAGTAGTAGGTAAATCTGTTTGGCTAATTGATTTGGCTTGATTGTTGGTGCCCATAAGTACTCTTGGAACTCCTCGTTGAGAGCCATGTTTAGTAGCTGTAGGGATAAAAGATCAACGCTTGTGAATTTGTTTTAATACTGTGTTTGTCAACTAGGCAATGTCTGGTCAAACTTGTTGCCCCTCCATGCCTAACGATAATCGGGTGTGGCAACTATTGACTGTCAATGGGTTGGTTTTCACTCAGATTGAATATCATAACACCTACTACTGTGATGGCACTAAAGTGTTAATTGAATACCTGGAATTGGATGTTCATTCCAAGATGAAACAAAAATTTGAACTCCAGCTGCTGCCACATTGATAGCAAACCAAGACACACAGTATTTATGCACATCATTGTCTAATGAAAAGTCCTCATTCTCCATCATGTTTATAAGACAGCGTTTAATGGGATAGTTTACTCTAGCATTGACTTCTACCCAAATACGTTCAACTTTATGGTTCTGAAAAAAAGAAAGTATAACAGCATGAAGAGGAATATTCAGAATACAGTAACCTGCTTCGATGTCGACTGTAAGTGTGGTGGCTTAGAGCAATCATTCCTTAAATGTGATAGTTTCTCGTTCACAAATAGCATCAGATTCCACTCTTTACCCTGATCAGTACGAACTTGGTCCCACAACCCATACTGCAAAGTCATTTTCCTGCATATGTTTGTATTATAATTATAATAACATTACTAATTTTTGTGGTAAACTTATGAATTACCTATAAAGATGCTCATAAATAAGAGGGTTGTTCTTCACAGGAAAGGTTGCAAACCCGACAATCATACCAGAGTATCCGTCAATGGCACACACATGAGTCACTCCAAAGAGCACAAGTTTTTCATTCTGATCTACATGTACTTTATGACCGAAATACTTGGCACTATAAGGCACAGGATTGGTCTGCCGCTCTGTTCTTGTTACCCTCATTGCATGATGACGTGGATCCACTCTAGCAAGTGATTTCCCCACACGACGTGAACTGGCTCGAATTCCCTGTGACGCAAGAAGACCTGACATTGTCTTTCTGCCATAAGTGGGACCAACCTGTGTGGGTCTAATTAATTATCCTTATAACACCGGCAGACATAATCGTACTTTTGCAATACTCGATGAAACCACTCTATCCAAGTCAACATCTGTCAGCAAGGACATGCTGTGTATGTCGTGTGCGTTGCAGAACCTCCTCACGCTCCTCGAACTTAGGCCTGGCACTCCGGGGTACAATCGCTTCAGCTCATCACTTATCTGCTTGTGTGTCTTGCGTTCTTCAACCACTTTCTTCAATACCAATGACTCCACGTTGGGTATCGACTCCATATTGAAAATGGGCGGAGCTTGCGAAGTGTGATTGATACGACCACGTGCTACACGTATTATATCACTTGGTTGCTTCATTATCTATGGTTGCTTGCTGTGGTGTTTGGACGAGTTAGTTATGGACGACGTGATAGAAATTTCGCGTGATGGCCACAGAAGTCTAGAGTTCTTGACAAACGAGATCACTACTCAGGCTGTAGGCTACGCCTTTCAGGTTCGTTTACAGTAACATGCTGAACAAGCGAAATGATAATTATTTCCATTATATATTTAATACAGCTCGATCCTAAAACAGTATGGCTCCGCCAGGAAGTTGGTCGAAGATGCTTCTTTCCAGACACAGCAGGACGCTTCAAGATTGACCGCGCCACGACTGGAATCCTGTACGGGTTGGTGGTGGAAGGAACTCCCTTGGCGGTCGCTTCACTCCAACAGGCGTCACCAACAAGCGTCCAGGAATCAAGTAACAATCCAGTAGTAGCAGTAGCTAGCAACGATGCCGGTCCGAGTCATCAAGGCCAAGGGACACCAATCACACCATTCTTCAAGTCAACCAAGAAGAACACTGAAGGCACCTTTAACGTGAAGGTCGTCAAAGCCAAATTCACAAAGCTACCTAGCGGAAAATTAGAGTTGTCCGACAGGCTTGAGCAGCTCAACATCACTCTAGAAGATAGTGTGGCGAATGTGCATGTTGTCACAAGTGCCATTAGGAAAAAGTGGGGGTCAGCATATGTTGTCGTTACAGGAGATGGTCTTGAAGTCGACGACAGCGCCGGTACACAAGGTACGTGATACATGTGCTGTCTCATGCATGTGTATATTGATGTGTTTTTTTGTCACTTAGGGAAGTATTGGCGTGTTCCTAGCCGTAAATTCTTTGCTGTGAAACGTGAAACGAGGACAGGCAGTGACTCTGACTCTGACTCTGATTTCGAACAACCACCACCCAAAAAATCTAGGAAGAGGTCTGAACCCTCCCTATCTTCAATTATCTCCAACATTCAGACCACATGCAGCTCGATGAAGGAAGACATCCGTCTTCTTTATGCCATTGACCGGCATACCAAAATATCGGCTTCCCTGTACAAGTCTCTGAATTCAACCTTCTCATGCAAAATATGCCAGAAGTCACCAATAGTCCCTAACGTCATCTTCGCTCGATGTTGCAAATCGATTATAGGATGCCAGGTGTGTGTCGATCGCTGGTTCAGAGGTGAGGAAGGTATCAATAAACCATGTCCACTATGCGGCACGCCTAGGGCGCTTCCAGAAACCATGAGACTGCATGGGTTGGACGACTTTCTAACTGCTATTCAGCCACTTTTAAGCTATCGATGCGACGGTGAACAGGGAGAGTCGTCAGAATCGTAGCCAACTTGCATTAATTGGTCGCTGCATCATTGTTTACTCAAGCCTGGTACATATCATATTGGACATAATATTATCAGACATCAAACGCTGGTTATCGAAATTATAATCATCATCATTGTAATCATCATATTATATCAGACATGACGGCAGGCAGCTAGTCTAGCTGTCACAGTATTTTAATTGGACACTGATTCATCAAGTCTGCTCTCATGGTGTATATACATAATTATTGTCATTAATTCATCTTTCGAAATTATATCATCATTATGTCACAGATCACGAGTGGCAACACTTACGTGTTAGAAAGCTGTCTTTACTGTATTACATACCGGAGCTAGGCTAGCTGCTGGCTGCGCTGGGGGGCTGGGCTGAGATTTTTTAGAAATTACATAGTTATGTATAATATAAATAGACTATATTCGGTAGCCACAAGTAATCACGTGCACGGTAGCCACAAGCCTGAGCGAGCCCCATAATTGCTTCTTGCAAAAATAATCTTCCCGCTGTTCTGTTCCCTGTGGTTGACCACAGGGAGTGGCCGCGCTCAGGTCTTATCAGTAGGCGTGGAGAGGGTCAGCTGCTATCATGTGCGCACAGCACAGGTCGCTTGCATGCGCATAACTCGATCAATTGCGTGCGCGTGATACCGCAGCAACGATGATTTCGTCTATGATTGCGTTGAATGCAATATGGTCTGGACGATGATGATCCGGCCGTTTATAACAAAATTGAAAAGTTGAACGCTGCTCGTCTACAAACATTATTTTATAGTTTAGAAAATTAGAAAGTTGAATGCAGCTTCAACTGCTACAACGTGGCGTTATTTCAGAAAACTGAAAGTTGGTACACAACTAAAGAGCTAAAATTTTTGAAAAGTGGAAGAGTGCTTATTGCTTGATGGAGTTAAAATCTGTTATTCTTAGAAAGAAAAAAATTGTGAAAACAGGTAAAAATTCAATTTTTGAACAATTGAAATGTTGTGTGGCCGCGTAGCACACGCACCGTCGAGCACATAGTGGAGTAGGAAACGGAATGCTAGCGCTGTCTCAGTACATTCAAAAAGCCTGTTCATGACATCAGAGTCAATGACTTTGCTATGCGCAAAGCAATCTTCAGTGCTATCTGACGCAACACTTACACTGTTTCACTTTTTTCACCTAGGTTGCAGATCATGATGTGCCACAATTCTGCGTAAATTATCCCGACATGGACGGCATACTGTATCATCTAGTGTGACACCATACACACCTACAGCAGTATCACGGGCTTGTTCACTTTGCCAGTGGTGTACTGTACTCATGCAGTGATGGCTTTGCTTGCAAAGCGAACATACATCTGAACCGGCCTGACCATAGGACAATCAATGCTTACTTCTGGTGGTCACAGACATGATTTTGAACAGACAGACCCTATACACACACAGTAGACTGTTATAGTATACATATCTATGGTTATTGTAAGAATTTACCTTAGTATGGCTGCCTATTCAATACATGTGAACACGTACAATATTGAAATTGCTATAATTTTTTTTGTGTGCACGGGAACAACTCCAAACTTTATTAAACTGTGCATTTACCATTGAACTTGCTACAACCAAATTTCTGTGCAAAAAATGTTGTCGCAAAAAATTTCCTGACGGACTTTAGCTCGACCGTCAGTTCGTACGTTGGTCGATGTTTATCGTGTTGTGTACAAGTTACACTCTCAGCAGGTAGGATATATATAGAACAGTTACTGATAATGCTGCAATGCAAGAACAGAAGCGATTGGAAACATCGGCGAGAAGTTGTTAACTGTTCAAGTCTACCTACAAAACCGCCAGCCTACGCGGAAGCTGGCTTCCGCTTAAAAATAAATTTGTATTGGAGTGAATTGACTTCCGGTTTTTTGGCCGTTCGACTGGTAAGGACCATCCTTCCGCTTTGGTTTGTTCGTGTCTTAACTGCACTACATGCTGTAGCAATTGTCGAGCAACTAGTGACGGATGCTGTGAACGGGAACCCTGTGGTAGTGTTCTCTAAGAGCTACTGCCCGTTCTGCAAGATGGCGAAGGACGTGCTGAGACAAGCCGGACTACGAAAGAGAGACTACGTCATTTACGAACTGGACGAGAGAGGTGAGAAGAGATTGGACGTGCTCGTGCTATAAAGTATTTGTGGATAATTTTTTGTTAAAAAGACAAATCTGGTTAAACACGCCATTTTACGTGGTGCAAGGCTTAATTTACGTACAAGAAAAACTAATAGAGTGCAGTTAAACTTGTAGCTCAAAAATAATCGAGACTGCGAGTGTCTTTATTCGCCATGCGTGCTGATGATGTCATATCAACCATACAAAAATAAACTAACTTACGTCATTAATAACCACAAACAAAATGGAGGGTGACGTCTCTCTGCAGTCGTTTGAAGCGCACTGTCTGTCACTGGACTCTGGCGACCTCCCTGGGCTCTCCGCTACCTTGAGTACTTCGATCGCTGTTACACAGGTATTGTCTTAGCACCTCAGACAATGGTATAATACGAGATTGGCGTGTTTTAAAACTTCATGTTCTAACTCTGATAGACACCTTGAAACCATCGTCTAACTATAGCTTATATGTTAGAAACACCCTTGAGGCTAGGGACGGATAGATATAGGGCCCACTTTCAGAGAGAGAGCAGAAAACCCTGAATGCAGAGGGCTTCAATAGTAATTTTATTCTCTGCATAGCCAATAAAAAAGCAATTTCTAAACCTCTCACCCATTTTTGACCGAAAATCGGTGTAGCCATTCTCTGATAGCACTAACCGTATAAATTAATTTCGTCTCTGCAATCACAGAGAGCCGCATGTGGGTGGGTGGGTTGTGGGAGAGAGGTATTAGGCAGAGGACGATTTTTTGTGTGTTCTGGCAACAATGCCCATCGCCAGAAGCTTTTTACACAACTAATTGTCTTTCTATAACATACAGACCGAGACCTTGATGCATATCAGATACATACTATGTTTCCCGTTTGCCGTTTTGTGTGGGTGTGGCCATGCTTGAGAATTTTCGGTAAATGGGCTGAGTTTGCTCCACCCACAAGACGAATGGTGACTTTCTTTGACAATCAGTGTGTGATTGAGCAGCCCGTAGCTGTTTGCTATGTTCAGGCGAAGCTAAAAATAACCTGAGAGTTCATGAATGTAGAAAAAGCGCTGATTCAGTTCTAATGGTCCTTGATAAGACACAAGGGTTGATTAGTACTTTGGTAGTGTTTTAAAATTAAAATTTTAGTTACAGACATAGTCACTAGTGAGGTTGTTTGAAAATAACACCAAGAAGGAAGAACTGGGTGATTGGTGATTGTAATAACTGATTGACTTTGCACGAAGCACTAAGTTAATTTTGCGATCATCTATAATTTTTTTTGTCGCCCTCTCTCACTCTCTCTCCCTCTCTCTCTCTCTCTGCACTTCTGTGGTACCATTCTCAGTTTTGCTCTTCTGGTAATTTCCTATTGTTAGTGCTTCTTGTCACTCCTACACTCTCTAACTAACATGGGTTCCTCTGATGGTGTTTATAGTGAATCATGCTGTCTGTAATTTTCAGCTTTGAGGTGTAACATGAGAAAATGCGTAAACAACAAACAGTTCAATAAATTTGACCTTTCTCTCACAAAAATTTGAATGTATAGTACAAAATTATTAATTGTAGCTCAAGTAGGCTTATAAAAAGTTACTTAATACTGCTTAATACGAATTTTTTTTGTGATGCATAATGAGCAAGTTGCTTTGAAAGGTAGCAAGCGACATGAAATGTAGAAGCATTGTCAGATAGCCGTATTAACCCTCTGTTATGTGAGGTACCAAAATTGAAAATTTCAGTCCAAAATCATTAATTTTATTTAAAATTTTTCGTGTATAAAATTTTCATGATGATTTACATAAGCGGTTTTAGAATAACAACGAAAAGCTTGAAAGTTTTCAAGTACATCTTCTAAGTTTGCTTTAAGGCTAGGGTCACCAGACAACAAACCTGCTTACACAAACTGAAATCATTATTCAGTTCGACCTTTTTAGAAATAGTGGTCACCACCTGGGTGAGAGGTGAAATCGCAATTCCAGCATTGCTCACATAAGCGTAGCACATACGTAGTACAAAAATTTAATAACTGTAGCTCAATTTGGTACAGTCTGCTCAATTTGGTACAGTTAGTTTATTAAAAAGTTGACATTATAAATTATTGTTATGCTAAAAATGAGCAAGTGTACAGTGTGACATAAATAGAACAATTTTTTTTGTATTGACGCAGCATAGCGCAAGTCACTATGTGACTTTATAAACTAGTCTTTACCCTGAAAGGGTTTATAAGAGGACAAATAATTATGTTATTGTACATTAGTGATGTGTTCAGTTTAGTTAAGAACCATTGACGTAGTATAAGTATGACCAAAAAATGTATTATTCATTTTCATGTAAAAATAATGTCTAGCCCTATTACATGTAAATTTATAGCAATTGCACAAGTACTTCAACAGCAAAAATCAGCAAAATTTCTGTTTGTTTTGTCATTCATTGTCTTTTTTCTGATGTTAAATGCACATGTTTGATCATGTCCAATAATCAACTTCATAAAACAACCCCTCTCACAAACTGAAACCATATTCAGTTTGCCCTTTTAAAAATAGCTAACACCACATGTGTGTGAGGCAAAATCATGATTCTATCATAGCCTGCTTCAGTGAGCATCGCAGTCGTTCAATATGTGACCAGTGCCAAGGCTGACTATAGCATGTTTGCGCTGAGCCTTTGAGAAGAAGGAAATGAGAGCATTCAGTGTGTGGTGTGTGTGGTTGAAATACTCTATTTCTGTTGTGGCTTCCAGTGTTGTTGTTGTCTAATTTGTGGGCTATGATTGTTGTTGTTGATGTGTTTGTCTTTTTTTGCTGGTATATTTTCCTTGTTTTCCTTTCATTATGATACGTGGGTGTCGTGTGTGGTCCCATATGTCACTGCTGTCTCAATTCTTCTCTTTACTGTGGTGTATACCAATGGGCACGAGGCTGGTCTGTGGTTGCTTGTTTTTACATCATTCAGGTTGTCTAGAGTTTTGAATGTGTTAGTACCAGACTATGTTGTTCTGGTGACCTTTGATCTGCAGTGGAATAACTCCTGCATATGTACACTGTTGGGGACCTAATGACATTGCCTGCTTCTCTAGTGAGAGGCACAGTCAGAATTCCCCAAGCTCCTAACCATGTCTCTCTGACCGCTAGAGAGTTTCAAGTGGGACTGCCCACACCTGCAGTGGGAAGCACAGCTGGGAGCTCCTTATTCCAGAGTACACTTGGTGTGTCTCACTGACTACAATCATGTGCGTCTGGGTTTCATGAGTTGTGTTCACAGGTGTTTGGCTCCCTCTTAACCTGCTAGAAACTGTTGCTCAGTGTGTGTAGTATTACAATTGATCTAAAAGGTTATGTTTACAGTGCTTGTACAAACAATGTTCAACACATCTCGCTCTATCATTCACACAATCTAAGAACTTTACGCAAGTTTGTGTATGTGCAGTATCCTGTTCGACTAGTCTAGCTGCCTCTGATGGTCTACTTTCATATTTCTGTTTGGCAAGAATCTTGTAGCGTCTACACCAGGCGTATAACTACTTCACGATGCATATAACCGCTCTCAATTGTGTGATTTGTGATTAATGATGTACAAGTTAATGAGAAGTGTAGAGAACTAATTGGTTGTAACTGTTCAGTGAATAGTGTATTTGGTAAATACACTTGCACTGGTCTGTTACCAAAATAGTAGAAATTTTTACATGTGGATCATAATTTATTTTGACACTTACAAGTCTTAGTTTGTGCTATTTGCTGGTTATTTTAAACGTCTATTCTCTGTTTTTTTTTTCTAGACGATGGTTCCAGAATCCAGGACGTGCTGCTCAAGATGACCGGCGCTCGATCTGTGCCTCGTGTCTTCATAAACAAGACCTGCGTAGGAGGAGGCAGCGAGGTTAGGGAGCTGATGATTGACGGAGAACTGGTTCCACTGCTGGTCGAAGCCGGAGCTCTCAAGAAATCGAGGAAGAGGAAGTAGTACGGGTGGATATTCACCAAGTTATAACCAGCTTCACACTAAGCTGGAATCAATTCAAGATTTTAAGCATAGTTACATGTTATATAGGCTTGGATACATGCATGTTACATGTATGTCTTATGAAAAAATTATATTCATTTTTAGCTGACCACACACGCATGTGAACGAGCGTACCGTATATGCCTGGTGTTTGTTCGTATACCATTGTGTTAGCAGGCTCGTACTAACAAACTTTGGTGTTGACGGTTTGTGTACACTATTATCAACGATGAATCTATAAATAGACGCAACAGGTTGCACAAAACAACACTATTGTGTTGTTGTGTGCTGCAAGCCGGCTATTTTCACAGCTGGCGGTCGACTGCGCCTTCTGGACGAGGCACGCTTGCTACCGTTTGGCTGCTGCTGACGACTCTACACCGCTCGCAAGGTAAGGGAGAGAGAGAGAGGGCCTAGCTTGGATCCAGCGATCGCGTGTGTGTGTATGTGCGCGCACGATTTGGTTTGTTTTGTGCTGAAAGACTAGCGATCGCTTATGATGTTAGCTTGCGAGGAGGGTACAGCTGTTTTGAGCTCAGCTGTTGTCGGGGATAATTTAAGAAGCCTGTCCGTGGCTGCATTCTAACACTCGTTCACTCTTTTGTTCCCTTCCTCCACCCTCAGCTAACGAATGTCATATCTGGTATCAGCTGATCAGGAAGACAGTTCTACAGTGACAGCACCACGCGCAACTGCAGAGCATCACTTTTTACACCCTCACACAACCACCACCACCTCCTCCTCCTCACAGCATTTGCAACTTATGCTCAGTGAGATGGCGATGAACGCTGCTCTGCAGAAACACATCAATCTGCCTACAGGAGGGACGGTCGCCTTTTCTGCAAATGCTGACGGGACGTTTGTTCTACCTCGGTGTTCCGACTCTTCACAAGTGACCTTTGCGATGCCCGGATCGATCAGCATGCAGGGCGGCACACCAAGCTACATTGCCGTTAACCCTTTATCAACACAGGCTACCTCAACAGTACCAATTCTAGCCCAGAACTTTGCCAGCGCCGGCAATCAGATTTTATCGAAAACTCCAACTCTGACCTTTGCTCAGATGACGTCCGAAATGCAGCAAAGTCCTCTACTCCAGCTAGCTCCAGTGGGGTACCCTGGAGCACTGTCTGCCTCTAATGGAGTGATGACTGAAAACGCTTTACACCAACTAGCACAAGGGTGAGCTATTGAGTGTGAGGAGGAGTCTGATTATTCCAAAAGTGTGGGTGTGTGGGTTTCGATGTCCTACAAGTTTAAAAGATAGTTGAATTAGGTCTTGTGTGGGCTTATGGAGGCGGTCTTGAATGTGGAAATAAGAAATATCAGATCTGTGCCCTTCCCAATGATTCCATCAATGGCTGGCTATCGTGTTTTTGCGTTATTGTCGTGTGAACGCGTGCGCCTATGTTTGCACTATACTGATGTGTGTTGGTGACTGTACAGGGGTTGTGCAAACACACAAACACAACGTCAACAAGGCGTGGTGGGCTGGTCTGTGTACAGCGGGAAGAGAAAGAGGAGAGATGGGGAAACAACGGGAGCAGAAAAGGAGGAGAGAGAAAGAATGAGGAAGAGATGGAGAGAAAGAGAGAGGGGGAGGGAGACAGAGAAAAACAGATGAAGATGGTAGGAAAGGAGGGAAAAAGAGAGCGCTAGCTAGAGTAGAGAAAGCGTGTAGTATGAAAGAAAGCAGGGCAAAAGATTAGGAGAAAGTTTGGGTGGGATGGGAAGGCAGAATGAATCATAGTTGTAGAATTATGGAGCCAATGGCGCAAAAAGCGTGAGAATGAGACAGTTTACAGCTGTAGGAGTAATGTATGGAGTGGGTGTAGCATAATAGTGTTGTCGGGGGACATCTAAGAATTCTTTGTAGACAGTGATTGATTGGTTGTATCTTTTTACAGAGTACCAGTAACATCTGTTCAGCCATCTCCATCGTGCGATCCTCCACAAAATGGTATGCGTGTCCCACGTCCGAGTTTGTTTTGTTGTGGTGCCGTGTTTATTTTTGTGTTGTCAAGAGGAGGTTACTCGAGTGTGCAGTGAGTGTTGTATGACACTCAGTAGTACTATAGTGTTTGTATTTGTGTGTACTGAGTATAATGATCAAAGGAAATTCTTGTAGCAGTTACACCCACACGTAGCAAGCAGTCGTTATGGTAGTCGAATATTTGTAGTAATATCTATCAGGTTTTGAGCGGTAAACGTATTCACGGCCGCCTCAAAGCATCCGACGAGTTTGGTGTCTGCTTTACCAAATAATTGCGCTCCGATGAGAGGAGTTTTTGAAAGGAATGTAATCAATCGCCTTGCAAGCTGGCGTTGCATGTAAAGCATTGTCTGTGGTTGGAAAGTTGTTTACTGACCTGTAGCTGTCAGTTGTCACTCCCTCTCTCCCTCCCTATGTGATTCATGTTGACATATACATTCATACTATAACAAAACATGATATTATTGTGTAAACAAGGACTTTGATGTTACTAGCACTTTTCTGGCTTACTAGATTAACTGGTTGATAGAACCTGTTTTTGACCTACCCTTGCCGTGAATGATGTTAGCCTGTTGACTTCTAACAAATCTTGTTTACACAATGGAGTTCATATGTTTGTTGTTTTTGTGTGTTTGTTTGTCTCATTGTTTACACATAGCAGGTGTTCATTCACCACAGAGTCAGGCACCTGCCAAATTTGGGCAAAACAGTTTCTTTTAGTTGTCAAATTTGTTGACCAATTTCGATGGTTGTTGACAGTATTGTCTGGCCGTGAGCCGAGACGCCGCCATTACGAGTCAGCTTGTTTTCAGAGTCGACTTGTTGTGGTAACTGGCCGGCGATGTTTTGGAGCACCTGCGGACCTCGTGAGGCAACATGCCCATTGTGTGGCGGTGTTGTATGCTCGATAGCTGTCCACACCTGTTGTATGTTGTTGGTGTTTTGTTGTGCCTACTTAAGGTTTAAATGGCACTTTTAGCACACCTGTGTCTGCCTGTGTAGAGAGATTAATGTACTCTGTACATCAGTGACTGCATCCATTGCTTACAGTACAAGTGCATGTATAAGCTCAATTGCATTGTTGTCTTGTCCAATGAATGCACCGCATCAAGTGTGTTTGTGGGCGAGTGTGATGGCTCGTGTCTATGTGCTCTTTGTTCTTTAGATAATTGTGCGATATTCTGGAGCAACAATACCTGCACCTGGCCAGACTGCTCTGCTAGAGTACAGACCAAACAGGATATGATCATGTGAGTGATAGAAACTGATAGCAAAAGAGAAAGAGAGCTAGGGGAGAGAGGGGAGTGGGAGGGAGGGAGGGAGAGCTAAGGGAGGGAGGGAGAGAGAGAGTGGAGCGGGAAGGAGGGAGGGAGGGAGAGAGAGGTGAGCGGGAGGGAGCCAGAGAGGGATCGAGGTAGGCAGAGAAGGAGGGAGGGAGGAAGAGAGGGCCTGAATGCAGTTGTGCTGATGACCTACGATAGCTATAGTTTGCAACAACTAAATGAGGAGGGAGAGAGAAAAGTTTTATTGTGTGTGTATAGATCAATAATGAAGGGTTAATAGTGTTTGATTTTCTTGCTCAGAACATTATCAGGTATTATAATATAATTGGTTAGTTTATGGCATTCCTTGTGGCAAAGCAAACACATGGAATTGTTGTTTGTCATGTAAGTACAACCTGTTTATGAGGCCGTGTGTTCTTGCCAGACACACACACATGTGAACAACAACAACAACACACGCACACACGTACACACGCACACACACACACACACACACACACACACACACACACACACACGCACGCACAAGCACAAGCACACACTAGCTCAAACTTTATCTGAGATAAATAGTCTGTTCATTTTTAAATTTTTCAATTGTGGTGTTCTGCTAGCATTATACCATTCAAAATTTTGTAAGAGTTCTCTTTGTCAAAGGATCTGTTGACAAGAGCACACACAATAACAAGAGCATTGAACAGCATAGAGACATAGGGTACAAAGAGATGTGACGTGTGTTTGCGAGAAGTACACAATCAGCTAGCTAGTTAGTGACATAGTCAACATCACACAGTCAATACACTGTGTTTCTGTACTAACCCTTGGTTATTGTGTACAGTGTTATGTACTATATGCATGTAATTACTAACTATCACTATGATCAACGCCTCTCTTTATCAATCAGGGTTTATAGTAGCTTTGATAGCTGGCTTAGACTACCTGTCCTAGTCTGGTGCAAATAATATGCTATTCCGAGTTCTTGTGTTACAGGCGATGTTGTTGTTTGCGCTCGCTTCCTTTGCTGGAATGTTTTCGAACATGAATGCATTTCCTGTTGTCCATGAGATTGTGTTGCAACGAACTGTAAACACTGTTTGTGATTTTATTCATCAACTGCCCACATCTCTGCTGTGAGAGGCATTGTCAGTGAGCTCTTATGCTGGCTGTGTCTCACTGACCACTAGAGGTTCAGGTGGGGCTGCCCACACCTGCAGTGGGAGGCACAGTCAGTACTCCTGTGAGCTCAGAACCGTGTTTGTTATTATTGGTTTATTGCTTGCTGGAACTTTAAAATTGTTGGTGGAACCTTATCTGAAAATTCAATGGTATTATCTGTGCCTTGTGCGATCATGTGACTAAGATGTAGTCTTTGAAAAATAATCGCTTGAGACTAAACCACCGCTTGGAATGTATCAAATAGTCTACAGTACTTCCACAACTCTCTCCCCCTCTCCCTCCCTCCCTCTCCCTCCCTCTCTCTCTTTCCCTCCCTCCCTCTCCCTCCCTCTCTCCCTCTCTCGATCCCTCCCTCTCTCCCCCTCCCTCCCTCCTCCCTCTCCCCCTCCCTCCCTCCCCCTCTCTCCCTACCCCTCCCCCTCCCTCTCTCCCTCCCTCTCCATCGATCCCTCCTCCCCCTCCCTCCCTCTCCCCTCCTAGCTAGTATGTAAACACACACCCTTCATGATTGTTTACCATCTCAAGTTACTCACCTAATGAATATGGATGAATAGTGACTATTAATTTTGTTGTTTGTTGGGTCACATTGGTTTACACGAGCAACCTGATAATCTTATTATATAATTTACACCTAATCAATGTGCTCCTCCCACTTGTAGGCACTTGAGCACAGACCACACGCTCAACACCAGGTCTCGTTCCCAGACCAGCGCTCAATCTACTCTGGTCAACTCCCTGGAGAAATTGGTGAGTTATATAATTCAGACAGTTTGGAGCCAATTAATAGCACCATCTTCCTTTATATAAATTGTTTCTGATTCTTTGTTATTATTTTAAAAGGATACTAATTTGCATATTGTTATTGTAGTCTATGGGATATAATAGGATATTTTGTTTTTTCTAGCTTGAGACAGAAAGAGAAAAGTTGGATGCGATGAAGAAACATCTCAACATTTCTCTAAATGAGGTAGGCGTTAAACACTCACTATCTCCTTCACTCACTCACTCACTCACTCACTCTCTTATCCACTTACTCACTCACTCACTCACTCACTCACTCACTCACTCACTCACTCACTCACTCACTCACTCACTCACTCACTCACTCACTCACTCATCCACTCACTCACTCTCTCTCTCTCTCTCTCTGTAGTTGGAGCTAGATTCTTCATCATATTCGAAGACGGATCAACACATGATGATGGCTACCAACTCGTCCGGCATGATTATGGCGACACCTCCTACACCATCCTCCTCCAATTCGAGCAAGTCACAGCCAGCCACGCCCCACTCAGCCACGCCCACAAACAACGCTCCAATGCTTCAAGCCGTCTACACTGACCAGAACGGCCAACCGGTCTACATAATGAACCCTCAACCAACTCTCATTCCTCTCCAGCTCCCTCCCACCATCACACCGACCACACCCCACCAAACTCAGCCCACTGCTGTTAAACTAGAGTCTCCCACTGTAGTGCCATCTGTCTACACACCTACCAACCATTCCGGACGGAATATCACTGTCGCTCAGACGTTTAATCCACCTAAACTGGACGGTTTGTTGCAACCTCTTGGTCTCAAGCTGCCTCAGATGAATGGAGGTACTCTACCAAGTGAAGCTGGTCCAATAAGACACCGGCAGAGCAGACCGGCTAACGAACGTCCTTCACCTGTCGCATTTGATGGTGAGTGAGTGAGTGAGTGAGTGAGTGAATGAGTGAGTGAGTGAGTGAGTGAGGGTGTAGGTGAGTGAGTGAGTGAATGAGTGGGTATGTAGGTGGGTGAGTGAATGAGTGAGTGAGTAAGTGAGTGAATGAGTAAATGAGTGAGTGAGTGAGTGAGTGAATGTGTAGGTGGGGAGTGAGGGAGGGTGTATTGGTGTGTATATGAACAGTGCTTTTACTGAAGATTTTTCCTCTGCATTCAGAAACTCAAGAAGCTCTTAGGAAAGCTATTCCTCGCTATGCTAAAATCGACCAAAGACCGCCATTTACCTACGCCAGTCTTATCCGACAGGTAAATACACACACACACACACGCACACACACACGAGCTGCATCAAGGAACAGCTGTCATCCTATGTTATTGTTCATTGTATGCTTGAATGCTGTTTACAAAGTCTTATATTGTTGTGGGATCATTGGTTCCCTAGCAACCAATCTGTGGTTGGCACGCACTGCAGTGCTTTGTGCCTTTGTTGACACATTAACCTCATTCTCCCTCTCCCTCCCTCCCTCCTCTTCTCTCTCTCTCTCTCTCTCTCTCTCTCTCTCTCTCTCTCTCTCTCTCTCTCTCTCCCTCCCTAACAGGCTATTCTAGAATCTCCAGAGCAATGCCTCACACTGTGTGAGATCTATGCTTGGTTTATGAAAAACTTCATCTATTTCAAAGAAAACAATCCGACCTGGAAAGTGAGTATTCTAGAACGAGAGAGAAGCAATAATTGATGTTTTTTCTCTGTAGAATGCTATTCGACACAATCTCTCTCTGCATAAGTGTTTCGTACGAGTTGAACTAAACAAGAGTCGTGGAGCTGTCTGGACTGTGGACGATACTCTTTATAAGAAGAAGCGTCACATGAGATTGTAAGCAGAGAACGCCACTAACTATAGCTCAGACATATAGATTCAATTTGTGAGAAATAGTCAAATTTTTTGGGCCTCGAAACGTGCACTGTCTTATAAATTATTTCATTATTTCAATTTTTCAGGGTTCCCAGTGAAAGTGATCACTCTCACACAGACACTAATGGCAGCAGCACCGACAATGATATGGGTACGAAAATACACACATAATAATACATACTAACAGTTTGCATAATGACAGCAGCCTTTTCACTGACTCTGTGTCATGTGAATTGTGTACTAGCAGGAGCTGTGTGTCAATTCAAACTTACTATATTTATACCACCTTCCGCAAGCATACAATTACCATCCAATTTGTAAAACGATGTGAAAAATTGGAATCAGTGTTTCTGTTTTTTCTTTCTAAAGAAGAAATATGCTGTTATGTTTGTGCTCCACAAATGCGCTATTTTTTAAACAAATTGTGATTATTTTATTCTTGTGTGTTTTTTCAGCTGTAGGTGATGAGGAGAGAAGAGTAGTTGCAAGAGAGAGTGAAGAGTCCATTGGCATGCCCATGGAGACACTCCAGACTCTGCCGGCTGAAGAAGACGAGTTTGTGTCTATACCCCAGCTGAACGGCATGGCCCCTATCCAGGGACAAGAAGAGGAAGAGGAAGGAGAAGAGGTGTATGTGGATGAGGATGAAGAAGACGAAGATGATGATGATGATGATGAAGAAGGAGAAAGAGACTATGGGAATGATAGATTAAGGTAATTAATAAAATCACGTATTGTAGAAAATTATTTTTTACTGGTAAGCTAAAATTTGCATTTTGAAGGCGTCTAAACTTTATAATGGTCATGTTAAAAATGTACGCAGTCATACAGCCTTCAAAGGACGAGAGTTAGTCTTGTAAGAAAGCCCGAGGTGGTGGGACACTCCGACGCAATTGATTAACTATAAAAATGACTGGATAATGACAATGTCATCTAAGTGGCGGTGACCATTCTGGACGCCTGTCCATGCCTGTCCATGCACAGTTAAAAGTAGCACCCATTACATCAGACATAGATATTTAATTTTATTCACCTGAGAAAAAATCCCATGCAAAATCTAGAACCAATTGGGAATTGAACCCAAGACCTTCACTTTTCTAGGCGCTTTTCTTTATTATCCAATTCTCGTATGCAGTCCTGTGTGTTAATATATAGTTCACTCCTTTGCCCTCTTTGCTGTAGTAACACAGATCAGAGTAGCCCCCGTGATCTTCAGATTAGAGCTGACGTATCTTCAGATAGTCTCAGCGGCTACTATCCTCCAATGACCGCACAAGGAGCTTACACAGTCTCCATTAATTATCCTCACGCTGAATGATGGTACGCAGATAATTAATTACCTTGTGAGAATCCCAATTTTTGAGACTCCCTTTACTTTAATGGGTGGTCAGATTATAGGGTTCCTCTGTTTGTATTTTCGTAAAAATTAATGTTAGATTTTGCATATTTTAGTTTCCGTGATGAAAATATGGCTAGGTCACCAAAAATTTGACACATCATAATTTTTAATGTATCTTTTAAAATAAATTTGACATAATTTTAATGTCTCTTTTTGAATCTGAATGTCAAATTTTGAAGGGGTCTGCTTTAAAGTTTGTACGAGTTGTTACTGTCGCGATAAAATTTAGCATTTCATTTTTTCCTCTTTTTTCTTGCAGGTGTGAATAAGAAAAGACTTAGGGACATAACATTATTTTCTTAATAGATTGATCTGTTTTGTTGAAACTGCACTGAAATAGACAATATTATATTCTTCTTTATCTTCTCGACTCATCTGTGTGTGCGTGTGTGTTTGAATCACTTTTTCGCTATATTTAATTATTTTCTCGCCGAATACTCGATTGTACAATAATAATTATATTATTGCATCTTCAACATCACTTTAATAGATACTTCATTTCTGTTGGTTGAAATACAATATTGTTGTTCTGTGAAAAAACCTTGAGTATCATCGTGAAGTTCTCTCAATTATAATGTGGTCTGATCGTACGTACTATCAACGCCCTTGGTACTATGGAGTGACGAACTGTCAAAAAATTAATAATTGTGTATAGTTACTAGGGGTAAGCACAATATTTCCGGAGTAACGGGTTGTTGTAGGAACAGAATGATTATGAGAATTGGACTCGCTCTCGCCCTATCCCATTGCCTTCGATCTTGCACTCTCAGAGTATCGCATTTTCCCAGGCACTTTGACTGTCTTAATTTATCACTTTTTTTTTTGAACCCACCCAGTACCATCATTCATTTAAAAAAATTATGAGAATTGGAAGAATTTTCATACAGTAGGAGTACAAATGTCGCTGTATTACAATGCCATATCACTTTGTTGTTGTATTGTGTCGGTTATTCTTTATGAGAATAATAATTATAGCGACATTAGCGAGAATTTTGAGCCAGATGCATGGGAAATTCTGGAGGATAATAGGCAGGGCGTGAAATCAGAATAATGTGCTCTTTAAGTTATGTTACGTAACGTGATGTGATCATTTCCAGATCTGGAGTGACGTACATAATATAATCAGAGATTATGATTTCTTTAATATCAAGTCAATCTTTGTTGCCTACATCATGACCATCTTCATTGCTGGTCAAGGAATCATCATTATTATTCATCTTGTTTGTACCTCTCTCAAAACAGGTGTTTGGAACTTTGTTCAGGTGGGAGACGCCTACAAAATGTGGAGAAAGAAGCATAATTATTTTAAAATCTATTAAAAGTATTTTTGTTGATAAATTCTTTAGAACTGGAGCCATGTTGCACAAAGAAATGAAGAATTTTTTTTACAAGAGTGTTGAAAAAGCATCACCAGAAATAAAGGACATCACACGGAATTAGGTTTATGCACCGAACACGATTTACTTGTAAAATGTAACACGATGACGGTTGCTAATGACAACCACTCCGTTATGTGAAGGTCACCTTGAAACATAGTTCTGCAGCAAATACTGTATAGTTTAAGGGGGAAATAGCTTGAGATGCACACGTCATGAACACACTACGTACACATGTACGTAACCGTACACATGTACGTAACCATACAATTTTGTTTGTCCCTTAGCAGTTCATGTACATTGACATAATAATGTTTTCGAATCAGTAGTGACGAATTTTTAAAAAGGTTTTTCCAAAAAAAAGGAATTAATATAATTAAAGAAATTAAAAAGATTTCTATCGAAATCAAAAGGATGTAGTGATGAAGAAATCTACCACTGGTTCACAATGTAAACCAACAAGGAACAAGCATAGAATGGTAACACGATTGACTTGCTAACAGACCATAGATCCCTACATCAGTGGCTGCTGTGGCCAGACTATAGCTAGTTAAGCTATTTACTGTTGACTGACACTTTGAAAAGAATTCAGCTTGTGACAAAATATTGATCTTATGTACAGTCACTGATGTAGGGATCTATGGTCTGTTAGCAAGTCAATCGTGTTACCATTCTATGCTTGTTCCTTGTTGGTTTACATTGTGAACCAGTGGTAGATTTCTTCATCACTACATCCTTTTGATTTCGATAGAAATCTTTTTAATTTCTTGTTTGTGTCCTTTTTTCTTTTTAGTGAAGTGCAGTTCAATATCATGCATGTACGGAGAAGTCTTTGTTTCCACCATTAGTTTAGTATTCCTGTTGTTGATGGCTTTTCTTAAACTTGTAGCTAAAGTTAAATATCAGGTCTGCCTAGTATCAGGTCTGCCTAGTTGCCTACGCATGCATGCGGTGCATACGAGCCCCACCCACACTTGTTTGTAGATCTACACGGCGGTTATAACTATCTGGCAAGTGCAGAATGGCGATCCTACACGAGCTTACCGTTCTTCGAAGACTCCAGACAAATGCCGGGTGTGTGTTCTCCATGATAGTGATCCAATCATCCACACGGCGCAGCGATACTTTTTAGCTGCTTGGTCACGTGCACTACCCATTGCTAATTGGTCACGTGCGTATTGCGCAATCACAATAATGGCGTCTAACACTAAGCTGACAATGGATCACGATCGAGAAATCGCGGAACTTAGATCGCCGTTACGCTAAAAACAAAGCTCAAAAGGCACATGCCAGGAGAATTTCACGACTGTTCGTGGATGTTTTGGTCTCGGCACTGCTCGCGTAAAGGCGCTAGGCGAGTGGAAGAAAGAATAAGAAGAAAACGAAGATGACGAAACTCGATTTTCACCGTTTCCAGGTTCGTCACTTTAGTAACAATTTCGAGCAATCTCCTTGCTACTGTAAGATGGGGGCAACGCCAGAGAGCAGATCTAAGTGTCTAAAGACGTCTAAAATTCAACACCAGGCGAAATATCAGCGCTTGAACGCTAATACATTGTATGTAGCCGCCATCTTGTTTTCTCGTTCATCCCTACATAGGGAGACACTACCGTGTCTCCCTAATAAAACGAACAAGTTAACCATCCACCATGGAAGTGACGTATGAACGTACGTACATGTCTAGCCTAGGTGAATTACGTGACATAGCGAAATAGATAAGAGAGCTCAGTGTCTAGCGATGAAATCTTATTGTTGGTGCTTACAGAATCGAAAGCCATGGCGAACAGGCTCGTTTCTTTTATCTTTTGTCTCGAACTGTTAGTTTGTACGTGCATGTTTGCAGATGCCCAGGACATGTGAGTCGGTATTATAAGATCAAGTCAAATTGTTACTAGACTGTGGACTGTAAATGTTGTAGTGAATTTGGACTGAACATTGTCTACACTAAGAATGGAGGAGACTCTAGTACAGGAACCTTACCCACTGTCAAGCTGAGCAGACGAGAAAGATTATCTCAAATGACAGAACGTTCTCTTTGGGACATTATCCAGAATTACACAGGTAGCTGAAAGTCAGTAACCTTAGAACTCAGCTTTATTAATTTTCCTTACAATAGGCAACTGCAGTGATTATCAAAGGATCACACTTAAAACAAGACTATCTTTTGGTCGATCTGTTGAGCATTATCAGCTCAGGATCGAGCTGTCTCCTGGTGATCTCTCACACTGCATCACTATTGACTGTGCTAATGGTAGTGTTGGAGACACTATACTACAGCAATGGAGAGATGGATCATTTTGGTGCAACACCAATGCTACTTTACTATGCCCATCAAATGATTCTAGCACATTTTTTTACTCAAAATTCTTTAATATTTTGGGAGTACCAAGTCTAAATGAAGCTTGTGATTTGAATCATAGCAATGAGACCATGTTTTCTAATACAAACACTTGTTCAGGAGACCTTGTACCTTTTGCTTGTCCTACTCACTTCATTACTACACCCACAACACAAGGTGTGCTGTAACGTAATAACAGTGAAGTTTAAAATTTAATTCTATAATAATATTATCATACAGTGACGACATCTCCTACATCAACAAACTGCCCTACTGATGACATATGGAACGAAGCCCTGAAATGTAGTGTTACTAGGACACTACCCAGCCCAGAAGATTGTCCCAACCACACGATAGGTGTAAATGGTCAGTTTATCACAACATGATAGTGAGTGATCATGTATACTTGTATTTCATCCTGGTTGTGACATGTACCTGTAACCTGAAATATTCTAATTATAAAAATCAAAGAAGCATGACGCTGGCTTCAAAGACTGAGCCAAATATCTTTCTCAGAGGGGTTTAGCTCAGGATATGTTTATATATTGGCAAAGTCCCACTACTATTAGGAACGATTAGTAGGATATAAAGCGGGTGATATTAATTTTACTGGTGGTTATAATTATTGTTTAACCCGGGAGAAACTGATATTCTCAGATTGGTCATTTATGTTCATTGTAGTGAAGGTTATTACATGAAACACACCAACCAAAAATCCTTTGATGTTATGGCTTAATATTGTGTGAGTCAGTGCCACTTGCTTATAAATAACCTTCTACACAACTTGAATTATGAATACAGATCCAGCTTTTAATACTGCGACATGGTAAATTTTTGTCACGAACTTACCTCATTCTAAAATGACACATGCGTACGAGAATTAGATTCATGTACTAATTGACACAGCGTGAATACTAGTGTACATTTACTTGCTAAACTGTTTAAGCTTGATCAACCATGCATGCTGCATTCACAGGCCTAGATGCAAAGGTCATGCCTCTAAATGTTGATAGCTACTAGTTATTTATAAATTCGGTTCTGGAATTTAATATTGCGCCGCTTCATAATAATTATTATTCTATTCTATATGGTATGATTATGTATATACCATATTGAAGTAATGTGCATGCATCCAGTTACCAGAGTATGTCACTGCGATGGAAACTGGGGTCCAGTACATTGCATTCCATCTGTGGAGCTTGCCAGAGAAATGGTAATACACAATAGCTCAGCAATAATTGTAATTACCATCATAATTATTTTACAAAATTAGATAAATGTATCTCAAGTTGAGGAAGGCCTAAAAATTCTCTTTGAGCTATCTCAAAATTCAATCACTAACACTCAACGATTGGATCTGCTGTTGAGTGCCTATTTGGAGCAAAGATTAACATCAAACATTACTGTCACTTTTGTACAGGTTATTAAACAGTACATCTTTACCATACTTGTAATTACATGACTACGTGATTATTTCTGTGATGCTTTCTCAGATAATTCTTGATATTATTGAAAATATACCCATCATGGTATGCAGATCGTACAAAATAATATTAATATGTACATTAAAATAATTTATAACCAATTTTTAGAGTGCTCCAGAACCTATGTTTCTGAGCATATTGGACATGATAGCTCTTGATCTCAAAAGAAACATCACCATTACTTCTGAAAGTGGATCCACAGGTAGAATGATGAGTATTGTAGATGCTCTCACTGACACATGTCAATGCAGTGCTGAAAGTGAAAGAAGCGTTTCCTGGCAGTGGTGGAGTACTGGGAATACAGGTTGACAATAACTACATTAGTCTGCCTGGAGAACTGTTTGAGAACTTAGAAGAATCAGGTAAGACTTAGTATAATGCAATTGAATATTGCCTATTACAAGAATATTCGATTATTTCGAAGTGTTTGTCGCATCGTTCTACTTTGTTAACATATCTCATGTTTTGCCTGGGACAAAGTAAGAACTATTAATACTTGATTAAGAAGAGTTTAATGTCGACCTTTATTTGCAACTCAGTCCAATCTCTCCAGTGATCTCATCCATTCTCAGCTGCACTGATTGTCGTACCAGCAACCTAACAGAGAATGTGACCATACTCTTTGACTTGCCTTCAAGAATGAACGATAATGAAACCGTTACAATATTTGAAATTTGTGCATTTGTTGATTTAAGGTTAGTTTTAATTTTGAGCTCATGAAATTTTGAACTAACTTAACATGCAGGTCTAATGTTAGTGCTGATTTCTGGAGTACCATTGGATGCACGACCATAAAGTTTAAAAATGGCTCAGTGATGTGTTCATGTAACCATCTCGCACACTTTGCTATTCTTCAAAGTCCTGGTGTAGAGGTATGTGCCACAACGGCGATTGCCAAGTTAAATTTACTTTCAATAGATCTCTGCAGGAGATGACAATGTTTTAACAGTGATAGGACAAGTGTTTGTGTCTATCTCACTGGTGTTCCTGTTGGCTACTATTCTGACATTTGTACTACAAAAGTTAGTCTAAAAATAATGATAGGAAAATAATTATTGCAAATTTTTGTGTATTGCACTGATTTTAGTACTAGCCTGATTTATTTTAAAATCAATATCATTTTCACTACAGTAGCTTCCTTGATTGATATAACTGTTACCTGTCAGCATATACCATAGACATAGTATCCCGTAAGGGCTACTATGTCTATGCTGACAGTAATGTTTGCTTTGATGCATTGTGACATCATAGTGATATCATAGTGACTGTCACTTTATTTTGCCTGCAGATCACTGTGGAACATGCGTAACTACATTCACTGTATGTTGTGTGCCAACTTGATTGCTGCCCAGCTCGTGTTTGTAGTGGGTGTGGAGAGAACTGAGAAAGAGGTAAAGAGTGTCCTCCTGTCCTCTCACTGATCATCCACTCTCCTGCACACAGGCTGTCTGTTCAGCCATTGCTGTGTTGCTCCACTACCTGTTCCTGGTGGTGTTCATGTGGATGCTAATGGAGGGTGTGGTCTTGTACTTAGTGTTAGTCAAAGTGTTTGTCAAACACCAAATCAAGCGTTACATTATTGCCTTTACTATATCAAGCTATGGTTAGTTAATACATGCATCATAGCAACCAGATAAATTTATTGTAAATACAGGAATCCCATTTCTATACATGTTAGTGGTGGTGCCTCTCGGATTCTTTGTCAACACAGATGATATTGGACACCATTACGGATATGCTCAAGATGGAGAACTACTAGCGTATGTATACAGCTTCATTACTAAACTCAAAGTTAACGTATACTTATGATACATGTAATACTTATAGATGTTGGTTGCGATATGACACACACTTTGTGTGGGCTTTCATTGCTCCTGTCATTCTTATCATTCTGGTTAGTGTTGTTTCAAATCAGTTCAGTACATTATTATTCCTTTAGGTAAATATAGGGTTTCTGATCATGGCAGTTGTTGTATTGTACCGTTTAGCAAAAGAGAAAATGAGGCTAAGTTAAACTTCAGCACTGCTAGGTACGAAGTGATAATAATTATTATTTTAAAATTGAGTGATGTCATCAACTCTATAGGTACTGGATAAAGGTGGTCATTACATTGGTAGTTGTGATGGGTATAGCATGGATTGGTAATTTGCTCTACTTTGATGTCAACCTAATCTTTGTTGCCTACATCATGACCATCTTCATTGCTGGTCAAGGAATCATCATATTCATCTTGTTTGTACCTCTCTCAAAGCAGGTGATCATGTGCTTATTTGAACTTATTTTAATAAATTATTACTTTTAAAGGTGAGAGATGCCTATAAGAAGTGGTGGAGGAAGCATGGTATTATTTTGAAATCTATTACAACTCCAGTAACTTTGAATGAGTCACTTCAAACCAAACGAGTTAGTGATAGAGCTGCTGTTACCATAATGGTTGTTATCATTGCCCGGTGTAGATGCCATTGAACAAGAGCTCCAGGGAAGATAGAAATTCGTTAGAACTGGAGCCAAGTTAGTTATAATAAATTATTTATATACATATATAACGTGTATGTTTTAGCTCGAGAATTTGAGAAATTTGAAGAAAATATTTTCTGCAAGGATAAAAATAGCACCTAAGGTGCAGATGCCTCGGTGGAATGACACAATATCAACAAACACAACTATCCACCATTCCACAAACACAGTAACTGCAGATGCATGTATACAGGATTTCTGCACAGCAATCACAATGCAGTGCTTTAGTTATGCAATCAGAAGCCAATCAGTAGTAACCACAATTCAACTGGGCGTGTCTACAGTGTTTAGCATAGCACACGCATACCACGAGCGAGATAGCTTCCATAGCTTGCTTACACAATATCTCTGGACCTGCGCTGCTATCTTGTAGTGAAATTCTAACCTATAAGCTTCTAGGTAGTCAACTGTGGATAGCTTTGCCTTTCAAGATCGCCAGGAACAGCTCGATCGCGAGCCGGTGAGCAAATTGCCCCATAACTCACGAACAAAGCTTTGTATAAAGTTTTCACACGTTCTAGAGCGAGATAATACCGTGTACTACTTGCATTGCTAGTTTCAGAGCTTAACTTTCAGCGTGCGCTACAAAACTGAACCAGCCGTGAGCAATTCACGCGGTAACTTACGCACTAAGCTTTAAAATCAAACTTCTGAAAATTCAAATCCGAGCAAGTATCGATTTCTACTCGTGTTGCTTGTTTCAGCACTTATTTTTCAGTGAGCGACGAGAAATCGTTGCGACAGACAGACTGACTGACTGACACCACGATTACTGCGAGGATTACTGTATGCCTCGTGGCTCCGCCCACACCGAGGCATAATAAAGAAGTGGAGAATGCTCTGATTGTGGCAGCTACTGAAACAAATACTGAGACACTTGATTAAGGAGGAAATAGCTCGAAATTCACTCACATCATGAACACAATAAATAGCATTTACACATGTACGTAAACGTACAATTTGTATTTTGTCTCTCACCGCACCAGAATGTACAATGGGTATGGCTAAGTTCACCCATCCTGGTGCCGGAAGTCACGTGGCAAAGGCGTGGTTTGATTTGCGCTCCGCCCCTAAATAGCCTCGCAGAGGGCCCAGACAGCTAGAGACACTGACACATCAGTGCAGTGACTCCAGTGAGCTGATGAGGGACGTGAAGATGCTCAGCTGGTCTACACAGACAGCAGCAATCATTATCAGGTAATCAAGGGTGGGGATTTGACTTGAGGCTTAGTGGTACTGCATAGTTCAGTGTTACAATCTACATTGCTATCGTAGTGTGTGTTGGGATAGTATAGGAGTTCGATGTGGCTTTGCATGCTTTGTTGAGTAGTAAACAACTCATCTAGTTATTGTTCACAGTGACAGGATAATGTAGATTCTTAGTTGTTAGTGGCTTATACACTTCACATCGTAGATTTTTGTGATCTGCGACAAAAGTTTACACTGGTATATTGAAATAAGTGGCTGCAGCAAATAGCTCAACATGAGTGCCCATGTATTAGGCATTCCTATATGTACGTCTCAGGTGTTCTTCTTTCTTCTCTTTTATAGAAAGAAGAATGCTTTTCTTCTCTGTTGTAGAAGATAAGAGGGTTTGTAGAGCTACTCTTCTCCCGAGGCAGCTAACGGATTAAAAGACGTTCTGAGCAGCAAATCTATACCCAGAACCACCACCATCAGCTCAGACACCTATACAGCAGAGCTTGGTTTTGGTACTGTAGCGGGTGGTATGAAGAGAGGCTAGTCACCAAGTGTACCATAAAGGTTAGCACTGTAGTACATGTAGTATCTTAGTAAGCAGGGTATTATAAAACCGGCAGCATAAAAGTATTATGACAGACCAGCTGACAGAATGCTAGCATGAATGAACAGATTTCACGAAACCCTCGGCGTGTTGCACATTGTACAGTTAGCTCCTTAGTTATTGTTTGCAGAAGGAGCTTTGCAGCTATTACAGCGGTTTTATTACTCCTTGCAACAGCCACAAAAGCGCAAAGCGTGATCCGTGCCTTATTTGGAAGGTTTATTACATTGCGTGATTCAGATTGACCACGGTTTACGCTCTACGCTTCACGCTCTACGCGTGCAAGATGTAATAAAACCGCTGTAAAAGCCAACCTGCTTGCTATTGAAACTGCACTGCTAACCAGAAGACAGCAAAGTGCTGACCACAACCAAGACAAGGTGTGTCAAGTGGGCGTGACCGTGAACACTGAGTAGGTAGCCGTTGCTCTTGCCTTTGATAGGCTTTTTCTTGAGATGTCTACGCACCCCCAGAGCTGTCCTGCAGTTTAGATGGAATCTACAAGTACCTAGGTAGTCAACTATGGGCGCTTTTGTCGTCAGAGAGGTCAAAGACGGCCGTCAAGGTGAGCCAGCCATAACTCGAGAACGAAAGCACTTTAGCAAAATCCACGAGTCACATTGCAAGCCATTGTCATGCTAAGCCTGTTCATACCTTTACCGAGTTTCAGAAGTGAGCGATGGTCTCTGCAGCTCATTGGACAGACAGAATGAATGACAAACCAAGTACCGTAACCCTCGCGCTTGCGCCGAGGGTTAATAAATAGGCAGATGAGAACAGAGGTGACATGATCACATGATACAATACAAGTTACTTGTAATAAAAATAATGTCTGTCTGCCAACAAAAGGTCACAACAGTACACACTATAGCACCCTCAACACAAGGTAGCCTACGGTACAGGTATACGCTTCAGAACTACTCATGTAGCTGCAGCAATGCTGCTAGTAGTGATGTTTGATAACTATGATGTCTTTTCACAGAGCAACTGTCAGTGTCCCTGACGAGGGCATTGTAAAGAGGAGTCCTGCTGTATAGTGGATAGAAAAATCACTCATTCTGTATGTTTTGTAAGATTCTCATGAACAGTGTGTGTGACTGGTGTCTTTCCCCCTCACAGATCTGTCGCCTGTTTGTATTGTCCTATCTTATTGTACTGTTTATGATTGTTTTAAACTGTCCAATTGTACTTGGCTAATCACAGCATAGATAGAATAATATTAGCATAATTATATTCAAGAACAAAATTAATCTTCAGTGAGTTCAGTCATAGTGAGTTCAGTTCAGTCAAATCAACATTGCTACTCAATGATCAGAGGTAACTTGTGTCCAGACAAGGGCTTACACTTGGTTTCAGACCGTGGCTCGTGTACAAAAGAAGGAGAGGTTTGCTCTGGGGTAGGCAAATAAATTATACGCTAACTGTAGTAAAGTTCAAAGTTTCGCGCGCGTTGCCCGCCAGATCGGATGCAGACACTCCCCCTTTAGTCACGTGAATATTTTACTTCCGGCATCAGGATGGGTGAACTTAGCCATACCCAATGTACAATCATGTAGTACATGTACATTGACATAATCTACACTGATAACGAAATTGTTTCCGAATCCGAGGTGACGTATGAAGTGACGTAAGTACGTATAAGTGATTACGTGACGTAGCGAAGTAGATAAGAGAGCTTGTCTAGCGATGAATTCTTATTGTTGGCGTTACAGGATCGAAAGCCATGGCGAACAGACTCGTTTCTTACATATTTTGTCTCGAACTGTTGGTTTGTACTTGCACGTTTGCAGATGCCCAAAACACGTGAGTATTGTCAAAGTGTTACCATGCAGACTGTGCATGGACTGTAAATGTTGTAGTGAATTTGGACTGAACATCGTCTACACTAAGTATGGAGGAGACTCTAGTACAGGAACCTTACCCACTGTCATGCTGAGCAGACGAGAAAGATTTTTTCAAATGACACTACATTCTTTTTGGGTACTTATCCAGAATTACACAGGTAGCTGTAATTATAAGTAACCTTAGAACTCAGCTTTTTTAACTTTCCTTAACAATAGGCAACTGCAGTGATTATCAAAGGATTACACTTAGGAAAACACTAACTTTTCAATCTGTTGAACATTATCAGCTCAGGATTCAGCTGTCTCCTGGTGATCCCTCACACTGCATCACTATTGACTGTGCTGATGGTAGTGTTGGAGACACTATACTACAGCAATGGAGAGATGGATCATTTTGGTGCAACACCACTGCTACTATACTATGCCCATCAAATGGTTCTGACACATTTTTTTACTCAAAATTCTTCAATATTTTGGGAGTACCAAGTCTAAATGAAGCTTGTGATTTGTCACCGAGCGGAGAGAGCATAATTGCTAATACAAACAAATGTTCAGAAAACACTGTATCTTTTGCTTGTCCTACTCACCAAATCCCTACACCCACACCACAAGGTGGGAAGTTTGTGTACTTACTGTCACGTAATAAAAGTGAAGTTTATTAAATTCTATATAATACAGTGACCACATCTCCTACATCAACAAACTGCCCTACTGATGACATATGGAATGAAGCCCCGACATGTAGTGTTGGTAGGACACTATCCAGCCCACAAGATTGCTCCAACCACACGATAGGTGCAAACGGTCAGTTTATCACAACATGATCGTGGGTGATCATGTATACTTGTACTTGTAACCTGAAATATTCTAATTATAAACATCATGACGCTGGCTTCAATGTCTTAGCTGATTGTCCTTCTTGGCAAAGTCCCACTATTATTAGGAAAAATTAGTAGGTTATAAAGCTGGTGATATTTTACCAGATGTTAGTTGTAGTGAAGGGGATTACACGAAGTACACCAACCAAAAGTCCGTTGATGTTATGGCTTACCGTAATTAGAATTAATAAGCTTCTACACAAGCAGAATACAGATCCAGCTTTTATTACTGTAATGCACAGCTCGAGTACTAGTGGTACATTCACTTGCTAAGCTTGATCAACCATGCATGCTGCATTCACATGCCTAGATGCAAAGGTCATGCCTCTAACTGTTGATAGCTACAAGTTATTTATAAAATTCAGTTCAGGCTCTTAGTATTGGCTTCAGTAATCTATTCTGTATTGTATGATTATGCGTCGTTGGCAAGATCATACCATTTTGACGTAACATGCAGGTACCAGAGTATGTCATTGTGATGGAAACTGGGGACCAGTGCATTGCATTCCATCTGTGGAGCTTGCCATAGAACTGGTGATTCACAATAGCTCAGTATTGTAAATATACTATCATGATCATTTACAAAATTAGATAAATATATCTCAAGTTGAGGAAGGTCTAAGAATTCTCTTTGAGCTATCTCAAAATTCAATCACTAACACTCAACGATTGGATCTGCTGTTGAGTGCCTATTTGGAGCAAAGATCAACATCAAACATTACTGTCACTTTTGTACAGGTTATTAAACAGCATCAATTACATCTTCATCATTCTTGTACAATTACGTGGTGATTATTTATTATTATGTTTCATTCACAGATAATTCTTGAAATTATTGAAAAAATACCCATCATGGTATGCAGCATGTAATAATACATGTACCTAACTTTATAACCAATTTTTTAGAGTGCTCCAGAGCCTATGTTTCTGAGAATATTGGATATGATAGCTCTTGATCTCAAAAGAAACATCACCATTACTTCTGAAAGTGGATCCATAGGTAGAATGATGAGTATTGTAGCTAATTCTCATTGACACATAATTATTATATCAATGCAGTGTTGAAAGTGCAGGAAGTGTTACCTGGCAGTGGTCGACTACTGGGGATACAGATTGACAGCAACTACATTAGTCTGCCTGGAGAGCTGTTTAAGAACTTGAATGAATCAGGTATGTGTAATACAAATGAGATTTGCCTACTAAAAGAAATTTCAATTATTAATTTTTGCAGTGTTTGTCGCATCATTCTACTTTGTTGACATATCTCATGTTTTGCCTGGGACAGAGTAAGAACTACTAATAATTATAATATAGAAGACTTTAATGTCGAGCTTTATTTGCAACTCCATACAGTCCGATATCTCCAGTGATCTCATCCATTCTCAGCTGCACTGATTGTCGTACCAGCAACCTAACAGAGAATGTGACCATACTCTTTGACTTGCCTCCAAGAATGAACAACAATGAAACCATGCCGATATGTGCATTTGTTGATTTAAGGTTAGTATTAATTTTGAGCCCGATATTTTGAATTAAGTAAACATGCAGGTCTAATGTTAGTGCTGATTTCTGGAGTACCATCGGATGCACGACCCTAATGTTTGATAACGGCTCAGTAATGTGTTCATGTAATCATCTCACACACTTTGCTATTCTTCAAAGTCCTGGTGTAGAGGTATGTGCCACAATGGCGATAGCCAAGTTAAATTTGTTTCCAATAGATTCCTCCAGTACATCAGATAGCATTGACAGTGATAGGACAAGTGTTTGTGTCTATCTCACTGGTGTTCCTGTTGGCTACTATTCTGACATTTGTACTACAAAAGTTAGTCAAAAAGTTGATGATAAGAAAATTGTGCAAATTTTTGTGTATTATAATAGTGCTAATTTTAGTACCAGCCTGTATTTTAAAAATCAATCTCATTCTCACTAGAGTAGCTTCTAATGTAAACCTGACTGTTACCTGTTGCTATGATGCATAATGACAGCATAGTGACTGCCGCTTTTGTTTTGCCTGCAGATCACTATGGAACATGCGTAACTACATTCATTGTATGTTGTGTGCCAACTTGATTGCTGCCCAGCTCGTGTTTGTAGTGGGTGTGGAGAGAACTGAGAATCAGGTAAAGTAGTGTCCTCCTGTCCTCTCACTGATCATTCTGCACCCTCCTGCATGCACACAGGTTGTCTGTTCAGCCATTGCTGTGTTGCTCCATTACCTGTTCCTGGTGGTGTTCATGTGGATGCTAATGGAGGGTGTGGTCTTATATTTAGTGTTAGTCAAAGTGTTTGTCAAACACCAAATCAAGCGTAACATTATTGGCTTTACTATATCAAGCTATGGTTAGTAAATGTATGCACCATAGCAACCAGATAAATCTATTGTATATGCAGGAATACCATTTCTATACATGTTAGTGGTGGTGCCTCTCGGATTCCTTGTCAACACCGATGATATTGGATTCCATTATGGACAATACAATGCTGAAAATGGAGAACTACTAGCGTATGTATACAGCTTCATTACTAAACTCAAAATTAACGTATACTTATGATTATAGATGTTGGTTGCGATATGACACATATTTTGTTTGGGCTTTCATTGCTCCTGTCATTGTCATCATTCTGGTTAGTGTTGATGATTTTCAAATCAATTCAGTCATTCTGTTTTAGGTCAATATAGGATTTCTGATCATGGCAGTTGTTGTATTGTACCGTTTAGCAAAAGAGAAAAATGAGGCAAAGTTGAACTCCAGCACAGCTAGGTATAATGATATTTTAAATTGAGTGATGTCATCAACATTATAGGTATTGGATAAAGATGGTCATTACATTGGTAGTTGTGATGGGTATAGCATGGATTGGTAATGTGCTCTTCTTTGATGTCAACCTAATCTTTGTTGCCTACATCATGACCATCTTCATTGCTGGTCAAGGAATCATCATATTCATCTTGTTTGTACCTCTCTCAAAGTAGGTGATCATGTGCTTACTTGAAATTTTTCTAAAAATAATATTACTTTAAAGGTGAGAGATGCCTACAAGAAGTGCTGGAGGAAGAATAGTATGAAATCTATTACAACTCCAGTAACTTTGAGTCAGTCACTTCAGACCAAACAAGTCAGTGATTGTAGTAATAGAGCTGATGCCGTTACCACCTTAAATTATTGTTGCTATCATTGCCGGATGCAGGTGCAGGCGGCATTTCCTAAAAATAAGAACTCCAGGGAAGATAAAAATTCTTTAGAACTGGAGCCAAGTTAGTTTCTTATTATAATATTTATATACATTTAACTTGTATGTTTGTAGCTGGAGGTCTCGACAAATTTGAAGATAATCTTTTCTGCAAGGATAATAACAATTAATAAGGAGGAAATAGCTCGAAATTCACTCACATCATGAACACATTAAATAACATTTACACATGTACGTAAAAGTAAATTTTTAAATTAATTAGTCTCTCACTAGAATGTACAATACATGTACATTGTCTTTGATTTTAGATGACGAAATTGTCTCCGAATCCGAAGTGACGTATAATATGAAGTGACGTATAGTACGTACATGTATAGGTAATTGCGTGACGTAGCGATATAGATAAGAGAGCTTGGCTAGCGATGAAATCTTATTGTTGGCGCTTGCAGGATCATGGCGAACAGGCTCGTTTCTTTTATCTTTTGTCTCGAACTGTTGGTTTGTACGTGCACGTTTGCAGATGCCCAGAGCACGTGAGTATTATAAGATCAAATCAAATTGTTACTAGACTGTGGACTGTAAATGTTGTAGTGAATTTGGACTGAACATTGTCTACACTAAGAATGGAGGAGACTCTAGTACAGGAACCTTACCCACTGTCAAGCTGAGCATACGAGAAAGATTTTCTCAAATGACACAACGTACTCCTTGGGAACTTATCCAGAATTACACAGGTAGCTTGTAAGTAAGTAACGTTAGAACCCAGCTTTATTAATTTTCCTTACAATAGGCAACTGCAGTGATTATCAAAGGATTACACTTAAAACAAGACTATCTTTTGGTCGACCTGTTGAGCATTATCAGCTCAGGATTGAGCTGTCTCCTGGTGATCCCTCACACTGTATCACTATTGACTGTGCTAATGGTAGTGTTGGAGACACTATACTACAACAATGGAGAGATGGATCATTTTGGTGCAACACCAATGCTACTATACTATGCCCATTAAACGATTCTAGCACAATTTTTTACTCAAAATTCTTCAATATTTCTGGAGAACCAAGTCCAAATGAAGCTTGTGATATTAATTACAGCGACGAGAGCATGATTTCTGATACAAGCATTTGTTCAGGAAACCTTGTCCCTACACCCACAATACAAGGTTGTGTACTTACTGTCACGTAATAAAAGTGAAGTTTAAAATTCTATACAGTGACGACTTCTTCTACATCAACAAACTGCCCTACCGATGACATATGGATTGAAGCCCCAAAATGTAGTGTTACTAGAACAATACTCAGCTCACAAGATTGCCCCAACCACACGATCATAGGTGTAAATGGTCAGTTTATCACAACATGATGCACTTGGCTGATATAGTTATTGCTGACATGCAACACTGACCACAAAATGAGATCAAGTCTACCGAATATAATAGTAAAGACCATATGTATGGTACATAGGCATGTTTGTAGCCTTAGAAGTCCTGTAAGTACATGGAAGTGATGAGTTCATTGTTGTTTACATACAACTTGTGTACACATGCATGTATTGTACTATTAGCGTAACTACCATTTTTATAGTAATTATTTTTGTCAATGTACAGCAACTCGTGTTTGTCTCTGTGATGGTACTTGGGGTCCAGTACACTGCACACCGTCTCTAGAACTCGTGAAAGAACTGGTACGAACAAATACAATTACTAACAGTTTGTCATGCAGTATTAGAACAACATTAACTTTGTTTCAAAGCATGCATGGTAGTAACAAACCTTATGTTATTTAGCTGAATATCTCTGATCCTGAGCAATCTCTTGCTACTGTTCTGGACATACCACCTCATTCTATTAGCAATGATGAGCGACTGGAGATTTTGCAAACTGCTTACACGAACCAACGATTGAGAGAAATTACGGAATCTTTTGTCAAGGTATGCGCACTATATTATTTCATAGAATGCAAAAGTAGTTAAACTGATTTAATTTCCTCATTGAAGGCAGACTTAATAAGCATTATAGAAGTAGACAGTAATAATTACTTCCTTATTTCATTTTCCAGGCAGCTCTTGATCTGATAGAAGCAATACCACTTGGGGTAAACAGGAAGACAGCCAATTCTTTACTAGTCCTGTTCTTGTTGTTTCTTTAGAGTGAGCCCAATGCTACATTTTTGTCAGTCTTGGATAGCATGGCTCTTGATCTGAAAAAGAATGTGACAGTCATCTCAACCAGAAGGACCATAGGTGAGTGAAGCTGTGAATTGATATAGTTAGTGTGATATGTGCTGTATCACAGAGCTGAAAGTGAGGGAAGTATCTCCTGGTAATGGTCGTGTACTGGGAATACAGGCTGACAGCAACTACATTAGTCTGCCTGGGGAACTGTTTGAGAACTTAAACAAACCAGGTATGTTGCATTTTTATGTGATGGAAATGTTCATGCATCTTCTTAATTCCTCAGAATATGTAGCTTCATTTCATTTTGACAACATATCTCATTTGCTCCCTGGAAGAGAGTAAGATCAAAGATTACATTATTGATGTTTCAATATGAACATGTTTTCTTTCACTCAGTCCAATCTCTCCAGTTATCTCATCCATTCTCAGCTGCACTGATTGTCGTACCGGCAACCTATCAGAGAATGTGACCATACTCTTTGACTTGCCTCAAAGAATGATGAGCAGCAACAGAACTTGCGTGTTTGCTGATTTGAGGTAATTCAGACGTGTGATTTTGTTTTGCTTCAGTTGATTTAACACTATTTTTAAATCTAATTTACTGAAGTATTGAAGCCATTTGACATCCTGTTACAAATTCTATTGTACTATTTATAGGCAGGGTGTTGGTTCTAGTTTCTGGAATGATAGTGGATGCATAAGTATTGACCTTGAGAATGGCTCAGTATTGTGTTCATGTAACCATCTCACACATTTTGCTATTCTTCTAAGTCCTGGTGTTGAGGTATGAAATAATATGAAAAATAGTAAACAATTAAGGATGTGTTGCTATAGATTCCTACAGCACATCAGATAGCATTAACAGTGATAGGACAAGTGTTTGTGTCTATCTCACTGGTGTTCCTGTTGGCTACTATTCTGACATTTGTACTACAAAAGTTAGCGTCACTTGATTAATGTTCTCACCTACTTAATTGACACTGACAGATCTTTGTGGAACATGCGTAACTACATTCACTGTATGTTGTGTGCCAACTTGATTGCTGCCCAGCTCGTGTTTGTAGTGGGTGTGGAGAGAACTGAGAATGAGGTAAAGAGTGCCCTCCTGTCCTCTCACTGATCATTCACTCTTCTTGAACACAGGCTGTCTGTTCAGCCATTGCTGTGTTGCTCCACTACCTGTTTCTGGTGGTGTTCATGTGGATGCTAATGGAGGGTGTGGTCTTGTACGTCAAACTTGTCAAAGTATTCATAACTCATCACAAGCGCTACATCGCTTTCTTCACCATCTTAAGCTATGGTTAGTCTGTACACAACCATATCTACGACATAACAGTAATTATGTTGACCTGATCAATTACTGTAATACACTAATACATTATCATTTTACTTTATAAGCATTTTGTTTACTATAGTATAAGCAATAGTTCATGTTTCTATTCAATTTTAGGTGTTCCATTGCTGTATATGATACCAGTGGTTCCAATAGGCTTGCTAGTCAATACTGATGACTATGGGCATCACTATAACTACTTCAATGTAACCAGTGGAGACCGAATAGCGTAAGTTAGAATTATCACAACATATTTCCAGACATTCAAAGCTGTATTTCTATAGGTGCTGGTTACGATATGACACGCACTTTGTTTGGGCTTTCATTGCTCCTGTGATTGTTATAATAGTGGTAAGTTTTCCTGTTTTTTTGTGTGTATAACAATCATGATCGCATTGTCTTGGTCCATTCCCTAGGTCAATGTTGGGTTTCTAATCATGGCGCTTGTTATAATGTATCGACATTTGAAGAAACAAGATAGAAAATCTGACATTGACAAAGCTAAGTAAGTCTATTATGCAGACATCATATTGAAATATATGTATTTTTGAAATTTTCATGTTGGTTTTCATCACTCGAATTGCCTATTGTTACATCAAGAGTTCATAGTTATGAACTCTTGATTTTGGCTTTCTAAGATGATTATTATAATTTTTAATACTGAAATTTACACACTCAGTACATTTCTTTCTATTGTGAGTCGCTCTGTCACCACTTCACTGAGTTTTGTTTTTGCAGACACTGGGTAAAAGTTACAATATCATTGGTGATTGTGATGGGTATAGCATGGATTGGTAATCTACTCTTCTTCAACATCAACTTAATCTTTGTTGCCTACGTCATGACCATCTTCATTGCTTGTCAAGGAATCATCATATTCATCTTGTTTGTACCACTATCAAAACAGGTTTGTGCATGAAAAAGGTAAAATGTAAAAGACTGTTTTCACTCTTTACCTATATGTAGGTCAGAGATGCTTATACTAAATGGTGGAAAAGACGACAACAACAGTCCTCTTTTCTCAGCAAGATGTTTCCAGCTACCAAAGGAACAACCTTACCTCATTCAGTGAGAGAAAATCATATGTTACTTCTGTGACTGCTTTTGAATGCATGACTATAGGTTGAATCAAAGCAACATCCAAAAGAGAATAGAAACCTATACGAGAGTGTGGCGATGGAAAAAAGTGAGTGTAAAGTAATGTTTTATTTTTAAATAAGAGATGTTTCCAACCCAATGATAGAAATTAATGTGCATACTCTCAAATTAACTGAAGATGAAGATTCTGTGAAGGATGACTTTGAAAACGTTGCCAGCAGTTGTACTTTGTCGCCTATGCACAGTGAAAGATCGTCCTCAAACTCACCCACAGACAGTGTAGCTATGCAGATCGATGAAGAACATTCTTAAAATCTTTGTGAAGCTGAAGTATTTCGACAAGTGCTTCATTTCAAGCACGCTTAAAAAAATGTATTATAATTTTTTTCTGTATGACAATCACTTTTTTACTTTATAGAACAGAATTATATTTCTGTTGAAAGTCAAAAAAGTGAGAGAATCATCATTAAAATTATTTTTTATGAATGTATATATAAAACAACAAAAATATATTATCTTCTAAGCTTTTTTGATTTTATCTAAAAATAAGATAGAACAAGTAAGTATTACGTGATGGAACCTGTTTACCTGAACAATAAAGAAGCCAGATTATCAGCACAAACCAAACACACCCATGCATTCCTATAATGCTTGGGGGAATTTGCTTGTCTGTGACTTAGTTTCTTGTGCTATGTTGTGTCCAAACCACTGTGTCACATTCGTTCTTAACACATACAGAGCTGTTTGAATCAGCTACATAATTACGTAACATTTTTCATAAAATTCTCACAGATCACGTGTGATTGTAGTCAGATAAATTGCTCGACAGCTGCAGCTTCTTGGTTTTCCACCATTTTGTATAGACAACTCAAATAAATTAAACTTTTGTCGGAAAGTTATCTAATTAAGCATACTAGGCCTGTTTTGAGAGAAGTACAAACAAAATCATTATTATCATGATTCCTTGACCAGCAATGAAACAATGATAAAATTGGTGGAACATCGAGACAGTTGTAGACACCACTATATGTTGAGTACAGTAGTGTCAGTGAATGATCTAGAGCCAGCAAAATAATAGTGCTAGATTGTTCAGTATTTTGATGCAGTATTGAAAAGGTAGGATTTTGCTGCTATCTTTACAAATGAGGCGATTGTCACTGCTTGTTTTCAGTAGAATTATTTTAAGCAAGTAAAGAATATGCACTTATGTACTAGCTGTTTCCTTTTTTAGATAACGGTCATTAATAATAAAATCATAATGATAATAATTATTATTATTGATTAACTGGTACAGTTACACAATGTAATTTTTGAGAAAAATTAGGAATCCAAAATTTTGTCATTTGATATTTCCTTTAAGGTTTTTTCGCTGGAGGTGAGAAAGTTCAAGTAAAGATACTGTACTATGGTTTATGACGGTTTACCTCATGAATTAGGCGTAAAACACGCCTGTCTGTCAGCACAATCATACCCAAGCATTCTTGTATTGCTTGTGAGAATTTACCTGTGATAAAGATGATACTACAGCATAAAACAGGGTTTAATCTAGCTGAATGCTCAAATTTAACTACGGTGGAACCTCTCTAAGGCGGACACCATTGGGGCCAATAAAACTTGTCCATTATAGAGAGGGTGTCCTCTGGTCAGGTTTTTTTTATACATTTTGTGGGTTATATTTGGGATTCAGTAAGTGTCCATATAGACCAATAATTGCTCAGATTGGTGAGGAACACTCACAGATGTTTGATGAGCGAGTTTTGAATCAGTTTTTATTGGATAAATCAAGGATGGCTCCCGTTGCTTCCCAGGTTTCCACCATTTTGTATAGGCCTCTCTGACCTATAGAACCAGAGTATTGAATCAAACAATGTCACTACAAATAACCTGCTTAGAGAAAGGTACAAAAATAAAGAATATGATGATTCCTTGACCAGCAATGAAGATGGTCATGATGTAGGCAATGAAGATTAGGTTGACATCAAAGAAGAGCACATTACCAATCCATGCTATACCCATCACAACTACCAATGTAATGACCACTCTTATCCAGTGTCTGGAAGAACATTTGAATCACCATAATAATTTTTATTATAATAATAATAAAATTATTGTATTTACTTGACTGAATCAACTTTTGAAATTTTTTTCTGTTTCTTCAAATGTTTGTTCATTGTTGCAAGCGCCATGATCAAGAAACCGATATTGATCTACAAAGATTCAATAGTTTAATGCATTATGGATACTAACCCAAACAGACCAGAATGATAACCATCACTGGAGATATGAAAGCCCAGATAAAGTGTGTATCATATCGTAACCAGCATCTATGTGCAAACACAACAGTCAATTCATGGTTATAAAATTATTTTAATTAATCAGTGATTATAATAATTATTGTTGAAATGTTCACTTACGCCAGCAACTGTCCACTGGTGGTATTGTATTGTCCATAATGATTACCAATATCATCAGTGTTTACCAGGAAGCCGAGAGGAACAACAAGAGCCATGTATACTAATGGAATACCTATTAGTTCATGAAATATAATTAAAGCAATACCATGCAATTATTGAACTGACCATAACTAGCTACAGTGAAAGCAGCTATGTAGCGCTTGTGGTGTTTGATGAACACTTTAATCAGTGCTACATACAAGACCACACCCTCCATTAGCATCCACATGAAAACCACCAGGAACAGGTAGTGGAGCAACACAGCAATGGCTGAACAGACAGCCTGTATGCAGAAGAGAGAATGACCATGCAATGAAAGAACAGGACAACACTCTTTACCTTATTCTCAGTTCTCTCCACACCCACTACAAACACGAGCTGGGCAGCAATCAAGTTGGCACACAACATACAGTGAATGTAGTTACGCATGTTCCATAGTGATCTGTTAGTAAATATTATTTATCAATAAAATAATACCAAAATAGGTGCTGATTCTCTAACCTTTTAAGTGCAAAGGCTAGAATTGTGGCTAATAAGAACACCAGCGAGATAGACACAAATACTATTCCTGTAATTCGCAATACCTTCTGATGTACTGGAGGAATCTATGACAATGTATATGCATTATTAAGGTTCGGTTATTATACAAAATCTTACCTCTACACCAGGACTTAGAAGAATGGCAAAGTGTGTGAGATGGTTACATGAACACATTACTGAGCCATTCTCATATTCCACTGTTACACATCCACTGGTATTCCAGAAGTTCTCTTCTGAACCAATTCCATTCCTGCATGAGCAATAATAGAATAACATTAATGTATCCAGTTTTGGTCCTATATACCTCAAGTTAACAAAGCCACATTCAACTGCGTCTTTGTTCATTCTTGGAGGCAAGTCAAAGAGTATGGTCACATTCTCTGTTAGGTTGCTTGTACGACAATCAGTGCAGCTGAGAATGGATGAAATAACTGGAGAGATTGGACTGGAATTGAATGAAAATTTTTTCAAATTGAACCATTAATGGAGCATTGGTTGATCTTACTCTCTTCCCGGGATTAAATGAGATATGTTGTCAAAATGAAATGAAGCAACGAATACTGAAGAAATAAGATTATTGTCACTTACAACATTCACTACTGTAACAGTAGCTACCTGATCCGTTCAAGTTGTCAAACAGTACTCCAGGCAGGCTAATGTAGGAGCTTTTGACTTGAATTCCTTGTATGAAAGTGTTTTGACTTGGGAAAACTTCCTGACTTTTCATTACTGTAAAAGTAAGACGTTACGTGTGATGCCATATCACCTGTACATGCACACACCTATGGATCCAGTTGAAGAAGAGATGGTTATATTTTGTTCAAGACAAAGAGCTATCATGTCCAGAATATTCAAAAATTTAGCACCAGGAACACTCTTAATAAAAATAACAGCAAAGCTGATTAATTCATAGTATTACAAAAAGTATGTACCTGAAGTGGGATCATTTCAACGACTTGGATGGAAGCCTGTGTAAAGTTGAAAAAATTTGATAACATTCATTGTCATTGTCAAAGTGCATCAAAAATTGCAATGGAACCCCTCTAATGCGGACACCATTGGGACCCATAAGTAGAGTCGGATGTCCTAATTTCAGGGACTCTATTCATCCACATGCAGAGTCATTAATGTATAAGTAAAAGCTACCTGCACAAATGATGCTGTAACTCCAATTGTTGATTGCTTGTCAAATGCTTTGTTTAATACTTCCAGTCTCTGAGTGTTGTTGATGCTGTTTGGTGGAAGCATAAGTAGCAGTTGAAGACCTTTCTCTACACTTCCTTCTGCAATCTGACGTAAAGGAAACCTTATATGAAGTCTTTTCACAGTTATTAGCACATACCAATTCCTTTACTTGTTCAATGGATGCTTGACATGGTTCAGGTCCCCATGTTCCATTGCAAAGACAAGTGCGAATTGCTGTTTTAAACATAACAAACCAATCCAAACATGTAAAATTACCTTACCGTAAGCACCTGTCATTTGGCTGTTCAGACAATAGTAAGAGGCTGGCACTTTGGTAGTATTACAAGCTAATGTTTGATTCCAAATGCCCAGTGCAGGACAGAATAATGGAGTAGGGCTAACATCACCACTGGAAGAGGCATTCGAGTTTGAACAAAAAGATTCAAGAATGGCCTTGCATGCTTTATTGTTCATAATTGCATTAGGGAAAGAGTCATGTCCTAAGCACATGTTTTCTGGTGGATCCCCATTTCTTAATACTTGTATCATATTCTTAGTTTCAAAAACGACGTGTTCTGAGATAAAATTTCTTGGTTGATCATCTGCACAAAAATCTTGCTGTCCCTTCCAAATATATTTCCATTTATCAAGTATGCTTTGTGTATAAGGCCCGCCAGATGCACTATCAATTGTGACACAGTAACAAGAATCAGCTGGAGTCAACTGAATTCTAAACTGGGATATTTCCCCATTTTTGCTTGGTAGTGAAATAATTCGCCTGAAATCACAACCTTGGACTGAGTTTGAAAATAAAAATAGATTTTTAAACCAAAATTATTGCTATTTTCACCTGCACTGCTTCTTATCAGCACAGGAGTCCAGTCACTGAAGCTATTATTCTCATCCATTCTATATCTTGTACTGAATACTTCAGTAGGAAAAGATCCTGAGCAACTCGTATTAGTGTGTTTAAGACTGATCTTAAACCTACACGATGAACATAAAAATCGATTTTCTATGCGATTTAAAAGCTCGGTCACTCACCGTACTTGTGTAGTCATACAAACAGTCAGCAACTCTGCAAAGAAAACGCCAAGAAGGAACGTTCTAGTCTTCATGGCAGGCAATACTTCCCGACTTCAGGCTAGTCCAGTACTGAGACTTGCGATGCAGACCCGAACAGGCAAAGCACCTACGTGTCATTTAGCGGTATTTACTTGAAGTAGTACGTCTACATAGCCTAGTCCTCAGGCCCGTCTACCGTTCTTTTTTAACTTGGCGCCTTTTCTAGATAACGCTCACTTATGAATTGGCTAGTTTGGCGAAACATTCAAAATTAATAAGACCAAAATTAGTACTACGCTGTCAAGTATCATAAGTGTTTGTAGAACGTTCCTTCGTTATCACAGTCATTAATCACTGTGCTTTCATAGGATTTGCCTTCATGAGAATTTTACTTCAACAACTTCAGGTTTGTTTCCAACCCAATGATAGAAAATAAAGTACAAGTATTTCTGTTGAAAGTCAAAGTCACAATTATTGACTGAGAGTCATACTATACTGTCTATGTAATTACGGACTGATCCGTGCTAGTTCCTGGAGTCCGTGTACAGTGGAATTATTTAAAGCAATATGCAATTACATACTAGTCATTTCCTTTTCTAGACAATGGTCATCTAACAACGGTTATGATTTTCGGGTCGTGGAGAACCGTAAACTAGCTGCTTATCTGGGAGAGTGCCGAAGTCAAGGTATTGACTTTTTTCCTATGGTGGCCGAGTCTTTGTGTGGCTGGAGCGATGATGCAATTTCTATTATTCAAAGAGTTGGTCACATGCTGGGTCAGAGACTTGGTGTCTCTCTGCACATCACTATTCAACAACTTTTTCAAAATCTTTCGGTGACTCTCTGGCGGGGAAATGCTACTCTTCAGCTGCTTAGGAGACGTCATCCAGGTCCCCTTGCTCTTGACTTTCATTTCTAACTCTTTCATTTTTGTCTGTGTCTTTGTTGGCGTTTTTTGATAATTTAAAAAAATGTTTTATGTTTTATCTTTATTCAGTATTGTTTGTTCCTGTACACGTATTTTTTGTTCTTTCTTCCTTTACATCTTAGTGTTATTACTTGTATATCATAGTAATAATCATGAACTTCCCTACTACCTGCTAAAATCATGCATAATGATAATAATAATTATTATTGATTAACTGGTTACACAATGCAATTTTGAGGAAAATTCAGAATCCTTCATTTGATATTTCCTTTAAGGTTAGGTGTTCTATATAATTATGACGGTTTACTTCATGAATCAGATGTAAAACATGCCTGTCTATCAGCATAAACATACCCAAGCATTCTTGTAGTGCTTTTGAGAATTCACCTGTGATAAAATATGATACTACAGGATAACGCAGGGTTGATCTAGCAGAATGCTCAAATTCAACTACAGTGGAACTTCTCTAAGGTGGACACCATTGGGGCCAACAAAACTATAGAGAGGGTGTCCTCTGTTCAGGGGTTTATTATACATTATGTGGGTTATATTTGGGATTCAGTAAGTGTCAATTATAGAGGGATGAGGGGTGTCCTCTAAAAGGGGTTCCACTGTATATGCATGCTTTTAAATCTTATTAATTTCATCACTCCTTGCTTATCTATGTGCTTGTTAACCAAGCACTGGTCCGATTGGTGAGGAACACCTCTTCTAAGTACTCACAGATGTTTGATGTGCGAGTTTTGAATCAGTTTTTATCGGATAAATCAAGGATGGCTCCCGTTGCTTCCCAGGTTTCCACCATTTTGTATAGGCCTCTCTGACCTATAGAACCAGAGTATCGGAATCAAACAATGTCACTACAAATAACCTGCTTAGAGAGAGGCACAAACATGAAGAATATGACGATTCCTTGACCAGCAATGAAGATGGTCATGATGTAGGCAACAAAGATTAGGTTGACATCAAAGAAGAGCACATTACCAATCCATGCTATACCACCAATGTAATGACCACCTTTATCCAGTGTCTGGAGGAACATTTGAATCACCATAATAATTTTTATTATAATTATTAATAATTATTATTGTATTTACTTGACTGAATCAACTTTCGACATTTTTTTCTGTTTCTTCAAATGCATGTTCATTGTTGCAAGTGCCATGAATAAGAAACCGATATTGATCTACAAAGATTCGATAGTTTAATGCATTATGGTAATAACCCAAACAGACCAGAATGATAAGCATCACTGGAGATATGAAAGCCCAGATAAAGTGTGTATCATATCGTAGCCAGCATCTATGTGCAAACACAACAGTCAATTCATGGTGATGAATTTTTATTAATCAGTGATTATAACATTGTTGAAATGTTCACTTACGCCAGCAACTGTCCACTGGTGGTATTGTATTGCCCATAATGATTACCAATATCATCAGTGTTATACAGGAAGCCGAGAGGAACAACAAGAGCCATGTATACTAATGGAATACCTAGTTTATAAAATTAAAGCAATACCATGCAATGATTGAACTAACCATAACTAGATACAGTGAAAGCAGCTATGTAGCGCTTGTGGTGTTTGATGAACACTTTAATCAGTGCTACATACAAGACCACACCCTCCATTAGCATCCACATGAACACCACCAGGAACAGGTAGTGGAGCAACACAGCAATGGCTGAACAGACAGCCTATGTGAAGGAGAGAGAATGATCAGTGAGAGGACAGGAGGACACTCTTTACCTTATTCTCAGTTCTCTCCACACCCACTACAAACACGAGTTGGGCAGCAATCAAGTTGGCACACAACATACAGTGAATGTAGTTACGCATGTTCCATAGTGACCTGTTTGTAAATTTATCTATAAAATAATAACAAAATATGTGCTGATTCTCTAACTTTTTAAGCGCAAAGGCTAGAATTGTGGCTAATAAAAACACCAGCGAGATAGACACAAATACTATTCCTGTAATTCTCAATACCTTCTGATGTGCTGGAGGAATCTATGACAATGTATATGCAGGTCTTGCTATTATACATAAAATCTTACCTCTACACCAGGACTTAGAAGAATGGCAAAGTGTGTGAGATGGTTACATGAACACATCACTGAGCCATTCTCATATTCCACTGTTACACATCCACTGGTATTCCAGAAGTTCTCTTCTGAACCAATTCCACTCCTGCATGAGCAATAATAAAATAACAATAACGTATCCAGTTTTTGGTCATAATTTTTTTATACCTCAAGTTAGCAAAAGCACATTCAACTGCGTCTTCGTTCATTCTTGAAGGCAAGTCAAAGAGTATGGTCACATTCTCTGTTAGGTTGCTGGTACGACAATCAGTGCAGCTGAGAATGGATGAGATAACTGGAGAGATTGGACTGAAATTGAATGAAAATTTGTTGCATTAATGGACCATTGGTTGATCTTACTCTCTTCCCGGGATTAAATGAGATATGTTGTCAAAATGAAGTGAAACAATGAATACTGAAGAAACAAGAAACAGATTATTGCCACAACATTCACAATTGTAACAGTAGCTACGTACCTGATCCGTTCAAGTTTTCAAACAGTACTCCAGGCAGGCTAATGTAGCTGCTCTTGACCTGAATTCCTTGTATGACAGTATTTTGACTTGGGAAAACTTCCTGACTTTTCATTACTGTAACAGTAAGATGTTACGTGTGATGCCATATCACCTGTACATGTATACACACCTATAGATCCAGTTGAAGAAGTGATGGTTATATTTTGTTCAAGACAAAGAGCTATCATGTCCAGAATATTCAAAAATTTAGCACCAGGAACACTCTTAATAAAAATAACAGCAAAGCTGATTAATTCGTAGTATTACAAAAAGTATGTACCTGAAGTGGGATCATTTCAACGACTTGGATGGAAGCCTGTGTAAAGTTGAAAAAATTTGATAACATTCATTGTCATTATCGAAGTGCATCAAAAATTGCAGTGGAACCCCTCTAATGCGGACACCATTGGGACCCATAAGTAGAGTCGGATGTCCTAACTCTATTTATCTACACAGTCATTAATGTATTAGTAAAAGCTACCTGCACAAATGATGCTGTAACTCCAATTGTTGATTGCTTGTCAAATGCTTTGTTTAATACTTCCAGTCTCTGAGTGTTGTTGATGCTGTTTGGTGGAAGCATAAGTAGCAGTTGAAGACCTTTCTCTACACTTCCTTCTGCAATCTGACGTAAGGGAAACCTAGCATGATGTTATTTCACAGTCATTAACACATACCAATTCTTCTACTTGTTCAATAGATGCTTGACATGGTTCAGGTCCCCATGTTCCATTGGAAAGACAAGTGCGAATTGCTGTTTTGAACATAACAACACCAATCCAAACATGGAAAAATTACCTTACCGTATCCACCTGTCATTTGGCTGTTCAAACAATAGTAAGGGGCTGGTACTTTGGTAGTATTAAAAGCTAGTGTTTGATTCCAAATGCCCAGGGCAGGACAGAATAATGGAGTAGGGCTAGAAGAGGCATTCGAGTTTGAACAAAAAGATTGAAGAATGGACTCGCACGCTTCATTGTTAATAATTGCATTTGGGAAAGAGTTTTTGCCTAAGCACATGCTTTCTGGTGGATCCCCATTTCTTAATACTTGTATCATATTCTTAGTTTGAAAATCGACATATTCTGAGATAAAATTTCTTGGTTGATCATCTGCACAAAAATCTTGCTGTCCCTTCCAAATATCTTTCCATTTATCAAGTATGCTTTGTGCATAAGGCCCGCCGGATGCACTATCAATTGTGACACAGTAACAAGTATCAGCTGGAGTCAACTGAATTCTAAACTGGGATAGATCCCCATTGCCGTTTGGTAGTGAAATAACTCGCCTGAAATCACAACCTTGGACTGAGTTTAAAATAAAATAGATTTTAAAATCACAATTGCTATTTTCACCATCACTGTTTCTTATCAGCACAGGAGTCCAGTCACTGAAGCTATTATTCCCATCCATTCTATATCTTGTACTGAACACGTCAGTAGGAAAAGATCCTGAGCAACTCGTATTAGTGTGTTTAAGACTGATCTTAAACCTACACCAGGAGTATAAAAATCAATTTTCAACTTGCTTGATGCACTGATGAAAACTCAGTCACTCACCGTACTGGTGCAGTCATGCCAGCGGTCAGCAACACTGCAAAGCAAATGCCAAGAAGGAACGTTCTAGTCTTCATGGCAGGCAGGACTTCGTGACTTCTAGTCCAGTAGGCTTGCGATGCTGATCCTAAACTTGAAGCACTGATATCAAACAGGCGAAGCTCCTACGTGTCATTTAGCGGTATATGCTACTAATGAGTCGTTATTTTTAGTAGAGTTCTTCAGAAGATTATACACGTGGAATTTACTTGAAGTAGTACGTCTACCTTGCCTCGTCCCAGGCCCATGATACGTCTACCATTTTTTAACTTGGCGCCTTTTCTATATAACGCTCACTATGAATTGGTTCAAATTTAGGCGAAAAATTCAAACTTAATAAGCAAAGCAAGACCAAAATTAGTACTACGCTGACAAGTATCATAAGTGTTTGTAGAAAATTCCTTCGTTATCACATTTGAGTACTGTGTTTTCGTAGGATTTGCCTTCACGAGAATTTTACTTCAACAACTTCAGTTTGGCTATTTTCTGATGCTGAAAAATGGAGGGTTTGTTTCAAGCAAATCAAAAAATTGAGGCTTAGAGTCTACCTGATGAATCAAATGTACCCAGGGCTATTCCACTATCATAGATATTCCCGTTCTTGGAATGTTTGTTGGAAGAAACTGCCTGAAATACCAGCATGTTAAAATATTTACTGTCACTGCCTACTCACAGATACTGGTAATGCTGAAGATTTCGTTGAGAAAATCTTGCTGAGGAACTGTGATTGCTGTTTCTTGGTCCTCCACAATTTTAAATAGGCATCTCTCACCTGTATACAAGCATAATTTATTATAGCAAGCATGAAAACTGACATAATAGACTCAAAATTATTATCTTATTATTATTTTGTACAAGTCATCAGTTTTATGACATAATGAATGTTCAAACCTGCTTTGAGAGAGGTACAAACAAGATGAATATGATGATTCCTTGACCAGCAATGAAGATGGTCATGATGTAGGCAATGAAGATTAGGTTGACATCAAAGAAGAGCACATTACCAATCCATGCTATACCCATCACAACTACCAATGTAATGACCACCTTTATCCAGTGTCTGTGAGAACATGTATACAATAATCATGAGATTTTTCTTCAATATACTACCATCTAGCTACTCTGCTTTGAGGGCACGTTCTCTTACTTGGCGGAATCTACTTCAGATTTCTTTTTTTGTTTCTTCAAGTGCCGGTACATTATGACAAGAGCCATGATTAGAAACCCAACATTGACCTGAACATAAACAAGAGAGAAAAATTAAAAAATTAAAAATTATAGTTATTATACAGACCAAAATTACAAGTATCACTGGAGATATGAATGCCCAAATAAAATTTGTATCATAACGTAGCCAGCACCTAATATAACAGAACGAACAGTCAACTGAGCTCATTATGGAATGAAAAATTAACTTACGCCACTGGCTGCTCACTAGTAGCATTATACTGTACATAATGATTACCAATATCATCAGTGTTGACCAGGAAGCCAAGAGGAACAACAAGAGCCATGTATACTAATGGAATACCTATTAGTTCATGAAAATAAAATTAAAGAAACACCATGCAATTATTGAGCTGACCATAACTAGCTACAGTGAAAGCAGCTATGTAGCGCTTGTGGTGTTTGATGAACACTTTGACTAGTGCTACATACAAGACCACACCCTCCATTAGCATCCACATGAACACCACCAGGAACAGGTAGTGGAGCACCACAGCAATGGCTGAACAGACAGCCTGTGTGCAGGAGAGTGGATGATCAGTGAGAGGACAAGATGACACTCTTTACCTCATTCTCAGTTCTCTCCACACCCACTACAAACACGAGCTGGGCAGCAATCAAGTTGGCACACAACATACAGTGAATGTAGTTACGCATGTTCCACAGAGATCTGCACATTATAAATGAGTGTTTTAGTGAATAGTACATTATTAGTTATTACTTTTGTAGCACAAATATCAGAATAGTAGCCAACAGGAACACCAGTGAGATAGACACAAACACTTGTCCTATCACTGTCAAAAGATTCTGATGTACTGTAGGAATCTATTAAATGACAATCATTTATATTCTTCGAGTAACAATTATTATTTTATACCTCTGTACCAGGACTTAGAAGAATGGCAAAGTGTGTGAGATGGTTACATGAACACATTACTGAGCCATTCTCATATTTCACTGTCATGCATCCACTGGTATTCCAGAAATCATTGGAGTTGACTCCACGCCTATAAACAAGTAAAGATTTAAAAGGATTCTAATACAAATCATCATGATACTTAATTTTAAGGTATTATATTATGCTGTCAACAGAATACATAAGTGCATGTACCTCAAGTCAGCAAACACACATTCCATTTGATCATAATCGTCCATTTTAGGCAAGTCAAAGAGTATGGTCACATTCTCTGTTAGGTTGCTGGTACGACAATCAGTGCAGCTGAGAATGGATGAGATAACTGGAGAGATTGGACTGGAATTGAAGGAAAGCATGATCAATTTGAAAATAATGGTAACATGAATGTTTTGGCTCACTCTCTTCCCGGGAGTATACGAGAAATGTTATCGAAGTAGAAAGATGCAACAAATACTAGATGTGAGATACAGCTGCCATTACTTATTTGAATCATCAAAAAATAATACCTGATTCTTCCAGCAAAGTTTCGAAAATTTCTCCAGGTAGATTTATAAAGCTGTTATCAACTCGTATTCCTTGTATCCGACCATGATCAGGAGCCATGCGCACTTCTTGTACTTTCAACACTGCAGTTACGTGTATGTAGATATGAAACTATATACAGCGATGTTGTATGAGAAATACCGCACCAATTGATCCATCTTTTGTGGTAAGGGTTACATTACGTTTTAGACCAAGAGCTATCATGTCTAAAATATTCAGCAAACTAGCAACAGGGGCACTCTATGTAAAAAAATAACAAAAAATTAAATATTTAAAATATGGAGTACTAACCTCAGGTGGGATTGTTTCAATAATATCAATGGATATCTGAGTGATAAAACCAAATGTACTGGTCTGTGACCAAAAGATTATTATTTATTCTACCTGAGCAAATGACGTGTTTACTCCAATTTTAGATTGTACTACATATGCTCTCTTTAGTGCTTCCAGTCTCTGAGCATTGTTGATGCTGTTTGGTGGTAGTTCAAGTAACAGTTGAAGACCTTGTTCAGCTTGTCCCTCGGAAATCTGAGACAGACAGACAAACGGCTAATTTAGAGGGCCTACAAATCTTTGTCTACAAAATTAATTATAGGGTTAACATACCAATTTTTCTACATCTCCAACAGTTATTTGGCATGGATCTGGTCCCCATGTCCCATTGCAAAAACAATTACGAATTGCTGTTCATAATGGAAAAACAAGGTACAAATACATGCAGGTGTGATCTCTCACCGTCTTGGTTGTTTGAACACCTTTGAAAGGCTGGTACTCTGATACTATCACATGCTGATGTTTTATTCCAAATGCCTTCTGTGGGGCAGAATAACAGTGTGGGAGTAGGTCTGCTGGAAAGTTCGGTTTTTGTAGATGATGAAGTAGAAGAGATAGCTGGAGCAGCAGTGTCAGTGTGCAATAGGCTCACAGACTCTAGCTGTAGAATGATACTGTTATAGTCTTGCATGGTCAAAGAAGGAGTAATATTGATTGTTGAAGAAGTGACAGCTGTGATTGCAGTCAGTGGATTTGTAGATAGCTCTACAATGCTGGGGTTGACGTAGTCAGTTGAGAAAGGTGAAGGGCTGATAGCTATAATTCTAGTTGAACCAATTGCTGCAGCAGTAGTTTGTACCTTATCAACTATGGAAGTGGAAGGGAAAGCGACTGCTGTCGGCATGATAGTTAAAGACGCTTTGAGTGTATCACTAGAAGTGGAGGCTGTTTCAGTAGACACAATGCTGTTGCTGAAGAACTGTGTAGTCACTTGGTTGGTTGGATTTGAAATGGAGCAATTAAAGGATCGAATGATATTTGCACATGTTGCATCCACGGATGAATGAGAAGAATATGAACAGCTTTTTTCAGGAGGAACTTGGTATACCATTACTGATCCAGAATGATGACTGAAGGTTTTTGAATAAAAATTCATTGATTGATTACTGCTTGCACATAATTGTGACTTCCCGCTCCAAATCAGCATCCAACTATTAAGCGCATCGCTATAATTGTCACTTACTAGTCTAACGCAATGACATGGTTCAGCGGAACCGAACTGTATCCGGAATTGAGATCGATCAGTGTGACCCATTTCTTCAGGTAGCACAATATCTGTATGATGGTCACAGTCTTGATCTGCATTGGAAAATTACGTTCAGCTATCATGTGTGATTAAAATTTTGTGTTTACCTGTAATGATCTGCACAGGAACCCAGGAGCTGAAAATTCCATTACCGTTGAAGCGATACCTTGTGCTAAACACAACGGTAGGAGCAGCCTCCTCGGCGGTACATGATCCAGCGCGGCCGAGATTAAGACTGTAACTATATCTAAGGAAAAAATAATACGTTTTAGACTTATCAAAAGCAATCACTAATGCTTACACATTGCTGGCTACGGAAACAGTCACCAATTCGAAGCAAAACCAAACCAAAGCCAACCCTTCAACTGCCATGGTTAACTGAAGATTATGATGTAAGTCACGCTGCGTTGGTAATTTTAACAAGTATGCCAGCCGGAAGACTTATAGCGAGCGCTTTGCATGTGCTCTGTGCTCCGAATAAAGGCGGTTATAATTTTGGGCGGTAAATTCAAACTACACAGATGCTAACATTAAAAATCTAGGTCAAATTTGATGCACTCGGGTCTCAAATTATGTAGCTTTGGCCACGTGGCCTCTGAGCATGTATTTAAGTTGGCGCCTTTACTTGTCAACGTTTACTATAATTATTTTGGCGGACAATTCAAATTGAGTTGAGAAAAGATTAATAATAATTAAATTTTATTACGTTGTAAAGTATTATTTTCAGTGTTACTATTATACAATTAATTTTCATGAAAGTGTAGTCTATTCTGTGCTTTCATGGTCTGATTTGCCTCCAAGAGAATTGTTCTTTAAGGTGTCTTGCAATTCAATGTTATCTGATGTCAGAAAATGAAAGAATATATGCTCAATTAATTCAGAATAGGACAAACAGGTGAGGCAGCTTACCTGAATCAAACGTACCCAAGACTATTCTACTATCGTAGATGTTTCCATGTTTTGAATGATTGTTGGAAGAAATTGCCTGTGCACAAAAAATAATATTATCGCCATGTTTAATGTTTTTGCTATCAGCGTCTACTCACAGATACTGGTAACTTTGAAGTTTTAGTCGAGAAAATTCTGCTGAGAAATGTTGACTGCTGTTTCTTGATTCTCCACCATTTTGAATAGGCCTCTCTTACCTGAATACAACACACACTCATAGCAACATAGAAACAAGAGCTTAAAGTAATCATCAAAATTAATATGCATTAAAGGACATTGTAGATTCACCATGATTTTGAATTACAAACCTGCTTTGAGAGAGGTACAAACAAGATGAATATGATGATTCCTTGACCGGCAATGAAGATGGTCATGATGTAGGCAACAAAGAGTAGGTTGATATCAAAGAAGAGCACATTACCAATCCATGCTATACCCATCACAACTACCAATGTAATGACCACCTTTATCCAGTGCCTGTGAGAAAATGTATACAATGGTTACATGTGTTTGGACATATCAAGTGCTTAGGGCAACAGGGCAAATCTGTTCTCTTACTTGGCTGAATCTACTTCAGACTTTTTATCTTGTTTCTTCAAGTGTCGATACATTATGACAAGTGCCATGATTAGAAACCCAACATTGACCTGAACACAAACAATTAAAATTAATTATGACAAGAAATTATTAAACTGACCAAAATTATAAGTATCACTGGAGATATGAATGCCCAAATAAAATGCGTATCATATCGTAGCCAGCACCTAATATAACAGAATGAACAAGTCAACTTAGCTCATGATGGATTAAAAATTAACTTACGCCACTGGCTGTCCATTAGTAGTATTATACTGTGCATAATGATTACCAATATCATCAGTGTTGACCAAGAAGCCGAGAGGAACAACAAGAGCCATGTATACTAATGGAATACCTATTAGTTTATGAAAATAAAATTAAAGCAATACCATGCAATTATTGAACTGACCATAACTAGCTACAGTGAAAGCAGCTATGTAGCGTTTGTGGTGTTTGATGAACACTTTGACTAGTGCTACATACAAGACCACACCCTCCATTAGCATCCACATGAACACCACCAGGAACAGGTAGTGGAGCAACACAGCAATGGCTGAACAGACAGCCTGTGTGCAGGAGAGTGGATGATCAGTGAGAGGACAGGAGGACACTCTACCTCATTCTCAGTTCTCTCCACACCCACTACAAACACGAGCTGGGCAGCAATCAAGTTGGCACACAACATACAGTGAATGTAGTTACGCATGTTCCACAGAGACCTTGAAAAGGCAATGAATTACTAGCAAATGTCATTTTCAACTAACTTTTGTAACACAAACGCAAGAATAGTAGCTAACAGGAACACAAGTGAGATAGACACAAACACTTGTCCTGTCACTGTCAATGCAGTCTGATGTGCTGGAGGAATCTACAGCAGTTCATACTTCATTGTATCTGTTGACTAATTCTACTGATATTCCATACCTCTACACCAGGACTTAGAAGAATAGCAAAGTGTGTGAGATGGTTACATGAACACATTACTGAGCCATTCTCATATTCCACCGTCATGCATCCACTGGTATTCCAGAAATCACCAGGATTATCTCCATGCCTATAAACAAGAGAACAATATTATGATCACAGCAAGTTTTGAGATTGTTATGTGTACGTGATCAAATTATGAAGTTATACTGCTTCTGCTGTACATAAGCAATACAATGAAGCAAACAGAATACATTAAAGTGAAATGCATGACTTCCTCTGTTAGTGCATGCTTAAAACAATAATACATATTAAATCAGAGTTCTCATATAGTATGGTACCGCATACCTCAAGTCTGCAAACACACATTCCATTTTTAAATTATCATTATCGTTCATTCTTGGAGGCAAGTCAAAGAGTACGGTCACATTCTCTGTTAGGTTGCTGGTACGGCATTCAGTGCAGCTGAGAATGGATGAGACAACTGGAGAGATTGGACTGAGTTGAAGAAAAACAGGATCAATTTGAAAATAGTGGTAACACTTTTTGGCTCACTCTCTTCCCGGGAGTATATGAGATATGTTATTGAAGTAGAAAGATGCAACAAATGCTACATGGAAGTACAAACAAACATGTCTGGTACATGCTTGTATTAGTCTTACTATACACATGTACCTGGTTCTTTTAAATGTTTGAACAGCTCTCCAGGTAGGCTGATGAGGTTGTTATCAACTTGTATTCCTTGTACCCGAGCACTACCAGGAAATACCTCTTGTACTTTCAATACTGCAGTTAAAATGTATTTATAACATCTTTTTATAGTATTAATATTCACTTATTGATCCGTCTTCTGAAGAGATGGTAACGTTGCGTTTTAGACCAAGAGCTATCATGTCTAAGATATTCAGCAAACTAGCATCGGGAGTACTCTATAAATGCAAGATCACTGTTATTGCATGTTGATCAACTAGCTATAATACCTGAAATGGAATTTTGTTGATAATCTGAATAGATGTCTACATAGTTTTAAAACAAGAAAAATAAACTGGCTGTGATTCAAATTTGGTTGATATTCATACCTGTACAAATGAAACGGTCACTTCGATCTCTGCTTGTGCCTGAAATGCACTCCTCAACACTTCCAGTCTCTGTGTGTTGTTGATGCTGTTTGGTGGTAGATCGAGTAACAGTTGAAGAGCTTGTTCAGCTTGTCCCTCGGAAATCTGATACAGTTACAGTTCAGTTAGATTTGCATAGAGGCTCTATTGTTAACATACCAATTCCATTATTTGACTAACAGACACTTCGCATGGATCAGGTCCCCATGTACCATTGCAGTGACAAATACGAACAGCTGCACAATCATGTACAATATGATAAACGAAATAGTGACGTCAGCACTTACCATAGCCATTAGTAATTTGGTTGTCTGAACAGCGGGGAGAGGCTGGTACTCTAGTACTATTGCAAGATAATGTCTTATTCCAAATGCCTTCTACAGGGCAGAATGTGGTGGGAGTAGGGCTGACATTTGAGGAAGAAACTTGAGGATTGATGAGCGAAGAAACAGTACTGATTCCTGCTGATGGGTTTGTGGGTTGCAGCTCCTCAGTTCCAAGACTGAAAATTTCATTTGAAATTATCGAAGGAATGATAGTTTCTTTGGTTTCTTCATCTGCAGCTGTAGTTTCAACCATTGTCAAAGAAGGAGAAGGAATGATAGTTTCTTCATCAGAAGTTGTAGCTTCAACCATTGTCGAGATAGATTCTTCATCAGCAGCAGTAGTTTCAACCATTGTCGAGATAGTTTCTTCATCAGCAGCAGTAGCTTCAACCATTGTCGAGATAGATTCTTCATCAGCAGCAGTAGCTTCAACCATTGTCGAGATAGATTCTTCATCAGCACCTGTAGTTTCAACCATTGTCGAGATAGTTTCTTCATCAGCAGCTGTAGCTTCAACCATTGTCGTGATAGATTCTTCATCAGCAGCAGTAGCTTCAACCATTGTCGAGATAGTTTCTTCATCAGCAGCTGTAGTTTCAACCATTGTCGAGATAGTTTCTTCATCAGCAGCTGTAGCTTCAACCATTGTCGTGATAGATTCTTCATCAGCAGCAGTAGCTTCAACCATTGTCGAGATAGTTTCTTCATCAGCTGCTGTAATTTCAACCATTGTCGAAGAAGGAGTGATAGTTTCTTCATCAGCAGCTGTAGTTTCAACCATTGTTGAGATAGTTTCTTCATCAGCAGCTGTAGTTTCAACCATTGTAGTTTGCGCCTGATCTATGGAAGTGGTTGCAGGTGATACAGCAGCTAATGTCATAGTGATTCTGGGAAGCTCTTCAGTTGATGTGTTGAAAATATCGAATACCGTAGTGGGTGTAGAAGGACTGTTTAAAGTTGGGCAAACTGACTGAAGGATATCTGTGCATGTTCTATCCATGTTTGAATCTGGAGAGTATGAGCAGTTGTTGTCAGAAGGGGAATCAGTATCATGATTAAATGCGCCATTATGTAAAGTAAAGGTTAGAGAGAAAAAAGTCAGTGTTTGAGTATAACTTGCACAAAATTGTGACCGCATTCCTCTCCAAAATTTATTCCATGTGGTATCATTATTTGTAACACAATGACACGGTTCTGCAAAACTTAGCTGAATTCTGAATTGAGATCGATCACTTTGACCATTTCCTTCTGGTATTGCATTATTTGTAACAAAGCTGCAGTTTCCGTCTGTGCACAATAATAATCACATAACATGTATGTATGCATGTATATTCACCTGTTATAATCTGCACAGGAGTCCAAAAGCCAAACGAATTCTGTCCATTGGACATATACCTTGTGCTAAATACGACGGTAGGAGGGCCCACCATGCCAGTACATGGTCCATTCTTCGACATGATGAGTCTGAATCGGCTGAACCTAAAAGATACAATTTGAAATCTAATGTGCACACTGCATGACTTGATTGATCAACTCACGATACAGCGTCAACAGTCAACAGTGCCTCGAAACAAAGCGCAACAATGAAGGCAAATACTTGAACTGCCATGTCTTGTCTCGAATTGTGCCGTTCACAGCATGTAGCTCGAGTCCACTCAGGTATTTTAATGAGTTCGAAGACCACTAACTACTGTACCCAGCCACTGCACGTGACCTGCACATACCAAGTTTAAGAGTTCGCGCAAAACTCATTCACGCAGAAACTACACATAAATCCCATAATGATGAGAATTATAATGCATTGACTATTTTTACGGTACCATAAAAATAGTCACTACGAATCAGCTACGAATTATAAATAGAGCGAAGTTTTTCTGAGTCGGCATAAAGAGTTCCTCAAATTTAGAATTTGTAGGTTGCTGACTCAATTGATAAAGAAGAAACTTATACAAATTGAGTGTACCAGCATTAGAATTGTGATGATAATTTGAATACATAGTACATGTACATGTATATGTGGATTGAGAAATGATAACTTTAATATGATTCAAAAGGAGTCACTCCAAACTTGACTGCACGTGAAATTCACTTCTCAGCAATTACAATCTCTCTGTGTTGTTGATGCTGTTTGATGGTAGTTCAAGTAAAAGTTGAAGAGCGGCTTCTTCTGTTCTTTCCTCTGACATGCATGGTTCACTGAGGTCCACATGTCCCATTGCAATAGTATCTATGTAATAAATTATTAGCAGTAGTGGTGTCAGTGAAATTTGTATCCTACATAATAGCTACTTCAAAACTAACCATTCGTTTTAAGAATCCTTGTACTTTGGTACATATGCAAGCAATTGTCTGCCTCTATAAATGAATACCATCTTCAGCCGGGGCAGAATATCTCTAGAGTGTGAGTTGAAGGTAATGAATTGAAGTACTACTTATCATAATTTGCATTCTAGAAGTTTCAGTAAAAGTAGAAGTTGATGTAAGATCTGTTGAATAAAGGTCAAAAGCTTCTTCTATTGTGCAAGTGGAACTATTTGAAGGCCGGCTCAATGTAGGATTTTCTGCTGTCGTGGGAGAAATGCTGAAAGTTGAAGGTTAGCCGAAGTCTTCAGTTGACAATAAAGGGAGAGCAAGAGTGGAAGATACATGTATAACTTTCGAGGGAGCGCTTCCAAAGATTGGGCTGATGGTAAAAATTCTCAGTAGAAATTCTCTGTTAGTTGTTGAAGAAATGACAAAAGCTTCTTCTGTTGTGGAACTAGTGGAGGGGTGACCCATTGTAGGTGAAAACTTTTCTGTTATTGTGGGGAAATGCTGAGAGCTGAATTCGAAGTTGTCAGTTGTCAATGAAGGAAGAGCAGGAGTGGAAGATATATTAACTGTTGAGGGGATGGTTCTGAAGAGTCAGTTACTGATGGTGAGGTAAAGGAGACAAGTGACGTCGTAGCAACACAAGCAGAGTACGAGGCAGGAAAAGTGATACCATCTTGACAATCACTTCCAATAGTACTTGAATAATCTTATTTATTTGGTTCTATGGAATGGGGATCTTTCAATTTAAATTGCTTAGATTCAAAACTTTTGATTTAGTAGCATTTGGTCTTGATTATTCCAAAGGTCTTCCCCTCCTCAAGTATGCTTTCTCTAAAAGGCCCAGTAACTCTACTGATTTGTAACACAGTGACAAGAATCAGCACAACTGAGCTGAACTCTGAATTTGATCATCACCATTTCAAACATATCAGGAATAAATATTATTGTGAAAGTAAATCTATGCACATTGAATCAACATCTATAATTTTAGTCACCAGTGTAAACCCGTCAGCAACTGTCCCGATGTGGTGTAATTGAGACTGAGATTAAATCTAAAATGGAAATTGTTGAACGGTTTCTCGCTGTAAAGATTCTACTGACTCTCGATACGTCGCCTCGCGGCTCCGAGCCTTGGCCCATGGCGAATTCGTAATCAGTCTTAAAAGACAACGCCATTGCGAAGTAGATGGCAACGAGTGGCTTCGTTCCGATCTAAGAATGTCGTTTTAGCCCCACCCATTGGCAATTAGGCATATTCATAGTTGGCGCTTTTTTCTAAATAATGCTCACTTAAAATTGGCGGTTAACCATTAGCGGCAAATTTAAATTGAAAGAAGATTATCTTACAAAGTAGAACATTGTCTCAAGTGTTTATTGCATATTGAGTATATTCTTTTTTGAATCAACATTGCTGCTGTCAAAAGAATCTTTCTTCAAAGTGACTAGGTTGTTTTCTAAGGGTGAGAATTGTGAACCTGGTAATAGCTTGTGTCTGGTACCTTACTTGATGAATCAAATGTACCAAGAGATATTCTATTGACATAAATATTTCCATTATTCTTAGAGTTTTTGTTGGAAGAAATTGCCTTTAGGTATATGGAGATCACATAATAATAAAATCATATAGTGTAGCCTGCATGGTTGCTGTACTCACAGATAATGGTAATGTTGAACTTTTAGATGGAAACATCTTGCTGAGAAATGATGACTGCTGTATCTTGTTTTTCCACCATTTTGAATAAGCATCTTTGACCTGTAAAATTCGGTTTAAATGTTTTTTTTTTATGTGAAAAAAGTGACGATTTAGACACAAACCTGCTTTGAGAGAGGTACAAACAAGATGAATATGATGATTCCTTGACAAGCAATGAAGATGGTCATGATGTAGGCAACGAAGATTAGGTTGACATCAAAGAAGAGCACATTACCAATCCATGCTATACCCATCACAACTACCAATAAAATGACCACCCGTATCCAGTGTCTAGAGAAAATGAATTCAGTAATATCTTATTACATGTAGGCATGCATATGAATATTTGTAGTCAGCTAAAAAATACACGCTCTCTTACTTCGGTGAATCTGCTTCAGATTTATTTTCTTGTTTCTTCAAGTGTCGACACATTATGACAAGAGCCATGATAAGGAACCCAACATTGACCTGAACGTGAACAGGAGAGGAATGCGCTATTTTACAAATCACTGGTATTTAAACTGACCAAAATTATAAGTATCACTGGAGATATGAATGCCCAAATAAAATGTGTATCATATCGTAGCCAGCACCTAAACCAGCATTAGAAGTTATTTCAGGTCATGAGAGACGAGAATATTTTCCACTTACACCACTGGCTGCTCACTAGTAGTATTGTACTGTACATGATGATGACCAATATGATCAGTATTGACCAGGAAGCCGAGAGGAACAACAATAGCCATGTATACTAATGGAATACCTTTAGCAAAAACACTGATCAAGTATGTGTAATTTTAATTTACAGATAGTAACTGACCATAACTAGCTACAGTGAAAGCAGCTATGTAGCGCTTGTGGTATTTGATGAAAACCTTCACTAGTTTCACGTACAAGATCACACCCTCCATTAGCATCCACATGAACACCACCAGGAACAAGTAGTGGAGCAACACAGCAATAGCTGAACAGACAGCCTGTGTGCAGGAGAGTGGATGATCAGTGAGAGGACAGGAGGACACTCTTTACCTCATTCTCAGTTCTCTCCACACCCACTACAAACACGAGCTGGGCAGCAATCAAGTTGGCACTCAACATACAGTGAATGTAGTTACGCATGTTCCATAGTGACCTGTTTGTAAATAATTATTACAGTGAGTAAGTGACAACAAATGCATAAACATCATAGTCTTTGACTAACTTTTGTAGTACAAATGTCAGGATAGTAGCCAACAGGAACACCAGTGAGATAGACACAAACACTTGTCCTATCACCGTCAATACCTTTTGATGTAGTGGATGAATCTAGTCGAGAGGAAATGTAGTTAATAGATATCAAAGCATTTATTGTGTCTCTTAGTGTCACATACATACCTCTGTGCCAGGACTAAGAAGAATGGCAAAGTGTGTCAGATGGTTACATGAACACATTACCGAGCCGTTCTCATATTTCACTGTCATACATCCACTGGTATTCCAAAAATTGGTCTTATTTACTCCACTACTGTACAAAATTTAAGCAATGATATCGGATATCTGAGGTTTGCCGTACCTCAAGTCAACAAATGCACATTCAACTGTGTCATTGGTTAAAGGCAAGTCAAAGAGTATGGTCACATTCTCTGTTAGGTTGCTGGTACGACACTCAGTGCAGCTGAGAATTGATGAGATAACTGGAGAGATTGGACTGGAGTTGAAAAAAACAAGTCAGCATCTGAAAGTTTTACAACTGATTGTTTTTACTTTCTTCCTGGAAGCAGATGCGATATGTTTTGAAAATAGAAGGATGCCACAAACTCTAAAAAAGATTTAATAATTTTATTTGTAGGTGTCTATCTTTCATTCTATACCTGATTCATTCAAGTTCTCAAACAGTTCTCCAGGCAGACTAATATAGTTATTGTCAACCTGTATTCCCAGTACTCGACCACTGCCAGGTAACACTTCCCTCACCCTCAAAACTGCAGTGATACACAAATATTGTTGTGTTTAATTTGCACTGCACAAACAGACCTATAGATTTCTCAGCTGTTGAGATAACACTGTCATTGCTTTCAAGACCAAGAGCTATCATATCCAGAACGGACAACAGCAATGGCTCTGGATCACTCTGTATACGTACATTTGTATAAGAAACAGAAATGTATGCACAGTCATAAATTATGTACCTCAGGTGGGCTTGTGCCAACAACTTCAATAGCTGTCTGAAGTAAATTGTAAACTCTATATAATTATTGTTACAAGACATAGCGCTATACCTCTACAAAAGATCTGTTAAACTGTTCGCCAAACACTGATATCTTTTCAAAAGCACGGTTCAACACATCCAGTCTCTGTGTGTTGTTGATGGCATCAGGTGGTATCTCTAAGAATAACTCAAGGCCTAGTTCAACATTTCTATCAGAAATCTGAATAAAGCATAACAATAATCAATATTAGGCAATAAAAATCCATTACTTACACATACCAACTTCTCTACTTGTCCAATAGTTGCTTGACATGGTTCAAGTCCCCAGGTACCATTGCAATGACAGACACGAGTACCTATATGATTGCGTTTAAATTGATTGGTAACAAGAAATTCTTCACTTAGATGATCAAAGACTTTATATTGTCTATCATGCACTAACCATTCATCTTTAGATCAGGTGAACAGACTTGTAGTGTAATAATAGATGTGCATGCTTTGGTTCTCTCCCAAATTCCGTCCTTAGGGCAGAATATTTCTGGAGTTGGAGTTTCTGACAGAAATGAAGTACTACTGATAGATTGAATAGAAGACAGAGCAGTAGCTGACAAAACTACGGTAGGTTCTATTGTAGAAGTTGGAGACAGATTTTCTATTGCAATGGAGGGAATACCGAATGATTCAATAGACGAAGCAATGACGATTGCTGTAGCAGAGTTCATGAATTGATCTGCTCTGGTGAAGTCGACAACTGATGAAAGAGGTGTTGATGACAGCGACGGGAAGGCTTGTGTGATTGTGGGTGCTGAGCTAGAATTGGTAGATAAGAAAGACTCAACAATAGAGCTGGTTGTTGTATGTGGTGAAACTGTGCTGCTTTCAGGACAGAATGTTGGAGCGTGATTCATATCTTCTCCACTTTGCTCATCACAGTTATCATCATTTCCGGTTACTTGCCCATTTGATATTTTGAATCGCTTAGTCGAGTAAACAACATATTGCGAGTTTGAAGCACAAAGAACATACGGGCTAATGACAGACGTATTGCACAACGCATCACCATTATTCCATTGTTCTACAAGTCCAAAGGAGCCAATAGGTGCGACACAATGACAGGGACTACCCCCATGTAGCTCAATCCTGAACTCATATCTTTCATTGTTGACGTTTTTAACATTATTTACTGCCATAGACTGCAACTGGTTGCTACAATTGCCTTTAAAAAAAATTAGTATGATACAGTCAGTTCAAGTTACCTGAAAACATTCGAATTGTCTTCCAGTCTTCAGGAACACTGTTCATGCTCATTCTCTTCCTCATGCTCAGTTTAACAGTAGGGAGAGGATCAGTGCATCCTACACCATGTGCACTGGCTGTGGTAGTGTAGACAAGACCAAACCTATCATGATCAAAGAAACAAGAAGTCATAACAGTTTTCATGACGCCTAGCTAAGAAGATCTGTTCATGCGTTCTCACGTAATGTTGACGGTGACTGTGCTTGTTGACGATGACCCAGATCTTGACGTAGACATTGATCTTGATCCAGATCTACTTCTAGACATGCAAGATCCTAACGAAACGAAGCAAAGAGCTAACAAAACGCAAAACACCAGTGACCACGCCGACATGTCTGCAGACGCTTAGTCTAGCTTATTCGCCGCTCAATCTCGCGTGGGATTGCTATATACTGTAGCCATGCACGCCTATTGTAAGCATCCGCTTCTACGCCTCAAGTTTAATTTGAGTCCAATTGTGGGAAGACATCCTGTCGGGGTCAAAGGTCGAAATTTAACTGGATTTAACTTATCTTTCTGCAGCCATAAATCTATGCTGCTACCCGAGTTGCTGCCGTTTCTCACTATGAAGACAGCTGCTGTACAGCTGTAGTGCCTGTCGCCAGTGTGCACAAGCAAGCTCAATTCATTTAACTTAGGAGAGCTATCATTGGACCATTGGATCATCATTGGATTAGTAGACTAGTCATGTTGTCCTTCATGACGGGTACTTGTCCGTTAGAGAGATTCCACTGTATTAGGGACAGATGACCACTTGTTCACTTCCACTTCCCGGCTCAGTATTAATTTTTTATTTATACCATGTCCACACTATAGTCACTTACTATTGTCAGTAAGTGTCAGTATCTTCAAGAGAACCACTTTGTTTAGAGCTCAGGGTGCTTCTATTGTCATCTCAAAAATGGATAGTATTAGCCTAAAATTAATGTAGAGTGATTTCTTGACAGAACGAATGAAAATTCAAGTACATGTACTGCAGTAGCCCTAACGCTTGCGCTGAGGGTTAATGGTGTGCATTGACATAGCTACAACTTGCACGAAGCAAAATTATTTGTCCGATGCTTTTAATTACTACACGTCCAAATCTAACATACCCAAAGCTATATTGTTTGAATCAAAGTGTTCATCCATGGAACACTTATAAGACTGCACAGAATTTTTTTACTCAGGGCGTATTTGCTGTAAAATTTAAAATCATGTATTACTTGAAATGATGTTAATAATAAGATGAGAAAGGCAACTGCATGCTTTTTGACTTTCGCTACTTTGAATTGTCTCAAAATACAACACCATCAACAACGTACAGCAAATTCTTTCATCAATGTGCCTAACGCTTGAGGTCTACTACCATGCTACTACACTTTACCACAAAAATGCCGTTTTAGCCTCACCCATGTGAGTCTGGTCGATGGCAATCATGTCAGTATGTAGTTATCTAATGCTGCATTGAAATTGGCGGTTAAACGTTTAGCAGTAGATAAAATTAACACAATGTCTCAAGAGTATATTATTACGAGTATGTTTAATTAAGTGTTGTCTTTTCTGAATCGACTTGAAAATTATCGTTGTAGGAATAATTCTTCGAACTGTCAAAGGTTGATTTTTCTGAGGATGAGAAATGTGTTCAAACTAAGCTTTGTGACTCAAATAAAGCTTTGTACCTGATGAATCAAATGTATCCAGGGCTATTCTATTGACATAGATATTTTCATTCTTGGAGTTTTTGTTAGAAGACTTTGCCTGTCGTATATTGATACACATGCGGAGAATTATATGGAATAGCTACTTGCTGTCTGTCACTATACTCACCGATACTGGTAATGCTGAGCTTTTAGTTGAAAAAACCTTGCTGAGGAATGACGACTGCTGTTTCTTGATTCTCCACCATTTTGAATAGGCATCTCTTACCTGTTCATCACCAGAGAAATGAATTTGCAACGAATGATTTAGGTACAAACCTGCTTTGATACAGGTACAAACAAGATGAATATGATGATTCCTTGACCAGCAATGAAGATGGTCATGATGTAGGCAATGAAGATTAGGTTGACATCAAAAAAGAGCACATTACCAATCCATGCTATACCCATCACAACTACCAATGTAATGACAACCTTTATCCAGTGCCTTTGAGAAAATGAATGAATTAAGATGTAAAGGTTAGCGCACATGCTCTCTTACTTGGCTGAATCTACTTCAGACTTCTTTTCTTGTTTCTTCAAGTGCCGATACATTATGACAAGAGCCATGATTAGAAACCCAACATTGACCTGAAGACCATGCATGAAAGATTACAAAGTAAGTTATCACAAACACAACTACCAGACCAAGATTATAAGTATCACTGGAGATATGAATGCCCAAATAAAATGCGTATCATATCGTAGCCAGCACCTAATATAAAATTAATTCAATATTCAGAATTTATTTTTTAAATTAATTACGCACGCCAACAACTCTCCACTGGTTGTATTGTATTGTCCATAATGATTACCAATATTATCAGTATTGACCAGGAAGCCGAGAGGAACAACAATAGCCATGTATACTAATGGAATACCTGCAGTTGAAATACTGACCAATTAAGTATGTGTAAGTTTATACGTAGGTAGTTACTTACCATAACTAGCTACAGTGAAAGCAGCTATGTATCGCTTGTGGTGTTTGATGAAAACCATCACTAGTTTCACGTACAAGACCACACCCTCCATCAGCATCCACATGAACACCACCAGGAACAGGTAGTGGAGCAACACAGCAATGGCTGAACAGACAGCCTATGTGCAGGAGAGAAAATGATCAGTGAGAGGACAGGAGGACACTCTTTACCTCATTCTCAGTTCTCTCCACACCCACTACAAACACGAGCTGGGCAGCAATCAAGTTGGCACACAACATACAGTGAATGTAGTTACGCATGTTCCACAGTGATCTGTTTGTAAATATTATTGGGGCGAGCCTGAGCGAGCCCCACATTGATTGGCACAATGGCCCACGCGGCGGGGAATGTTTTTATCTATCTGTCACGGGGTAGCGTTTGTCCTTTTCAATGTTCCCGAGAAGTAGGAAACGCCCTTTTTAGCACGTGCGCACATTATTATCATTGCCGATAGGCAATGATATGTAGGGATGACCACGAATTAAGATGGCGGCTACTCATGTGTGAAAATTAGTTTTCGCACATATCTCTTTTGTTATACGTTTATACTGCATTTTAACTATCTCTGAGGGAATCTGAAGTGTAAGCGCTTGTAGGAAGTCCATGAAAGTCGCCGGGATTGCTTGCTCGACGACGAAAATCAAGATGGCGACTCTCAGGGAGCAAGTTGCAGATCTTCGCTGTTTTAGCGCTTATCGAAATTCTAGACATCTAGGATTGATCAGGCGATTGTTCTGAGCATGGAAATACCTTTGGCGAAGCTGGCAGACGTTTCTAAAGAGGTAAAACAAAATCGCCGCCCACGCGAATTGTTCATCTTCTTTCTTCTTCTTCTTCTTCTTCTTCTTCTTCTTCTTCTTCTTCTTCTTCTTCTTCTTCTTCTTCTTCTTCTTCTTCTTCTTCTTCTTCTTCTTCTTCTTCTTCTTCTTCTTCTTCTTCTTCTTCTTCTTCTTCTTCTTCTTCTTCTTCTTCTTCTTCTTCTTCTTCTTCTTCTTCTTCTTCTTCTTCTTCTTCTTCTTCTTCTTCTTCTTCTTCTTCTTCTTCTTCTTCTTCTTCTTCTTCTTCTTCTTCTTCTTCTTCTTCTTCTTCTTCTTCTTCTTCTTCTTCTTCTTCTTCTTCTTCTTCTTCTTCTTCTTCTTCTTCTTCTTCTTCTTCTTCTTCTTCTTCTTCTTCTTCTTCTTCTTCTTCTTCTTCTTCTTCTTCTTCTTCTTCTTCTTCTTCTTCTTCTTTTCTTCTTCTTTCTTCTTCTTCTT